>CM069441.1:22153153-22666971 GCA_035610835.1 Ophiura sarsii
TCTTCATTTCCAATATTTTGTAATATTTTGTATCAATGCACGAAAGAAGTTTAGCAAACTGATATTCTTTATTTAATTATTCATTGTTTAAAAGCTCGAACAGGGGGAGTCTGAGGGGGGATGGGCCCCCCTCAGAAGTAGAATTGTTTTTCAATTTTCGAACTTATTTGGTGCGATCTGGTGTATACTTTTGACAAAAAAAATATTGAAAAGCCACCTCTTCATTTCCAATATTTTAAAATATTTTTTATCAATGCACGAAAGAAGTTGAGCATAACTGATATATTCTTGATTTAAATATTCATGGTTTAAAAGCTCGATCAGGGGGGAGTCTGAGGGGGATGTGCCCCTCTCAGAAGTAGAAAATGTTTCAATTTTTAAACTCATTTGCGATCTGGTGTATACTTTTGACCAATATTTTATGAAAAGCAATCCCTCTCCTCCGTTTCTTCTCTTTTTTCCCCCTTCATCTTTTTTCCTTTCTTTGCAAAAAAGTTGGGCGGCCATGGCGTACGTGTATAGGCCTATCACGACATACAACGTTATTTTATTCACCAATCAGTCACTCAATTAAAGGCTCTTTCTCCCTTTCTCTCCCCCTTCCCCCTTTCCTCTCCCTCTCTCTTTTCCCTTTTTTTTTGGTCGATTTTTTTACCGGGGGGCGCGCGCCCCCTCCACCCCCCACCCCCCCCCCCCCCCCCCCCCTGAATCCGCGCCTGCATTCCATTTTCAATTGTACACAATGTGGCTCATCGCCAGGATTTGAGGATTTGAAGTACCTTTTTATTTCCTTTTTTAAACCTTTTTTTTGGTGGTCATGGTACACCGTAACATTGCGTAAATTAAAGTCAGTCCCGTGGATAGTAAAATAATTCATCAGGCACTAGTTTTGTTGGCGTAGAGAGTGCTGTGGATGTGAATGCAGTGACGTACCTCAATCGTGGCCAAAATAAATGTAAAGTCGAAAATTTTCGCTCGGACGCGCGCATTTCTTCACCTGTCAATCTTGTCGGTTCACTTTCATTTCTTGCCCCCTCCCTCCAATATGAAAATCTGAGTTACGCCACTGCTTAGCTATTTGGTGTTAGCATGTCTGAATGGCCTAGACTGCTCTCCTATTTACATCGGCCTACTGTTGTTAAAACTTAGACCTACCTTGTTCCTTTCACTGCCGGTCGCGTTAGGGAGTGTTTAGAAATACTTTGGTGGGGGGCTGGGCAAAATGAGGGGGCTAAAAAAAAATTGAAGTTGCCCAAAGGGGGGGGGGACCAAAAAGTTGTTGGTTGGCCTACATAAGGGGGGGTCAAAAAAGTTCGACCAATTGGATAGTATAACGCCTGGGTGGAACAAAAAAAATTGCGCACTACGCGCGCTTTAGTTTATATAACTTAAATTGTTCAGTTTTAAAAAGGCAAGAGGTGTAGAAAGACAATTTGTGTAGCAAAAAATAAATCCCACTACACAAGAATGTTTGTGATCTTTTATTTGAGGAACATTAACAATTTAAAGGGTGAAGAGGACATTTTCATTTTGGGGTGTAAAATGAAACTTGGATTATGATAGGGTAGCGCTAGCAACGTCCAGACCGACCATTGCAAATGATTTCCCTTCAAACTCGTTATAATAGCTTGCCTAAATCAAGAATAGATCACGCATCTCCAGTCCCAGCTGGTCGTTTTTTCTTTTTTCTTTTATGTTTACTGTAAACTGTATGTTTAGCAGGGGGGGAAGGACATCGTTTTATTTTGTTACTAAATTTAGGGGATTTTCCAAGGATATTTTCAAATTGCGACATGGCGAATTGTATTTTGTACACAAGTCTATGGTATAGATTTTCGTAGAGACCAATATTAACCGACTGATTGTATTTAATTGGCCCGTGGGCCACGTCTTTTTATAGTCTTAACTGGAAGATAAAGACTTTAACTTGCATTTTCAAGAAAAAACAAGCGTGTCCCACGGGACGTTTTTTAGCAAAAAGACATTAAAGAACTGCTATTTTGACAGTTTTCCTTCAAATTACGAAAAACCCGTTACAATGTTTAGTGTCTCTTCAACAGACTTTGCTTATCACTGAGCAATATCGCAATACGTCGTTATACGAACAGAACACAGATATTCTAAAGAGACTGAATTATGATCCGGTCACACAGATTGATGCGGGGACGAGTGTAGAGCCCTGACGAGTGATGTTGTTGACACCACAACTGGATTTAAACAATTCTACAACAACATAAGCTACTGATTGTACGACATAGAGGTTAACAATAACAGTATATAAGGTGAGTTGACACACGCACATGAGTCGTAACATTGATTGCTTTTCATAGGCTGTGTGTGTCTCCAGAAACTCCGAATTCGGAGGGTCTGCGTGTGTATTGCAGAATGTACACACTTGATGCTTGATGTGGTGGTAATTACTATTATATATATATAGTATAGAGCTTAAACAGCTAAACTGGAATGTATCAGGGAGGGTCAAATTGTTGTTGTGACGCCCCGTGTACGCCCGGGGGGGGGGGGGGGGGGGGGGGGGGGGGGGAGGCAGTCAAACATAATGGTGTACACATGCGTGACCAATTTTTTTCCAGACACCCCCTAAACAAGTTTTACCCTGCAAGCAAAATTACCCCCTAAACAAGTTTTTAGCGCGCTTTCCTTGCAAATTTTGACCCCTAAACAAGTTCTTGCCAGAATATGACCCCTAAACAAGTTTTGTCTATTTAACGGGGAACAAAATAAGTTACCCTAAACATGTTCGACCTGTATTTTAAGCCGGGATTTTAAGCCACCCTTTTTCTTGAAAATCAGCGTTTTTGATACCCTTAACCGGCTTAACGCGTCCAACACTGAAAAAACACCCCTTTTTACGCGTTTTTTTGGTCACGCATGTGTACAACATTATGTTTGACTGGCCCCCCCCCCCCCCCCCGTGCGTGTACGGTCTCCGCAGGGCGGAGCACCATCATTTGTACGTCCCTGTTGTTACAGTCCCGGCCATGGCCGTGACACGATTTATTTTTTTACTAGTCAATATTTGTAAAATTTATTTATTTAGTTTTAATACGGAATAAAGCAAAACTCACTGAATAAAATGATTTTAAAAAAAGAAGAAAAAAAGTCAACTGATTTTACCATGAGACCAGCGTTTGCGTTAAGTGGTTGCCCGGGACACCCAAAATTAGCACCGGGCAACCAACATGTACTTATTGGGCAAGCAATTTGTTTACAAGAAGTGAAACATTTAACACATGCATTTCAATATTTTACAGAACGGGCAACCAAAAAATCTGCCGGGCAACCATAATTTCCTGCTTGGTTGCCCGGCGGGCAACCAGATTTTTTCCTTAATTCGGACGCTGCATGAGACCATACAAATGTTGACTCCCTAAAAAAAGAAAAATCGCGGCCAGGACAAAGTGTACGTCGCTGCGCGCTGTACGGTCCCAGCCCCCCTTAGCTGGGACAAAGTGTACAGCGGCGTACAGTCCCGGCCCCCCCATAGCTGTGACAATTTCTGACAAAGTGTAAACCCCAGCTACTGTCCCTGTGTATACATTTTGTGTACCTTGGCGTACGTCCCCACTATGTATGTGTACACACGCCCGGGGTATACATTTGTGTACCCACCCCTACACCCCCACTACATTCCATTCCCCGGCATATTTTTTCCTTTTGTACGTCCCCAGTACACGCCCCCACATAGCCGGGGAACATTTTTTGTACGTCCCTGCATGGTCCCCGTCATGTCTCGGGTCCCCGGGCCGGGGATGCAATTAAATAGGTGCATAGTGCATTTAAGTGCAGGGCCGTCAGAAGGGGGGGGGGGGGTGCGTTGGGTGCGGACGCACCCCCCTTGAAAATCTCTTCTTTTTTTTTTCTTTCTTTTTTTAAGGTAACATGTTGTTTTATGAATGGAAAATGGGGTCAATGATGGCAAGATACATGAAAATTGTGTCCTAAATTCGCTGTAATGCTCAGAGCTTCCTGGGGCTTCGCCCTCTGGACCCCACCCGTTATTGGCTTCGCGCCAGAGGCACTCGCGGCATCGCCCCAAGGCGCTCGCATTGTCAGCGTGCGCAGCACTAACACTCTGACGTCATACTACTACTTCCGGTAAAAATTCGTGAAAACGCACCCCCCTTTCCAGTAAAAAATCGTGAAAACGCACCCCCCTTTCCGGTAAAAAATCGTGAAAACGCACCCCCCTTGGGCAAAAGTTGCTGACGGCCCTGAAGTGTAACTGTAAATTATGTAAGTGTACATCAAAACAAATATTTGTCGATCAGAGCACTCGCGTTCATCCAAAGGTTTAACAGTCTAGCAACGCACTGCATTACAGAACTACTGGCGCACAATGCTGTCATGGTCACGCAGACGGTGGCATTGACTGCGAGGAAATAATCAAGAATTATTTGCTTTGATTCTGTTTATTAAGATCTAAAGTTATAATAAAGGTAGTGTTATTATTTTCAACTTGATGTTTTCTATTCTACATGAAGGGTCATCCTTAAAATAGTCATCAAAAGTTGAGTTGCATACAATGTAACTCCAATTGGTTCTTGACAATCCTTTATTTTAGGGGGATAAATTGATTAGACGGAATGAACCATTTTATTCATAAATTTGACTATAATACATACATTGTACATGAAATGTAGTCAATTCATGAAGCATTCAGTTTATTTTGCCAAATCAATTATCCCCTAAAAAAATACAGGATTGCCCTTATTTTAGAAGCACAACAAGCAGTGCTTTCACTCACCCTATACAAAGGGTGAAATATCCTTCACTTTTGAGTTTCACCCTTGAAAATTTTACTCAATAGTGAAAAATGTTGAAAATTCCATTGTTTTCCTGCCTAAAACACTGCACTATAATAAAAAATTGTCGATCACAGCGTCATGATCTGAGTGCTCGCGATCATTACAAATTAAGGTTGAGCGTGTGTTTGCATGCAGTGTGTTCCAAAACAGTCGCAAGGCAGCGTGTGGTCTTGTTGATTAGGGCCAGCGATTGGTCAATTGCCTATTTGTTTACAAGTAGTCACATCTTCCAGTTTTACTGCGCCCTTGCCATCGCGAATGACACAGTTACGCACCAGTCGCATGGGACGCTGGGCTGGGGAATCGTGTACACTGTGATCGATACATTTTTGTTTTGATTATAGCGCTAATTTGGCCATAATTTTTCACCCTCAAGAATTTTGCCCAGTGAAAACACTGAAGGTGACATGAAATTTGCACACAAACAAGACATGTGTTATCTGTTAACCACCTTTGACAAAGTTATTTCACTTTGAAAATGTTCCTCAAGTTCGTCTTATATTAATCAATGAATGTTTCCTTTGGAGGAACAAAAAAACAACCTGGCAGACCGACCCAGGCGTCTATGGAGCATCCGTAACAATCCGTTTATTTGAGCTGACAAATAAGCGATGAAAAAAACCCTCTTTTACGGCCTGACCAAACCAAACAAACAATCCAGATGAACCTATTCAAAGATCTGACCGAACCAGTTTTTGGTATTTTTCAAGATTTTTGGATACTTTTTTCTCAAATCATGTAAAATCAGCCATTTTTTCCAGAATTCCAGATTTATGCATTGATTTATTTATTGCTCCCTTAATATTATAATTTTGTCGGTTCAGACTGTAGACTGAAGCCTGTCGGTTAAGATTGCCTCCGTCAGTTGTGTGATTGTCAAAAAACATTGTCGGTTGTGGTCAATAACCGTCATCGGTTGTGTGATTGTTAATAACTGTCGTCATTTGAGAATGGCATTGTTGTTTAATATTGGCACCGGTTGAGACTAGCACTATGTCGGTTTTTTGAAGAGCTCATTTTTCACGCAGGCCTGTTTTGAGACACAATTTGGAAAAGTGCGACGTCACCACCTTTTTTTCTTCTCAGAAAAGTGCGACGTCACCACCTTTTTTTCTCTCAGAAAAGTGCGACGTCACCACCGGTTTTTTTTCTCAGAAAAGTGCGAAGTCACCACCGTTTTGGGTGGCGGGTTCAAAACATGTGGCGGGTACTCTACTTTTGCATCATCGAGTCACCTGCCCGACACAAAAGTTACCCGCTATGGGCAGGCGGGCGGGTGCTATTTCCAGCCCTAGGTACATGTATACATTTTAACACTAACAGTAGTGGAATGAATAAAATGAAATATGACTTCATTCCTTTTATTCCTTTTTCAAAATGCAGAATGGCAGAAAGATGCAAATACCGACACTAAGGGGATACATCCGGAAAAAAACACCCTCTACAAAAACTTAATGAAGATTTACATACACAAGCAGAGTGCTCATCATTTTCTGCAGTAAGTATAATTCTGGTTGTTACGCCAATGATAAAGGCTAATTAGGAATGAGATTCATCAGCAAATTGCAGACTGGGAACTGGGAACTGACTGGTGGAGACATCACATTGAGATGTGTGCATGAACGTCACCCCAAGTCACAGCTACTGTGGTCCATGACCCTGGGTGACAGGGTATCAATTGAACAGTGGTGGCACCAGCACCAACATTTAAATGGTTTGGTTTTAATTGATGCCACTTATTTATAATTTTAATCCTACTAGTAAGACCCTTTATTAAAATAGTAAACATTTAGATAAATTCATAACCACCACTTCACAATAAGTCATCAAAAAATCGTAACATGAGTAACCAGAATCCTAATCAGTAAAAGATGCTAAAAGTCAAGATTTTGGTTAATTTGCAATGTTTAAAGAATCAAATGCTAGTGAATTATGGCTGGACAGAGTGTAACATGTGTTACTGAATATTTTGCCATTTTAAATTGACAAAAAAAGAAAAAAGAATTTGAATTATTGTGTTTATAAACCTTATTATATTACTTGCTTACAAGTTACAGTAGTGACCGATTAATTGTAGATTGGTTTAGTTTTAGTTTAAGCAAATAAATGTTGGGACATTTTTAGTGCGTCTCAGCCCGTAATGCGTGTTACCGATATTCGCAGTGGTCTCACATGAACACGAGCAGCTGATCTTTCATGTTGGGCATTTTTTACAATACAAAAGATGAAAACTTTATTCAAATTATTCTTACAGAGATGTAGGGAATGGAGATTAAAGAATAGCCTGCTAAAACGTAATACGAGTTACCAAGGAATCAGCAATTTCATGATTTTAAACTAATTCTTTATGCCTGATTGTTCATTCTTGTAGGATTCCTGCCAGGATCCTACCAACTCAGTCCACATGCACAACTCTATAGTAGACTTATGGGACCCAGGCATGTTTGCCAAAACAGATACATTGTAAGGACTTCCTGGAAGATGTCTCCAACAAGTTGAGTGCCATGCAAAGGAAGATCATGATTTACATGGAGGATTGGTGGATATCCATTCTTACTCCTATTAACTATGTGAGTTTGAACTCATTTGGATTTAAATGAGCATTGAACAGGGTCAGAAATTTGAGAAGAATCCAAGAATCCATTCTCGCCGGTAAAGTTCCGAGAATCCAAGTTGATTCTGGTATTCTATCTAATATTTTATTGAATGGAGGAAAATTCATAGATTCTCATCAAATCCTTGGCAATAATCTGAATGGATTCTTGCACCCTTGGACAAACTTCTGAACATGTAAAATATTGGACAGCTTTAAAACAGTTTCGAGATCTTTACATTTCTGCATTAATTGATTAATTAACCGTAACCCCCGTTTAAGGTTTTTGACTGGGATCCAATTTTTTTCTTCTTGTGAATTTTTGGGGTCGGAAAAAGAATCTGTTGCCGTGTGGTGTAGTAGGGTTAGGGTCAGGGATAGCACTGGATCAAAAATGTGAGAGGTCCAATGACATTTTTCAGGACCCCGTAGGACTTCCAAAAACAAATTTAAGGGGTCCCCCAAGAAATTGAGGGGTCCTGAAGTTTGGGTATTTGAAAATTTTACTTTTTTATGGGCAGTTTTAATGAATTTATATTGTGAGGAAAGGATGGATATATGTAATTTACAGAATTTCTTAAGGTTTCCATTTCCATACATCGTCAAATTTAATTAAGGGGTCCCTTCAATTTTGATCGGGACCCCCAAGTCTTTCCAATTTGAAACCTGACGCGTCACTATTAGAAAGTGAGAGGTCTAGGACGCGCAGACGCGTCAGAATGCGACCCCTGGTTAGGGTTAAGGAAAAGTTCAGGGTTTACCCATCCGGACCCAAGCGTGTACCCCCAACACACCCCTTACTAAAATGCAATCATCAGCAAGGTGGTACCAGGTTGCGCAACGTTGCACACATTTGTCGCAAGGTTGTGGATGATTGCTGCAAGGTTGTGCAACCTTCTCAGAAGAACCAAACTGGTTGCGCAAGGTTGTATTTTTTCCAAATTTAACCTTGCGTAAGGTTGCAGAATTGATTGCGATTTTTATAAGGGACACTGCCAAATTAAACAAAGAAAGAAACATGTTGGCAAAAAAAGCCACCCGGTCCGGTTGTACAGGGAAACGGACCTCTCAGCTCGGGTCGGTCAGGCTTTTTTCCTTTCATGTTTTTTCTTGACCATATTTATTGTTTACTTTTTAAAAATCTGTAAATATTTGTTTACAATAACAAGCAAAAGGGGAAGAAAAAAAAAAATCTAATGCAATGGGCCTGTACAACAGGTTTTGTTTTTTCCTTTATCATGTTTATTGGGAAAGTAAACAAAATTGGGATATTCATTGAATTTGCTGGCACCATCAAAAGCAATAATGAAATATTTATATTTGTTATGCAAACTCAAACTAAGTTTTTTCACAAATTGAATTATGTTCCTTGATTCTGTTCTGACATTGGATTGGACGTAGAATATTAAGTTGCTGGGGTATTTGTTGCATTTAAACAGTGCCTTTATTAATGCTACAACCCATTTTAAAAAGTAAATATTAGGTAATTCAAACATTTGACCTGGACACAAAATAATCAATTTAAATAATGTTAAGATGATTTCCCCTGCAGCTCAAAATAATTAAAAAAATTCTTCCCTTTTACAATATTGATTTTAGGTTGCATTATAATAGATCTCCAAATGGATGTCAAGCATTGGATATCTTACCAAGACGGATGGCCTGTACTCAGTGGGACACAGGGAGCAGGATGACCAAGGGATTCAATTTGTCTGAAGTGTGGATGGAACAGGGAATATGATGGCCAAGGGACTTCACATTTGGATTTATGGATGGAATTAACTATCTATCTATGTATATGTCTCATACATGTACACGTACATGTAGCTATATTCATGGCATTGGGCGATGCAGTGATGAATCTAGACTCTATAGAGACCAAAGTTTTTAAAGCTGCATACCATCAGCTGTTCTGATCACTGAGGTATATATTGTTATTACCTTACATGTATGTGTAAAAACTTTGAGCAAGGTTATACCAATTGTACATGTAGTATTGTAATGTAATGCCATCTTCTACAGTGAAATTTACTTGGTATTTTGTGTCGTAAGCAATTTTCACTTCTAGTCTCAAGGCAAAGGAAACTATAAATAGAGAGTCAGTACAAGTGAAGGAGGAGTATATATAATAAGGCCAGAACCAAACACAATTAGTCGGCTGTATGGTACAGCAATCAAGAAATGCTCTGCGCATGGTACAGTACCTGGACATAAATTTAGTTGATCAAGGAGTCACATGAGTCAATATTTGATTATTGGGTTTTGGCTTTGATTAAAAACACCACAAGTGGGGATGAAAAGGCTGGTTTTTGGTTTGGCATCAGTTAATTCAACACAATGATGTTGTAGCTTTTAAAGGAGGGGTCCCGCAAGCACAACATTATTTAGCCAAAATTGTATAATTATATAGAACAAAACATCATACTTTAATCAAAACAAAAAATGGTCGATCACAGCGTATACGATTCCCCAGCATCCCATGCGACTAGTGCGTATCATGCGTAATCACGACATCAAGGGCACAGTAAAACTGGAAGATGTTACATACTTGTAAACAAATAAGTAATTAATCAACCAATCGCGGCCCTAATCAACAAGACCGCACGCCGTGTTGCGACTGTTTTGGAACGAACTGCATGCAAGGACACGCTCAACCTTTGTAATGATCACGAGCGCTCAGATCATGACCCTGTGATTGACAAATTTTGGTTTTGATTATAGTAACAAAAACTAATAAAAACTGCCATCTCTATCTCTCAACATGCAATTTTTAAAATTCGCGGTGATTGAAAGTCCCAGTGTCGATGACTTCATGGTCAGGCCTAAAAAATGGTTTGAGTGGCCTAACATGACAAAAACAAATAGGGAAGGTCGGTCGGGATTTTTTAAAAACAAATTTAAATCACCTGCTTTGGGGACTTAAAATAGCCGAAAATGAAAGCAACCAGTCAGAAACTTAATACTTCAATTTTTATATTTATATATGAAGAGGTTTTTTGCAAAAGGGCCTGCATCCACTTTGGCTCTTATTGAGAAAGTCAAAAAACTGTTTCTAAATATTCAAGTTGAGCAATTGAAAAACTGAATGGATTATGAAAGAGGTACACTACATACTAATTTAAATTGAAATAAATTTCAAATGTGCTAGTTTTCAATTTTTTTAAAATCATGTTTACATTTTTTGAAAATTTGGATGTAGGCCCTTTTGCAACAAAACTCCATCTGTTTGTACATATAGAGAAAAAATACCACACAAAAAAAATCATTTATTTTAATCATTTAAAAAAAATAAGTTTGATATAGAAATGTATAGTCACAATCATATGTTTCAAGGAAATAAAGTCATTTTTTTCTTCAAAAAGACCTACATCTCATTGTAAACAGCCATTGAAGTTGTGGTCCATCTGTTTGTACATATAGAGAAAAAATACCACACAAAAAAAATCATTTATTTTAATCATTTAAAAAAAATAAGTTTGATATAGAAATGTATAGTCACAATCATATGTTTCAAGGAAATAAAGTCATTTTTTTCTTCAAAAAGACCTACATCTCATTGTAAACAGCCATTGAAGTTGTGGTTTTGTTGCAAAAGGGCCTGTATCCCGATTTAATTCTGGATACAGGCCCTTTTGCAACAAAACAACAATTTCAATGACTGTTTACAATGAGATGTAGGTTTTTTTGAAAAAATGACTTTGTTTCCTTGAAACATATGATTTTTCCCTATACATTTCTATATCAAACTCATTTTTGGAAAAAATGCACCATAGCCCTTTTGCAACAAAGCTCTTCATATACAGGGTGAGTCAAAAGGAAGTTGTACGAGAATGAATATTTGTTAAAAAAAAATACCAAACAAATTTGACAAACCAATGAGGCACGTTTTCAAAAGCAACTTATTCCACTTATATGACAAAAGGCATCATTGAAACCGATCAATTATATCAGGAGCTATGCCTGTTTTAATAAAAGAGACCCTTTTTTGATCGATTTCAATGATCCCTTTTGTCATATGAGCGGGATAAGTTGCTCTTTGAATAAATGCCTCATTGGTTTGTCAAATTTGTTTGGTCTATTTTAAAACAAATATTCATTCCCGTACACTTCTTTTTGACTCACCCTGTATTTTTAAAAAACACTTTTATTTTTATTTTTAAATTTTTTTAAATTTTATTTTTTTCCCCTCAAAATAATAACAAATATTCAGGGTCGGTGATGTATTTAGGGGTCGGTCGGGTTAGGCCAATCAAACTTTTTTCTTTAGGCCTTATAGCTTATTGCATGGTGCTCAAATTTACGCATGCATGCATTGTATAACTATGACTTCATCGACACGGATTTTTGATCGCCAAGAATTTTAAAAATTACTTGTTGAAAGATGGTGTTTTTTATTCGTTTCTGTCATAAGTGTGGTGTTTTATTCTATATAATACAAAAGTTGGGCTCAGTAGTTATTTTTCATATATATATAATGCAAAATGTTGTGCTTGCGGGACCCCTCCTTTAAGAATTAGCCTACTTGTTTCTTATTGTCAGAAAATGTAATACACTAAAGTAGCAAGCCTCGATTTAAGGATATGTGGACTAGGAGCTACTTAGTGACTTTTCTGACCATAGTAGCTCTGGTCCTATACTTTGCTGTTCAAAATTTGAAAACATCTGGAGCTAAAACTTGGCAACCAGGTGTAAAAAACTCCCGGGCACCCAGTTAAATATGGACAGTCATTTTTCAGAGCAAAATTAAGGTTAAAAACTGTTAATAAATAAAGGTGACATAATACCCTGTTAAAAGGGACCGCTCGGGTTGGGTCATGGACCTCCCCCCCCCCCCCCCCCCCCCTTCAAAATGACCATATCAATCTGTAGACATTTTTCTGACAAGAAAAGAAATTGGGCCAGTATTCATTGGCATGAGAATATTTTCATCAATTTCTAAAAATTGGATCTGTTGGACCTGTAGAACAGGGTTTCTTTTTTCCCAGCGTCTAAGGTGACCAAAAAAAAACCTGCCTAGATCTACGAGCAAACTGACCACTCGGGTTTGGTCGCCGGGTTTTCTAGGTTTTTTCATTTGAAAATATAAAAAGAATTGGCTCCATTGGGCCTGTAGAACAGGGTTTTTTTTGTTGCTTAACAGATGTTGTCGTTGAACAAGTTTCAAAGATGGTATACTGTAAAAGTGGACATTTTTGTGAGTAAGTTTAGCGCTTCGCAAATTTTGAAAAAGTTTGCTTGTTTTTATATTTGTGATTTTGAGGTTCCTTTCATAGACCTACATACAAAAGGAATATATTCATGCATTTTTCTTTTTGCGCGAAAATAAATGTAGCAAGAAAATTTCCACTTTTACAGTAGTTGAATCAGTTCCAAATTGGTGAATTACAGCAACAAATTAATACAGAAGGACGCAGGCGCACATGAAGACATCAAGCGCACTGTGCATTATGTGTGACGGGTTAATGCGACCAAAACCATGTACGTTAATTTTTTAATTTTGTGCACAGCAGAGAGATGAAAAACAAATATTTCTTGCCAATTTGGAACTGATTAAACATTAAACCATAATAAACAGCAAAAAAAAGAAGAAATAAAGAAAATCTGCATAATTCTGTTATACCCTTCACACCAACATCGGTTAGTATGCGTCATTCTTAAAAATTACGCACTACGAATACCCCTGTGAAGGGTATAACAGAATTACTCCAGAAAATCTGTTAATTTTAAGACATGTGACATTCCATATTAATGCACGGGGTGAGAGTGGTGGCAAATTTCATCACAGTCATAACTACAACTTGTCGGGTCCATTTACCTGAAAGATCATTTTGCTATAGAACAGGGTGGTTTTTCGTCGCCTTATGGCCAACACACCAATTCGAAACTCATGGCGTTGGACCAGTGTGATCGGGCCTAATGATAGATAGAATTCAAACCGACAATGTTTGGCCGTATAATGATTTACATAATTTTAATGGTTAATTTGTTATTTGTAACAGAGTGCAAACAATAAAAATTGGGAATAATACTTGTGATTGTTGGTTTCTTTTGTTTAAGAAGTTATTCAATGCATGTGCCTGTGTCTGGTCTATTAGGTTGAGTTTAAATTTATTATGTTCACTATACTTTGTTCAGTATAGGCAAGACTTGTGAATTAATCCACACACAAAATTAATTCTAACCGTGACGTGTATATTTTAATGTTAGCATGCAGCAGGATTATCATAAACGACTTGCGCACAATGCATGATGCACAATTACGCCCATATTAATAGATGAGTTAACAAAAAGGAATACAAAATAAATACAATCACAATTGTTGTCTTTTGTGTACTGAACAAACTATATGGTATTTAAATCAAGATTCCTTTTTGGGATGATGTCATTGCATACCTTGTCTAACAATGCCATTTGATTTGGGTGCAATATTATTCTGCAAGTGCAATCACTTAAAAAAACTTTGGGGGTCGGTTACCTATGTGTTATACCGTCACAAATTTCAGACGTTTTAGTAAATGAAAGGTGACAAAATAAAACTGTTCAACTGACCGACCCTACTTCGAGAGGTCCATCCCTAAACAGTTTTTTCCTCAAAAAGCATCTGAAATATTGCAAACCTTTGATGTTTGACCAACAATATAAGCAAGATTGTAGATGTCAATGATCTTAATAAAATCCTTTCAATTAAATTCTTTTTATTTACTGTGATACACTTCACGCAACAAAAATATGATTACTCATCTCGAGGGGGGTTGAAACTCACCAGTGTGGTGACGAATGAGAGTTTATAATTTGACTTGGATTTTAAAAAGCAACATATTTAATTTGAAATATTATCCTAAATAAAAATAAATCCTATAGGGTGGTGTGTTAAGGTGCAGTTCCAGGCACATAGCAGGGTAATATGTTTAGGCCAAACAAAAATAAAAGTTTGTCTCAAAGCTTGCGAAGGCTTCAAAATCGGGCGACGCGCGCTGTTTTTTGTCTTCCATTTTTTATTTTTTTTACATTTTTTTTATTTGTGTGGCAATTTTCACTCTTACTATTTGCAACCGTTGACACTTTCTGATATTTGTTTTTTCTATTTGAAATGAATATTGTGATGTAGTTGTGTAAAGAACAATTGTGCAGCGTTTTTTGAAGAACTGAGTCATGTAAAAGTTTGAGAAAAGGAAAATCTGCCGAAATTTTTAATAAAAACTCGAAAATAAAAATTTGTAGGGAAAAAAAAAAATGATTTGACAATTTCCTGCATTTCAGACGCGGTATTTTGGCATTTCAAAACCAATGCGCGCGCAAGCTTTGAGACGAACCTATTATTTTGTTTGGCCTTATATACACCAAATTAAAAAATGTGAACCATCACATCAAAACAGACCAGTTGTCTCCAGGATATGAAAATTCATGTTAAAGAACTATTTGTTAGCTTAAACAAATTACATCTAATTTGTCAGAATTGACCATGGAACGCAGGTTTAATGTAACTCAAAAGGTGCACAATTTTGTTTTATTTTCTTTATTTTTCTCAACTTTTTTTTCTCAGATGAGCCTTGCCAAGGACTGATCAGTTTCAATATGATGGGTCAAAAATGTCATAATAAAACTTTCTCAAAATTTGTCAAATAATCTCTTTTATTTTTGGTGGACTAAAGTTACCCTTGAGTCATCCCAGTTCTACGGTAACTAGCATCTACATGCACATTTATTTTTTAAATAGTCTTGATATAGAGTAAAGTTGCCAGTTTTCGGTCAGCGCCTATTTTCGGTCACTTTCGCCAAAATTGTGTAATTGCATCGGTCGTCGTCATTTTAAAGCAATACCGGGCATCAACTATGCGGCGGTTTTCTAGCCGTCAGTTTATAACGACGAGGTCATTTTCATTACACGATTTGGGCGAAGTGACCGAAAATAGGCGCTGACTGAAAACTGGCGACGTTACCCTACTGTAAAACAACTTAATTATGCTAGCAATTTAATTTCGCTAGGAGATCCGTGTTGCCAAATTAAATAGGACGATGATACAAATTAGTGAAATTAAACTGCTGCAAAATGTTGACTAAATGATAATTCGCTAAATTAAGTTGCCGAGAAATTAAACTGTTTTACAGTATTATCATTTGATTTGTGTCATTTTCATTTATATGTCATAATTTGGTTTTGATGATGGTGAGTGATCGGTGATTCTCACAAGATCCGTCCCTCATCTGCAATGTCATTGTTCACTCTCAAGGGCTTCCCTATTGACCTTTGTACAGATGAAATGCATCTTTTGTGGGGATATTTTGAGACCAAACAGCAGCATTGTCACTGTTGATGTCCATATCATAAATCTTAAGCAGACTATGTTGATGTTTCTTGATGTTTTTTCTTGATTGATTTCAAGTATGGCAATTGACCCTGCAAAAAGTGCATTTCGGTGAATTTTCATCCTTTTTTTCAAAATGCTGAGGTGAAAGCAATCACATAGGAGATATGACCAGGTCAAGTCAATGTCAAACACAGGTATACAATAGGCATCAAGGTGAAGATGATGAAAGTTTGATAACTATTAACTAATGATTTTGGAGGACTGAATGCTGTCATCATTTATTTCTCCAACTACACTGTGAGATCCATGTCAGTTGAAGGGGTTCGTGAGGCTGGTTCACTCAGTGCATGATTTGGTACAGATAAGCTGATTGCAAGTTGCTCGTCTCATTTCTGAAAATAAAAAACAAAACAAGAAATTTTATTTGTGGCAATTTTAATGTCTGGATGCCCTTACTGACAAAAAAAACACCCTGTTCTATTGGCCCGACTGACCCATTCTTTAGAAATCGGTGACCAAATGTTCACATGCAGATGAACACAGACCCAAATATTTGGAGTTCCTTTATTTTTTGGGCTTGTAAAAATTCAATAAGTTTTTTTTACAGATTTTTAAACATTTTATGGTCATTTTCAATTCAAGGGGATAAAAGTTAAAAAACACACTGACAAAACACCTGACCAACCAACCCATCCTGAGGGGTCATGTTTACACGTAAAACATGTTTTTGTTTTTTTGTTGTCACAATGTAAAAATAATCGAGTAGCAAAACCCTAACCCTAATCTCATTGTGCAATCACGCAGAGGTCAAAATCTTTTTTGAGCGTGATCCCTTAGTGTGATACACTATCTGCTGGGTGATACACAATCTGCTGGACTCCGGCCACGGTAGACTGGGTTCGATTCCTGGAGCGGCACACACATTTTTACTGTCCTTATTCGTCCCGTGTCTCCCTACGTTAGCATTATTGCAACACCCCATGAGGGGTTGGGGTTAAGCCTTTAATTCTATAACAAATTAGCTTTTGATATTACCCTCGGCCCTGCACAAGTGCCCATAATTGAACTATTAAAAAGTGAAGCTTACTTACAATCCAGCTGATGGCAGAGCTAGGCTAGGTCAATGTGTTCCTGTCAAGACTTGCACCACCAGTACCACTCCAGAACAGACGATGCCGATGGAAGAAATGAACACTGTGTAACCATGGACTTATAAAGTCCATGTTCACCATGGACTAATATCCCGTTCTTGCTCGGTGTATTCTTGCGAACTGAATCATGTGAATTGAATACAATGACGGTTGATACACCGTCCATGGCTGAAGAAATGTGTTCAAAACGTCTCCGTATTTCACATCAAATGTCTACATGCCACGGTAAAACCAAATACAAAATAACGTCCATCGTACTCGAATCAACACTCGTTGAGTAATAGATATGTGATAATTGTACTTTTAAGTGGATTTGCAGAGCAAGTTTAGTTGTTCATTTCGTTTCATTTCACTTCATGGGCGTCGCCATTTGTTTACATTGTATTCTCGCGGAAACACGAAAACGATAACGCGAGATTTCAATTCGGCAGTGTTGCAAGCCCGTTTTTTTTCCTTCCGCCCGATGCCATAAAAAATCTGACCTACCCCCCCTGATGTTTAGGTGTCCCGTGTCCGCCCTCACTAGTCAAGTAAGTCGAGTCTACGGCAATCTGGCAAAACAAATCATTGCACGGTAAAGTTTGTTGGAAAACCATGGTAACCGGTCAATCAATCTTCATTTCACGTTCGCAGGCTTTACCTGCCGTTAAAAGTCATGTTGTGTCTAAATTTAGACTTTTGTTTTGTCAGTAATGAGTAAGCTTATTATTTTTTTAAATTATTTGTGCCAAAGCAACGATCGGGTCGTGGTTTTCGAATTTGTCAACTTATACTAAAAAACGGTAACACACTTCGGTACGTTTGTATGAACTAGATGAGATTGTACTTATTTTTGCTAATTTATCACCCGTTATTCGCGAATAGGTGTCGTTAATAGAGGAGATGATATCCAGTTGGTGTCAGATGTGGGAGTTCATTTATTAATATTAATATTATTTATTTTCTTGTTAATTTATATTTAGACAATTATTAAGACTGAATACCAAATTTACAGATTTTGACTTTGTAATGAAAAATAGCATTATTGTCAAAAATATATACATTGTTGTATTTGTAGGTGGGGGATGTAGCACTCGGAGTCTTGAGTCTCAGACCTGATGAATGTCGGACAACTCGGCCTCCGAGACAACTCGGCCTTCGAGACAACTCTAATATTTTCTCATATCTTGCCATTTTAAAGTTTATTTTAATATCAATGGCATTATAAGACTTGGGTGAGATTTGTAACTAATAAAATACTTGATGTATTACGGTTATATATATTAGATTACCGTAGATTTTGATTTGACCCCGGGATTTGACCCACTTTTTTTACATTTTTAATTTTATTTATTGCATGGAAGATACTTTTTGTTGGTAAACTATAGTTGATAGTATATAATTTGCCTCTCACATTTTTTTTTGTCGAAAATGTCTGTATTTCTAGATAGTCCCCCCCCCCCCCCCCCCCCCCCAATCTTTGAGTGGGCCAATTACCCCACCCACATGTGTGTAACTTTCCCCACTTGCAAAAAACTTGTTCAAACCTACTTGGATGATAAGAAAAATCAAACTTTTTCAAGGCCAATTAAAAAAAAAAGTTCGATACTCGTAGCAAGGGTCTTCAAAAAGCTTTTTCTTTCTTTTTTTCCTGTTCGACATAAATGTCTCCCATTCCTAGCCCAATCCCATTACCCCAGGGCAGCTCGATAAATATTGGCTTTAGATTTACGGTATTTACCCCTCGTATGCAATGAAAACAAGGCCAGTTGTTTACAAAACAAACCAACAATACACACAGTACTGACTACATTCAATGTAGCATTGTCATGCATGTAGAATTCTGCATCCAACACGTACTGTAGCAATAATATACCTTCCTTTGCCAGGAAATAAAATCTTATATGTTCACAACACATTTACGCATATTCTAATCAATTCAATAAAGTGGTAAAGAAAGATATATATTAAATTCGCCCGGTAAATCATGTATCACCTCTTGACGAACAGTGCTCACGATTGCGACACACCGTCATCAAAATATTACAATGAAGTCTATGATATGAGAAATACGGTATACACATTGCTTTTATGTGGTCGTGTTTTAATCCTTCAAAGAGACGGCTCCGAAAATGAGGGCGCTAAAGCTAGGCTAGTTTATTTTCAGACGGCATTGGACTGTATTTTATTGTTTTAATGCCAATTTTAGGAATAATAAAGAATAAACCAATGCGGGGGCCAAAAGTGTTGTCACATAGGTAACTTGTCTACCCAACCACAACATAAAGGTTGCTGAATATACCCACCATGTAGCCTGTTGGTGATGCAGTTGAAATAAACTCTCTTTTTTATGGTGGGCCAAAGTAAACCCATCAAGGGTCAAAAGTATCCCCATTCTATGGTACCTACTTGGGTCATCCCGAGTGCCCTTCCCCAAAGATTATTATCAACAATTAAGTTTAGAAGGGAATACACCTACAGATACTATACCCACTACATACCACTCCCCAGAGGCTACCCCCCCCCCCCCCCCCCCCCCCGATGCCCCCAAATGAAATGACAAACTATATGTATACCTTATGTATAATATAAAAAAGTCATATGTGCCCCCCCCCCCCCTGATGACATGCCTGTCCCCCCACATCCCCCTGATGACATGTCCCCCCCCCCCCCCCCCAAAAAAAAAAGTGAAGAAGACCCTAGTTACGCTACTGACACACACACCATCACCCCCACATAACACATTATCACAATATATCCCCTTCTGGCCAGAAGGGTAAAAGTGGGTAAATTTGATGTCCAACACTATGATCTCAAGTTTTCCAGTAGCCTAGCAGAAGGCGCCTTGCTAAAAAATATTTGGAATCAATGTTCAGCTATAATTTGTTACGCATTAAGAAAAAAAGAAAATGCCATGGGCAACACAAGTCTGTGGGCCGAGTTGCCTTACGTGTATGGCAAGTTGTCTTTTGGCCAAGTTGTCCTGATTCGGATAATCATACAAGATCGCCACCAGAGGTAGCAAGCATATAGGGCCTACACTGGCCCTGTAATAGTTAATCAAATCAGCATGGAAAATTGGTTATCTGCAACATACCACTACAATCCCCTGAAAATTGCACCTTTCCTCAAATACATGCTGATGTCCTCTAGATGCCTGGCATTTTGGTGTCAATAAAAGATGCGCTCCCATTCAAGGCATTTCAAACTTGATGAGGACCACAAATTTTAATTGATATTAATTTCATTTAAAATGGCTTGAAATTTTGAAACAGGCCAAGTAAATCCATACAGTAGCAGGTAGTTAGTGATGCTGGAGACAAACAATTGTTTTTGCCGTATTAGGCAAAGATTAACTTTAGAATACCAGTACCCACCATTTTAATTTTTCACTTTTGTACCGTAATTCCATAGCATAAAGTACCTCAAAGGGGTGATGGGACGTTGTGCAAATTGATGACTCAGACTTTTTTTAAATTGAATTACAATGCAAAAGCGTATTGATTTGATTCTCACACTCACCATGAAGGTACAGCCATATTAAAATGGTTCATTACCTATGGGGATGAACCTGTCAATATTTTAGAATATATATTTCCTTTTCTTTTTTACAATCATTCATTATTTTTCTCATATGTGTATATGACTGATAAGCATAAGTTATTGGGCATATGATGGGTGAGACCGGGGGACTCGCCTCATTGTTTTACGGGTGTTATTCCGGTTCTCAAAGCGTGTGCTTGATGGCAACTAAATTGTCAACAGTTAGGACGAACATTTTCAGAAATTGAGTTACTTGGATATCGCTGAATAATTTTAGCAAAATGGGTTACAGTTTTTAGGGATGCATGCATGTACACTTTTAGACTGAAATGTTGTTGAATGAGAATATGAATTTAAATGTATATTGGGATATTGATTATAGAGCTGATCAAGATTTAATTACATTTTCGATTTGAATATCTTTTTTCCCAATATCGTCTACAGGTTCATTGATTGGGAGTCATGGAGTCTCAAGGCCACTACTACCCTAGTCAATCTGCTGTGACAATTTGACCATAATTTAACATACATTATCAGGTTGCCACCCAACCACAAACAGGTTAAACATGAATGAGGTGACGCCATTGATGAGAGCTGCTAGAGCCGGGAGTGTGGAGGACATGAAGCAGCTCATGGAAAGAGGGGTAAGTGGATTTGTTTTCACCAAATATTTTATTGCTTTTAAATACCATATATACAACTTCAATAGTTCATTTTTATGCATTCACTATTAGTGTGGGTCATACTTTTTTACAATGTCAGGTAGTTTTAAAATTCTTTGGTCTCTTCATATCTGTGTGAGGATGCTAGCTATAAGTGACAGGCCAATATTGACTTTAAAAGGGCACCGAGATATTGCCAAAAAAAAGTGCCGAAAAAAAGTGAAAATTGGAAAAAATAAATTGTTTCAATAGATAAGGTACATAGGAATAACAATTTCATTAGTGCTGATAATTTTGATGCAATCTACATCGAAATTACCAAAATGTGAAATTTTACATGATAGACTGGGACTGCAAATTAAGGTAAACGATTTCAGATGGTAGTTAAGTATGCCTTAATATAGTCAAATAACAACCTAAAATTTAACAAACAAATATCAATCATGCTTTGTGTTATCATTTATAATGAGCAGTTCCATTTTAACTTATAATATTCATTTCTACAGAGTCCTCTCAAAGCAACTGATAAAAGAGGGCGAAGCGCTCTCCATCACGCAGTTGGCGCCAACCAACATGGAAGTTTACGAGTCCTGCTGGAGGCTGATCCTGGCCTGGCAACACTGCAGGACAATGATGGCAGGAATGTGCTTCATTTGGCAACCGTTGCTGGGGAGGTTGAATTGATCAAAGAACTCATCAAGCATGTTGATGTGGATTCGGTCGACAATGAGAAACATACAGCGATCCATTTTGCAACAGGTAAAACTTTTGTGAAATATTTGTTTGTCAATATGCAACAACATCTTATTGGAATGGATGAATGAATTGAAATACAAAAAACAGGAAACTTATATGTACACACACCATGCCCTTCTTTAATTGATTTAGACATAAAGAAAGTTTTGCACGTTATATTTATAATTAGATCATTCATACAACTCAGAACTATAACGTGAATTCAATCTTGTCCTGGGATTCATTGAATTATTTGAAAAAATTAATTAATTATTGGATCATTTTATAAATAGAAGGAAAAGAAGTCTTCAGTGTTATATAATACATAAAAAACTCAAGCGTTATAGATGCTTGTGGGGCATCAATTAGATCCAGCATTTGATTCGCAATGGTAAGTTTTGCTTGAGTTTTAATAGTGCTACTAGTAATGCATTTGAATTGCATCAGGCATCACCAAGCAATAACTTCCATAATCCACTATAGTTTAATCAGTTCCAAATTGGCGAGAAATGTGAGGTGCGCAAAAGTTATCCAAGCATACATGTGCTATTTTGGCATATATGCAAGCGTATTGATTAAAAAATTGCACCAGCGTTTTGAGCGCCAATACACTTAAGGGGGATGTGCACCTTCGCATAGCCTCCGTAAAACTGCCGTAACTTCTTCATTATTCATTTAATCTTAATAAAAGTATACATTTTTTTGCAGGAAAGGGTTCAATGAATCCAACTATGATCATGAAATTGACCATTTTGGAGAAAATTATAAAAAACATGTTTTTTGACCCATTTTAGGTTTGGAAAAGATAACTCAAAATATATTATGTTAAATTTTGTCATACTAGTTTTATTATATTCCTCATGCAATTCCCTAGGAATCGTTTTTTTTTTTTTTAATTTTTACTTTATTATTTTTTGAATTACAGACCAAAAAGTGCCAAAAAACCTGTTTTTTAACCTCCAAAAATCGTGAAAATCACATTTTTTGGTAATAAATCATATTTTTTGGCACTTTTTGTTCGATAATTCAAAAAATAATAAAGTAAAAATTTAAAAAAAAAAAAGATTCCTAGGGAATTGTATGAGGAATATAATTAAACTAGTATGATCAAATTTAACAAAATATATTTTGAGTTATCTTTTCCAAACCTAAAATGGGTCAAAAAACGTGTTTTTTATAATTTTCTCCCAAAATGGTCAATTTCATGATCATGGTTGGATTCATTGAACCCTTTTCTGCAAGAAAATGTATACTTTTATATAGATTTAATGAATAATAAAGAAGTTACGGCAGTTTTACGGAGGCTGTACCTGAAGGTGCACAGCCCCCTTACGCAGGTTCGCCATTTTGGTTTGACTGAACTTTGAAACTTTGTGTTAGGGTATAAAACAATGCCAGAGACTGAACATTGTCCAATGTGTAAATGTTTTCAAATCTCTGTATAGAATACAAATATAATGAATGATTTTATTTGTGCAAATCAGGGAGTTCATTTGGTCACGAACTATTTTATTTGCACTCACAATCATTCATTGGTATCAGTGCCGTGTCCACCATCAATGTAGATAATTATGCTTTATGGTTATAACCATGGTCAGCTCTCTAAAGATTAACATTTTAAATCAAATTATGTGGCTGGAGGTTGCAGAACTTTTTGAATGACCCTGGTATTATTTGTACTAAGTTTTCTTTGTATTTCTATAACCTGCAGTAAGTGGATTGTATAATTGCATAGAATTGTTGATTGAAAATGGTGCGGATCCAGCTACCCCTGATATATATGGTGCTTATCCCGTTCATTATGCTGCACAGATGTGTGGAGAGCCAAACCAAGCAGCAACAGGTATGTGTTTGGGAAGTGGGGGAAGTCATAAATGATGAGGCCTTTCTATGCTTGATGGTTCATGGTACTTAATTATATCCTGAATGTTTTGGGGCACAGATGTGTGTAGATTCAAACCAATCCAAGCAACAACAAGTGACTGGATTAGTCTTATATGTGTGGGTACATACGGCACAGGGCCGTAACTAGAGTTGCCAGGAGGCTCGCCCCCCCCCCCCCCCCCCATGAAATGACAAACTATATGTATATTAACAAAATAAATATCAGTTATGACCCCTGATCACAGGCATGTCCTCCCATCATGCCCCCCTCCCCATTGAAGAACCTACAATCTTGGAAAAAAGTCCTTGGAACATGAACGCTAAGCACACGTGTTGGGTATTGTGTGCATGTATTGATACTTAGTGTCTTCTGTTATAAACGGAAATTGTTCAAATAAGATTTTATCCTTCCCCACCCCCCATCGATCAATGTTGGGACACTCTGGCAAGCTGCAGGAGCCACTGGCCTTTGTCAACATTGTGCGGGGGAGTGGGGGTGACACTTTTCCGTTAATCACACGCAAGTGATCCAAGACCTTTTTTCCAGGATTGTACTGATAAGGCAATGCATTATAAACATGCACATGAAAGTCTCTGCAAAGTGGATGAAGTAACAAGGGTATTATATAGAGGATGATTGTTGGTTATTACAAGCTTTATTAAAAATAACATAGAGCAGGTGACTGACTAACTGCAAATTCAGACTTACTTTGATATATGCACCATTAACCCTTTCGGCGCTACCCTATACTTATCCAAAACAGCCCCCTGTTGCTGAGCACTCTCTGGAGTTTCAGTTAAAGTGTATGTGTATCAGAGATGTAAATTTACAACTTACGATTTGACTATGTTCAGTATGAGATAGAGAAAAAAAATCTTCACATAAGTTCTAAAAAAATATATGTAGATTCCAATGGAAACAATCTTATTTTTGTTGCTAGTTATATAAATGTCTTCTAGAAGAAAGAATAACTTATCATTTTCGAAATTTAATAAATTTCAATATTCTCCCACACACCATTCATGGTCACGTATGCCTAACAATAGAAGTTCATCGGAGTGCATCCACTGTTTGATATGCAAATGACTTGGTACCTCTTGAACTACGTGTTTCCATTCCTCACAGTGATACAGGCTATTGATTTTATTATACATTGACTGTTGTGTAGGCCTATGCTGGTTTTACATGTATGCACTGTACAGTGGTATCCTCTCGTACGTCCACATGTGCATAGTATTATACTACAAGCTTGTTTTGGTAGTGTGCGAAATATTCTACAATTTAATTCATCAGGGGAGGAAATTTACACAATGGGAAATGATATATAAAAAGTTATTTATTTTTATACACCAAGTAAAATACGGATGTGTTAGTCCCGAACTGGAAATATATCATAATAAAAATAAAGAATGGATGGACACACACTTACTATTTACTATTTCCCTACTTTTATTATTCTACTTTTAAAAAATTGCAACATTTCGCTCGTCGATAGATCACTTCATTTACATGAAATAAACAGTGCCAAACTGATTTGTGTTATTATTAGTCCCATTTCGTCCGAGGAAAATCGTCTTGTACAGTATTGCGGAAGACTTTCATAATGATGCCGATAGTAAATACTGTGTACCGGCGATACGACACATGTTTCCCTAAATTACTAAACAAGTTATTTATGTTGAAACGCTGGACCAATCAATAACTCTATTGTGTACGTGATCGTGTGTGGAAATTCACCATTTCATATTTTGCAGAAAACCACATTTTAAAACTGCAAAATCTCGACTTTTTTCAATCTAAAGTATATCTAATGTTTTATTTTTTCATAAGAATAAGCACTGTCTAATGTTGTCATCTTGTTTCTATATCATTATGCGCAACCAGTCAGGAGGTAGAGGCCGATCAATCGCGACCCTTGATTTCCTACTTGTTGGGCGACTCCAGACGCCTGCCGCTATATACCGTGTTTTGAACGGGCGGCTGTGGTCGCCCGCCGCATCGAAAGGGTTAAGGGGTTGGGCGGTAGGAATTTCAAGTATGTTTTATTCTTCTTTTAGGTTGATTTTCCCCTCACATTTAGAAGTGGCTCTTTAAATACTTCTCACTCACTCACCCTCCTCATGGGATATCTATTGATGCGTTCCTTAGACTCGTTTGTTATAACTTGTTTTATGGGAGATCAAATATTTATGGAAATTGTGTTATCGAAGTTTGATTTAGCTAAAAATTTACATCAAACTCTTCTTTACATACAGGTATGAAATGTCTTCAAGCACTCCTTGTCAAAGGAGGTAGTCACATCAATTGTCAAGATGAAGGCGGCAAGACTCCTCTTATTTGGGCAGCCAGCGCTGGTAGCAGCAAAGCTTGTAAGCTGCTGGCAGAGCAGGGAGCTGATATCACTCTTGCTGACAAAGATGGACTTACAGGTGAGAAAGAGAGAAGATAAACTTGGACAGGGGTTAAATCGGGGTGTGGGGGGGGGGGAATCAACTATCATGCTTTAAGCATGCATGACCAGCTATTTTCTAGACAACCCCTAAACATGTATTTCCTCTAAAGCATTAAATGATATTTTTGCATGTTTTCCGCCCCAAATTTGACCCCTAAACAAGTAAAATGTCAAGAGGATTTTGAAAAAGTACCCTTTTTCTTGAAAATTGTTAATTTTAGACCCCGTAACACACTCTATCTGAGATTTTAAAATACGACTTATTACATGTTTTGTGGTCATGCATGCTACAGTGTAAAAGGCGACTGTCCCCACCCTGGTGGCAAATACCTGGTTCTTTTATAAGGGGGTTTATTTTGTTCCAGAAACCCTTCTAACTATACCCGAAACTTATACTTTTTTCGGTAACAAAGGAAATTTCCAATATGCTCCTTGAGAAAGCCCAATAACCACCAATTACCTTGTGAGCTACTGTTGCATCATAGATTTTTATACAATTTTGAAAATGTTTAGTATTTTTATTTTCTGTTCAAAGTTGTGGATATGAAAAACCATGGATACTATCGATAGTAAAACCTGATAATTTATTAGTCAATAGCTTAAATTCAATTATTCCGACCATTTTTAATTAAATGTAATCAGATGATCAATAAAATCTAATTGTCCATCATTACTATTGGAACATGCTTATGAAATGGCCGCTATGTCTTATTTATAAGTCAAATTGAGTAAAAGTGGTGGTTTCTTCCTGTAGCATGACTGGCAGTGGCAGTTCAACTTTCTTTATTATTGAGTCATTCATATCAACATTTTTACATAAATAGAGGATCCAGCAATCAGCCATATAAAAATAAGGAAAAAGCCCATCAAAAGATTTCCCCACTGTCAAACTTGTTCACTTTGACAGATTGTACATATAGTAAATGTGGAGAAATAGTGATGTGACCATGTTCAATTCCCTATTGATAACTTGATGTGGTTGGCGAGATGGCAACCAGTTTGATGGATATTTAGCTTTTAACACCTTCCACGCGGCAGGCGTCTGCAGACGACAATCCAAAATTGCACAAAATGTTTCAAAAATGTCAAAATTATTAAATGTCATTTACCATATTTGGAATCACCATGTGAAATGCATTCAAATAAGTACAAACGTGCCTATCATTTGTTCAGTTATTCTTGAGATAGACATGAGAGTTAAGAAAGGTTTCTGAAAAATATGTTTTGTTACCGTGGTTAAACCAATAGCGTGGAAAGAGCCCATGATTCATTGCTATACTTTAAGTTGAGAGGTGACGTCATCAACAGGTATTCCAGTGAACGAATGGTTGGTATTGGGTGCATATTCCAATAAATCCAATGCTTTTGCATCTGGGCGATCTAAGAATACTGTTGACTGTAGCGCAGAAGGTATTACGCCTATCATTACAGGGTCAGTAATTCAAGGAGAATCCGAGAATCTATTCTCGCAAAGATTCCTACCGGTAAAGTTGCGAGAATCCAAATTGATTCATGTACATAATTGGTCTAACACACTATTTGAATGATGAACTTCTGACCCTGCATTATATTATGCGCTGATGTCACCTCTCAACTTGAGCTAAAACGGAGTATGACTTAACAATAAAACATTTCATTGTGTTCTACAGAAGGATCTTCCTCTTACTGGTATCTTGAAGCTGATTCTGAGCAATCTCTTCTCAGATACATGATTCCATTGAAGTATAGGAATTGAGTAATTGATGAACTCCCTTATGGTCATCACATATAATGTGGACCCTTGATAGCTATCCTTTATATGGCGATGTGTCTATCCACAATTAATGTATTTACACTTGTTCTCCCAACAAACAGCTGTCCATTGCGCAGCGAGCCGTAATAAAAGTACCTGCCTACGGACACTGCTTGATAAATGTAACTGCAAAGTGGACCCTGTAGACAACAACGGATGTACCCCTCTGTTCTATGGGATTATGATGGATCATCATAGGTGTGTGAAGATGTTACTCAAATATGGCGCTGCAACATCTTGGCAAGACTCTAATGGAAAAAGGTGAGATCCTAGGGGTGTTCCAGTACACTACTCATCACGATTGTACAAGCATTTGTTGAGGAATTTTGTGAATAAAATGGGAAAATAAAATGGTCCTGCAAGTTGTACAATTATGTAGTATTTTGAGTTATGTGACCAAACTTTTCAGCATGTGTTTTATTAATATTGCAGGGCCTCAGAAAAGGGGTCAAGATTGGTATCAAAATAAGTGTTCTCTCTATTCAAATATGTTTTCAGTTTGATACTGCAAATTATTTTAAGAGAGATACAAAGCTCTCAAAGTGTATCGGAACTTTTGGGATACCATGTACACCGCGGGAAAAAGTAGGCAATACGGAAAGCTCCTTGCCGGGAAATGAATACCTCTCGCGGGAAAAATGCAAAGAGTGAGAAAAAAGAAGAAAAAAATCAAAGAAAAAAAAAATCAAAGAAAAAAGAAAATCGAAAATGTTGGAAAAACATTTAGAGTGCGTTTTAAAATTTACAAGGCAAGCCAAACCTTATTGTAGTGGGCAGCAGTGTACTAGTGGTACAACAACTCTCACTTTATTAGCGTATTTAACCCACAACGTGCCCACAACATTACGGTATGGAGGCTACCATTTTGGAATCGGAATATATCGTGTTTATGTTGTTGCCAGTTGGTTTACGCTAGGCCATAAATCGCTAGTGTGGTAACATGATAAAAATCCCCATTTATTTTTGTTCATAGTTAAGTTTCGTCTCTAATTCATTTTTGTCAACATCCTGGGATGTTGACATTTGAATTCAGATTCAGGCCTTGTGGTAGAGTCTATGAATTGCTTTCATGTATCTTGAATCAGTATTTGTACACAGATGTCTTTAAAATGTATATTAGATCTGGATATGAAAATATGAACACATATGTTGTTACAATTGTGGAGAAATGGTTTAAATAATATAAAACAAATGATAGAGTTTTGCAAAATCTGCGACAATCGTCGTGTTTACTATATTGATTATAGACTTGAAATCAAGTCCTTATTTTCTCCCCCACCACACACCTCTTGTCTACCACCATTCATTTGATACCAGTACAGCGGTCCTATGCCAATCCAATCTTGTCGCGCGCGATCTCGCTGTGACCATGCTGTGACTATCATACGCCAACATAAACCGCTGTAAACCATAAGGACTTGAAACAGTCGTAATGGTATTATGCAACACATGCACGTGCGTTCTGGCCGGCACACAAGGTCGTTTCATGGCAAGGGTCACTGGTAGATCTCATTATATTGTGGGAACAAATAAAATGTCTCGAGAGATCATAACGTTTAATCTGGACAAATTTGGGACCATTTACAGTACTTATTGTTCTATTGCATGTCCATATAAATTACCTTAAAACATTCTTAGTTTTTTTAGTCGGGTTAATTTTCAACCCGACCTCATCAAATGTTGAGATACACAGGTGGGGCCTCATGGGATAGAATAAATGAGTCAGACGATGGAGGGTTTCAGAGAGAAAAGTGGGCCCAGCATTAATAAAACAAAGAGTTTTTGTTAAAATACATCATACACTGTCTAAATCTTCTTTTTCATATTTCCTTTGTGTCGTCTGTTAATTCATTTTAGGATGTTGACCAGTTTTTTGAAAATACCTTGTTATAGTTTATTTTCTTTGTTTAATGTTTGATATGACTTTTATATGTATTTTTTTCGTTCATGTACACGAATCAACCCCAACATGACAGAAAGTTGAAATTAATGGTCCAATTAAAAATAGAATCATCACGACACAAATCATCTCCATGTGGTTCTTCACGTAGACATCGCGTTCAAAACAACTTAACTTTTCAGAGGGAGTAATTTTCAGAGGGAGTGAACTTGTTGTCAATACATTAACCGCGTCCTGTGAACTTCGACGTTCTATCGATACGCATGTTTGGAACTGTGCAATTTGGAAGCGACTTTATTTTATTATTTCGAAACAGCGGCAGCTATACGTCACAACACAAAAGTTCGTGGAATTTCGCCGATCCCCGTTTTCTTTTTGCAGTTAGAAAATGAAAATGTTCGCATGATTTTCGCGTGTGTTTTCAATGGGTTTCTAAATCATAGCGGTGCCCGTTCAAGGCTCCAAATAGCATTTACAGTGGTAGCATATAGGCCATTTAGATTTCAGTAACTTTGCCATGCCGGATCGGCGAGATCGATCATTTAATATTTAATTCACTTTCCTTGTAGTTTCAAGCTTTTTAGAGTGATTGTTTGCCATTTTTGAAGGTTTGTTGAAATTATTGCTTAGTTTGAGACCTTTGACTTGGATTTGTTGATATTGGGAAATGGGAACACGACTTGTCTCTCGCGGGAAATTGCAAGTAGCTTGCCGGGAAAAAAACATTTTTTCAGGCGGTGACCATGTACAATGCTTATATAGCATGGCATTCTTGGAAAGCTGGTTAAAACATCAAGTTTATCAATATTTTTGAGAATATCAATATTAATATCAATATATAGCTGAAGTTGTAACAGTGATGGTTAATAACTATGCAGTTAAAGGCATATATTAGACATTTTTTCATGAAAAGCCCTTTATCTTTGATTTGCTATTTTTTTGTCAAATACATTTATAATCATGAAACTTAAAGTTTCACAGAGTAATATGTTTCCTAATTACTTCCTAGTTAACTCGACCGTTTATTTTCTGATTGTTTTTTGGGTGGGTTTTTTTGGTAAATAGAATTCCATGGTTTGTAAACATTTGAAAAAAAGATCACATAATGTTACTTTAATACAATGTTGATATTCACATTTTATGCAGTCCTGTACATTGTGCAGCCTTCAAGGGATCTGTTCGGTACCTTAAGCTACTTAAGAAACACAAGGGCCATCTTGAACTGCCAACAACATCTGGAGATAGGCCCATACACGAAGCAGCAAAAAGTGGCCAAAATGGTGAGTCATGTTCTGCTAGTGTAATACCCGTATTATTGTTTAGCATTTTTGACAGAGTCGAACAAGGGTCATCCATGGTAAAGAATCAATTAAATTCAATTGGAGGGTTCTTAAAGCGACACATGATACAGATACTAAACAAAATACAAATCTCCAAAGTTTTTTCAAAGATAAACAAAACCCAATGATTTCTAAGTTTACCAAAAGAGTTTTCTTTAATGGAATGGTTCACCATAAACAAAACACTCATTCAATGTAAGACTGGGCGATATCGCGATAAAATATTAATTATCGCATCGCAATAATTTACCATGCTTCAACGATGTCCCCACGATAAATTATAGGCCAAAAAATGCCCTCAAGAAAGCATAATAAAGTCGCCAATTTGGCAATAATATCTTAAGTTTGTAGTCAGTTTTTACCTTTGTAAATGTAATGAAACACTAAGATGTACCCATATTCCTTCTTTAAAGGGACACAATGTCATGTTGAATTTTTTTTAAATTTAATTAATTTACTTCAGAATTCAAGATGAACATTAAAAATTAACAATATTGTTGTTTCTACTAAAAAAAATCAGCAAACCTTGATTAAAACAATGTTTTAAACAGGCCACCCTTAACCATGTAAAATGCTGGTTGCGGCTCTACCAGCATTTTTGAATCAACATTTTGTTGTACAAAGAGGGCTGATTTTTCATAATCCTTGTAGGTGTATGTTCATACATGTAATACAAAATTTGTAAAAATATACAAATCCCAGTTTTTATCATATATTTTTGTAATTGAGGGCGCTGCCTCCACCACATCTCTTAATGCCCCTTTAATTCCCTTCTGTTATTATTTAATAAATAAAACTATGCCGCTCGTGGCTTTTCATTCATTCTGAGGTCATCATTGTGTGTAACCTCCCCCCCCCCCCCCTTGAAATTGATTAAAATCTGAGGTCAAGTGTGGACCCTGGTGTTGTCTTAAATGTGGGGCATTGATAACACTTGAGAAGAACAAGTTTTATGCAAATTAAGTATGAACTCATCATCCAGAGATTCTCTTTTGCAGATGCTGTGCGCTTCTTAATGAAGAGGGGTGTTGGTGTCAATGTGCGTAACAATGAAGGTTTAACTGCCTTACACCTCGCTGCAGTGACTGATAACTTGCCACTATGTAAAGACCTTGTCATGAAAGGAGCGGATATTTCTGCTGTGTATAGTTCTTCTAAGGTAAGGGCATATGTGTATTCAATGTATGGTATACACAAAATTCAAGACAGAAATACTTTACTTTTTACAAATTAGAGATGACTTGTTTTCTAAATTTGAACAACACAAGCTTGTAACACCAAAAACCTCATTTGAGAATCAGAATACTGATGCTTTAAAATATACTTTACTTTTTACCTATTAGAGATGACTTGTTTTCTAAATTTGAACAACACAAGCTTATAACGCCAAAAACCTCAATTGAGAATCAGAATACTGATGCTTTAATATATACTTTACTTTTTACCAATTAGAGATGACTTGTTTTCTAAATTTGAACAACACAAGCGTATAACACCAAAAATCTCAATTATTCAACTTTTTTTCAACAGTCCAATCAGTTAACAGCAAGTGCATTAGCCAAAGAAAAAGGCTGCGAGTCCTGTGCCGAATACCTTCAATATGTTCAAGAACAAGGCATACAAACTGACACTAGCGCCAATGATAGTGGCAGTGGTAGCAGTAGTGACGAGGGTCTTGCGAGCAGCTCGTGTAGTGAAGATGAGGAAAAGGATGATAGTCAACAAGAGAAGATAAGAGTTGCTGAGATGAAGGACAAAGAGGCGGAGATTGATGACACTCCAAATGTCAACAATAACAATTCTCCAGATCCTAAAGAGGAAGAGCAAGGTGAGGAGGATGGTACTAAGACAGGGAGTAATGATGTGATAAATGGTGTACCTGCAAAGGAAGAGACCGATGTTGGTGATAAACTGGACAGTATAGAAAAACCTGAAGGTGGCAAGATAGTAGAAGAGGTGAAAGAGGAGCGGAAGATAGAAGCAAAGAAGGACGTAGAAGAGGTGAAAGAAGAGCGTGAGGTGGAAGCAAAGAAGGATGTCGTAGAAGAGGTGAAAGAGGAGCGGAAGATGGAAGCAAAGAAGGAAGACAAGAATGTGGAGCAGAAAGAGGAGGAGAAGAACTTCAAGCTGGAGGAGAGAGAGAAAAATATAGCGACACCAACCAGTGATGTTGCACCATCTTGGAATTCGGAAGAATTGGAACAGAAAATGACTGTCTGGGATGGTTATCTACAAGGTATGCTAGAGCTCATTAAATTTATTTTAGAAGTGCAGCGTGAAAACACGTTTCTTTATTAAATTCTTTGATTTGTGATCATTTTTTGGTTTTGGTGTCAGTTATCTGAAAATGTCTTTCCCATCTACAAGGTATGCTAGAGCTCATTAAATTCATTTTAGGAAGTGCAGTGTGAAAACATTAAATTCTTTGATTTGTGATCGTTTTGGTTTTGGTGTCAGTTATCTGAAAATGTCTTTCCCCAGTATCATCCATTTGTTTTGTTTGTGTATATACAATTTATGTTAAAACCAACTGGAAAATAATAGTAACAGAAATAATTAAAACTGGTACAAACTATCAAATATTCTTGATATTTACCCTTTAGGCGCCGAAAAAAAGAAACCCTGTTCTACAGGTCCGACCGACCCATTTCTTTAGAAATTGGTGGCAAAAAAATGTCATGTGCAAATGAAATCCGACCCAAATCATATTTTTGGCATATCAAATTATAGCAAAATTTTAAGAGATTTTTAAATATTTTTACCTCCATTTTGAAGGGAAAAAACCAATCAACCAACCGACCCAACCTGAGAGTTCCATTTGCCCGTAGAACAGGGTTGCTTTTTTCATTGCCTTATATCAATTTTACCAATGATAATTGACCTGATAATTGATATTAAAATACTTTTTGGTATCGTACAGGTAATGTTGAGTTTCTGGACGTAGTGATTGGTTCCAAAGCGCCTGCACTAGAAGATGTCAGAAATCATGCCAAGGTGGAGATGAAAACACTTGTAGATAAACTAGAAACACTCAAGAAAGAAATTGATGACAGGTGCCAACAACTTGTGTACAAAATGTCTGAAAGGGTAAGAATGCTGCAAGATAACATCTACATATTTATTCTTAAATTAAGATCAAAATAAGTACACTTATTATGAAAAGAATAAATGTCAATTAATCTAAATGGGTAGACGATTTTTGTAAACTAAAACTATAGATTCTGAATACCTATACAAACCATGCTCTAATCTAACCTCATATGTGTGATTTTATTTTACTTAAAGACACTTGGAATAGATCCAACTTGTTATACAACATTCATTCCAATAGTGAAGATTAAACTCTATTGTTCATTCAACTAGTGTAACTTTTATGTGATAAACATTTCTTTTTTGTGTTTACATTTCTTTAAGGAATCTGAGAGGAGAAAGGAATATGAAGCGATGATAACAAAGTGGGACACATCAGAAGCCAGATTCAAGGTAATTTAAAGGGCAATTATCTCGTTATCAGACTAGGCCTGTGAGTTTACTGAATGTATTGGGGATTTTAAAACACTTTGATGAACCTTATTTTGCCCAAGAACCTCTTTTTTTGTTCAGATCACTAAACATTGACTAAAAATGAAGCAAAATGCCTATCAGTTATTTCAATACATTCACATTGTTACCAACACAATAGTAAACATGGATAGTTATGAAATTAATGAGTTTCAGTGGTAAAATGTTTCTCTTATTGCTAACAGGGTATACTTATTATACCAATACCTTTTGTATTTCTTCAGAAAACTCAAAATAAAATTGACAATGCAGTGGTTGACTACAGGGCCAAAAATAAAGACCTTGAAGATTGGCTGGTGGCTCATGAAGCAGCATGGCAAGAGAACAAGGTACAAAGACAGATGTCAGAGCCATCTTGCAGCAACGAGTAAGTATATCTTATACCCTATTATCAATGTCCACTCCCTGTTATAAACATGCCCCTATAGTTTTTATTATATGAAGATACTTGAAAATCCTAAATTTATTGATATTTAAATAGCAGGCAGAATAACAGTTTAAAATAATAGCTACCGGTGATACTCACTAGAGGATAAGAAGTGACTTGCAAGCTTATCTCCAGTTCTATAATTAAGGTGTTTAAATTAACAAAATGGACCAAATTTGTCATTTTGGTGCTGGTTGAAAAGGTTTGAAGTTCCCTTGATTACTGGTTGTTTTAGCTGAAAGCTGGTTACTGCCGACCAGTGTAGTGACGACCCTGCTACTCATATGTGTGAAGACCATGAATGTCATAGAAACACTCTTTACCAAACCAAAACCATGATAATAATATAGTTAAAAATGTTATCCTTTTTGTTAAAATTTCAAGCCCTGACAATGCAAGAGCAGAGAAACACAAGCGCTGGTTAAGAGAGAAAGAGCGGAACTATCAGAAGAAGAAGCAATCTACCCATGTCAAAATGGTGTTTGAACATACCGTAGAATCTTTGAGTAAGTTTTCTTTTGTTATGATATATTTTATTTGTGCCAATTTTGCTAAATGCCTCCATTTTTAGTTCATTCAATCCCTTCCAATAAGAGTATTCAATATAGTTTAGCTTTGTGAAATGAAATACCATGAGAGAAGATGAAAGTTTTCACGGTGACCAGGAGTACTTTCCAGTTGATGAAATCCAACAATTTTTTAGACAACCATTTAATTCACACTGTATACACAGTGTTGTCCATAGAAATACTGAAGATTGCACATACTATTTTTGATTGTAAACATTAGGATTGAATTAACATTTTCCTTTGTTTTATATATATTTCTACACAGGGGCTAAAAGTGCTCAGCATTCCCAATCAACCATGTCAAGAAATTTCAACAAAGTTTCTCCAAGCTCCCCATTGACTCCACGTCTTCACAAATCCCCTCACAGTAAACGTACTGTCGACCAATGTCCCATACTGCGGAGATCCCAGACCAGCACACCGGACAGCCATGCCACGTATACAATCACCAGTTACGATACGGCGCGGTTGAGGAGGAACATTGGCGACCAACTGAATCAGAAGCTGTATCCTAAATCTTGGGAAATGCAGGGAGAAAGAACAGCCCCCACTAACTCTGGTAAGATATTAATTATATTTACAGCTAAATAAGCAATACATATTAATATTTACAGCTAAATAAGCAATACAGCATTCATGTTGGCCACATAAAACCACTACCAATTAGCATGCTGATTACTTTATAATACGGTCACTTGTAAGGGGAGGCAAAAGCCATGTTTTGGATAGATTGGCCCATGCAGTGAGGGCCAATTGCCATGGAACTTTGGCTTAAACTTTAAAATAAACCTAGCAAAACATGTTCTCTAAAATCCTCTGATGGGAGCCTGCAATCATGCAAACTAATTTCTCAAGAATGTAGTCACATCAGGTTGTACCAGGCCTGTGCATGCACATTACACAAAATATGTTGTTCACATACCAGTCACTTAATCTAAATCCTTGAGTGTGTAACATTATTCACAAGTTTGGGAAGACGTTTGCCTGGCATACCAACTACAATCATGGATGGGTTGACCCTCAGCCTCTGAGGACTCTTCTTACATTGCCATCCTGAGGCCAAAAAGAAAAAAAGTTATGTTGTCCTCTACAGCTCTCAGAGAGAAGGGCGAGCGGGCAGCTTTTTTTTCTTCTTTTTTTCTTTTTTTTTACATTTTCTTATACCAGAGGAAGCTCAAATAAAAGTTCAGCCAACAAGAATTTGAAATCACGCAAAAAGTCACACATATATGTTTATAAACACTTAGTTTAATATTCAATGCTATTTAAACTGTAAAAACAAATCTGAAAAAGAAGAAAAAAATCTGAAAAGAAAAAAAAATCTGAAAAAAAAAAAAAAAATCGGAGCAGCACTAAATCTGACGAGCGGGCGGTCGAGGACAACATAACAAAAAATTGCCTGATCTCAGTGTAACAGAGATTTCCTTTTAAGATTAATTATAAGTGTTTGTTTTTGTGTCTTTTTTAAATTTCTAGATGATTATCTTCCAAGATGGGATGGTGGTAAGAGGCAGAAAAACAGACTGGAGTTTAAGCCAAGAACACCAAAACAAAGACAGACTAGACAAGAACAAAGATAATTGCATGTGTGTAGTAAATATGGTTTCCCATATGTTGGCTGATATTCAGAAATTAACATAGATAAATCATAGTTTTGAGTAGTTTGTATTACCTATTTTTTAATTCGGACAAAACTACTTAGTAGTTACAAAACTACTTAGTAGTTCAGATATAGTTGAAGCTTTATACACAAAGGAATCTAATTCCATCTGTAGGTAGATTGCTTCACAGACATTTCATGTACATAAATCAAACTTTATCAACAGTATTATAAATTAACTAAACAAGTGTGTGTAAATCAACCATAACAAGTGTGTGTAACTTTTAACCAAACTTTTTTTGGCCAAATGTTTATAAGGCAAGGTTTTCAAAAGTGTTGATACCTTTTAAGCTTTGTGTCATTCTTAAAATAATGTGCAGTATCAAATTGAAAACATATTTGGATAGAGAAAACTTGCAGAACTATTTTGATACCAACCATGACCCTTTTCTGAGACCCCTTAATATAAAATACAAGCTAAAAGGTTTTGTCTATTCAGTTGGGACTGGTTTCGTATTGTATATGAAAAGTTTGGTTACATAACTAACAATACTATACAATTGTTCAACTTGCAGAATGTAAGATGTACATCGCTGTAATCAAGATATGAAAGTGCAGTTTTACAATATGGAAAATTCTCTCCTATATAGCTTTGGCATCACAAATTAATATTATTGTAAAGTTTTTAAAAAAGTAATTCTACAAGTCTTATCTATCAAAATATGTTTCAGTTTTATACTGCAAATCATTTTACAGGGATATAAAGCTTTAAAAAGGTATCAACACTTTTGGGACACCCTGTACTCTCATCAATTTAATTGTTTACTTATGTTAATAATGTGCCTTGTTTCATTGTTTATTATTTTTAACTAATACTTCTCATAAATATTTTGAATCTAATTTTAAATTATGCAAATCCTTGCACAGAGCCAGTGGCGTACCCAGGGGGGGTCCCCGTACTCTCATCAATTTAATTGTTTACTTATGTTAATAATGTGCCTTGTTTCATTGTTTATTATTTTTAACTAATACTTCTCATAAATATTTTGAATCTAATTTTAAATTATGCAAATCCTTGCACAGAGCCAGTGGCGTACCCAGGGGGGGTCCAGGGCCCCCCTGAAATAACACCGTCGGTAAAATCGACCCTCTGTCGGTAGATTTGCGATTTTGACCATGCGATTTTTTTTGGGGGGGGGGGCGGTTATGTTGACAACTTCATCGCTACCCCCCCCCCCCCCCCCCCCCCCCCCCCCACTTATCAAGATTTCACCTGCTCATGGGAAAAAAATTGTGCATGTTTTACGATTTTTTTTTGGAGTCTGTAAAAAAAATTGTCGGTACATCATGCATCTCGTCGGTACAAATATAGTCGGGCCCCCCCCCCCCCCCCCCCCCCAGTTTCCAAAAGCTGGGTACGCCACTGCACAGAGCATATAAGCCACATTGAACATCTATGTTAGGGATGATTGAAGTTAGAAAACTTGCTGTATAGTGTATAAACTGAGTGGGCTTTCCATAACCTAAAGCATATTAAGCATGTCCTAGGCTATAAGACTGTAGTAGGGACCTGAGCATAACTTGGATTTTGTGGTATGTACCTTTTAAAATTGGTCATCACTAAAACCACACAATAATTATAATTAGGTAGGGGTATGATTATTAGCCTTCATGAAGGTCAACGTTTAAATAAGAATGTTACAATTTCACCCTTCAAAAAGATGTCCAAATATCACCCAATTTTTTGTAGCAAACTGAATTGTTTTTACTTGATAGGGTTCATTAATGTTAGACCCACTCCTCAAATTACCTGTATCACATTGCAATTTGCAACCAAACATAATTATGTCTATTGCGATAGAACTTTCAAAGTTAGGTGGAAAATTGTGATGCAAGTTTTCCTCATTCATGTTATTGCTGAATACAAATGTTCACCACATTTAAAAGGAATTGCAACCCAATTTGAAAAATAAGGAGCAATTTCGCATCACAAGGGAAACAAAAGAAACCAGAACTAGTTAGACCTCATAATATATATCAAAATTAATTATGCTTTATGATAAATATATACGTATCAGTAGACAAAGCAACACTTTCAAATCTGTAAATATTTGTAAATTATGATATTTTTAACTAATTACATCATGTATGTATGCAAGTGTGATTAACAAAGTGCAATAATCTTAGTATGTACATCCATTTAAGGACTTGTGTGATTTGCAGTTCATTAAAATATAACTATTCACATAATTTGAGTTATTTCTTGTGTCCCTCTTGCCCTTTAGAAATAAGTGTTTTGAGAGACCATTCTTTTAAGAATTTATCTGAGATGGTACAATCATTTTAAGTATGTTTGAACCATCTCATAAAAAAATCGGCAACATTTATATGAGATAATGTAAATCGGCCAGGCGGAACTAAGATTTAGTAGAGCGACCACTCTTGTGCATTGCGTGGTACATGTACCGTAAACAGTGGCGGATACAGGGGGGGGCGGAGGGGGCGGGCGCCCCCCGTAATTTTTTTCAATATACCTTTAACGTGTACGCGCCCCCCGTAAAATTTGACAATATACCTTTTTTTGTGTACCACTTTACCTTTTTCAGAGACAGGTAGGTTCCGTTGGTACATTTGCCACTTGTACCGTGCGATTTTTTTTTTGCCGGTTTTGGGGACAACCACATCGCTACCCCCCCCCCCCCCCCCCCCACACTTAGCAGAATTTCACGAGCTTACGGCAAAAAAAATTGGGGACCTTTTACGATTTTTGTTGTTGTCCGCCCCCCGTAAATTTTAATCCTGGATCCGCCACTGGTAAAACTGAGTGAATAGGGACATGGGGGTGAATAGGGACAAAAATGGGAAACTTTTTTTAAATGTCACCCGGCCAGTTTGTGAACTGTAAAACAGGGTTAATAGACCATATTCACGCGGCAGCCATTTTCTAAAATTTGCCACCCAAGCCTCGTTCTCGTTACGTATACCTGCGTCTGCGTGACTTGCGTGGGGATGCGTACGCCGCGCGCTTTGGTACCACGCGTCTCGCGCAGTTCTATTGTGTAGCGCGAGGCGCAGATAGACCAAACGGGAACAAGGCTTGGGTGGCATATTTTGGAAAATAGCTGCCGCATGAATAGGGTCTATAGGGACATGGGGCCCCCATGTCCCTATTCACCTCGTTTTAAGGTACACAAACTGGCCCGGTGTCCCTATTCACCCCCATGTCCCTTTTCACCCCGTTTTACGGTAACTATAGTTTCATTCATAGTGCGCACTTCTGCTGTGCGCCTTACTGCATTTTTATACATGTGTATGCAGTGCAATATGCTACTGCATGTCAGACCTGCCACAAGGGATTAAATTTAATGTTTTGGGGATTTTTGATACAAACAGAGGTAAAAGTTAACAGATGTGGCAAAAAAAACCGGCAAAATGTGTAAAGATTGTATTGAAATTTTACAGAATTTTGGGGAGTTGTCATTTTCAAGGGAAAATAAGGAGAGAAAAAAAGCCTGACTGGTCCGTACAACAGGGTATGCTGGTTCCCTGCACCCTGGATCACCGGCCCAACTTATCCATAGGTGCAGGTACAGGGTTCTCTTCAATACATTACAGTGTCGCTCTGTTATGGCATAAGGTAAATAACGATCAACACACTGGCTGAGATAACGCATCGAACGCTAAATGCATTGTCGCGCTGCCAAAGCTACGGCGCAATGGGGAACGCGCTATGTCATGCGTGCATGTGCGTGTGAAGTTCGGCGCTGTGGTTAACGCAGATACACGTGTAGTTTGTGCCAATCAGCAAATTTGTTATCACTCTAAGCGTAACGCTGGCTTGATAACATTTATTTGTGGATCTATTTTTTGTCAATCATGAATATGCATGACTTTTATGCCAGCAAATCAGCTTCGAATGGAAATCGGCCATACCTGCATCTATGGTTAAGTTGTGTGGAGCCCATTGATGCAGGGAACCAGCATAACAACAGGGTTGCTTTTTTTCGTCGCCTTACTTCACTTTAAGTAAAGCCTCAGAAATACATGGTTTCTAACAATTTTGACAAACCAAGCAACACAACACAACTTACAATTGCTGTTGATTTAAAGCAGTAGTAATTTTATTGATAACACATTTCATTATTATAAATACATATGTATGAGTTTGATCTATTCAACATCAATCAATTACTTGTGTGAATATCACATAAGGATCAATTTGAGATTAAATGATGAGCTGTAATAGATAGTTTGATATGAGCGACCATATTACATGGAATCTTTATTGTACTGGTAATGCTGCACACGCCTTAATAAAAAGTTAGATTTGTGCCAAACTTTAATAATAAACACCGTGTGGTCACTGTCATAATGTTATGGACAAAATTCAATCTATTTCACCTGAGCGTGTTTTGTTTTTCGCAGAGCTGCATCCAGATGCATAAAAATGCACGAACAACTGCATGATTGATTGACCAATCAAGACTCTCGGTCATTTTTTTGAAAGCGTCCGGTACGCACTTCCGCATGTATTGTACACACGCATTGTTGGAATTATGTCCATAGATAGCATTATGCCCCTGACTATAATCTGACTGATGGTTTGATTTTTGGCGATTGGTGATCCTTCACTTTTAAAAAAGAGGATCATGGCTATAACATAACTGCTCAAAAAAGATTGGTATTTTATTTTTAATCGCCAATTTTTTGGATATATTGGATATATTCATATTGTGTTTCATATCAATGAAAAGCTGACAAATTCACCACTATTTTGTGCTCAAAAGAACAACTCTGATATCTATCTGTTCACTTCAATGAAGTGTTACATTGACAGCTACACTGTTTAAAACCTTTAAACAACTGGCATTGTTCATTCCCTGCATAAAACAACTGGTTAAATATGCAGGGAATGAATTTTTGAGCAGGGTACTTGAAGAACTCCCCTTGTTTAAATTTTTAAACAACATTTTATGCTGTGTTGTAGAGAGATGCTCTATTGACATTTGAGGACACAAATGTTGTGATGATATTGGCACATAGAGACCTCCCCATATTCCCAAGCACGTGGCTGAGCTCTGAAACAAATTGCTACAAATGTTGTATCATTGGAAAGATGAACACATCAGCATACCATTGATATGCAAAACATTTATATCCCTAGATACTCAAACAATGTGTGAATAAAAAAGATTTCCGAACTTATTTCGAGTAGTTTAGATGATAATGTCCTCAATTATTGTCCCTATTCATGTTTTATATAATGGCTTATTAGATGAAACATGCAATACCTTTTGCAGGATCTCGGGTTTTTTCTGTGTATGACATAGTTTGTTTGAACTTAATATTTGCTCTGTTCTAATTCATCACTTGTGAGGCAATCAAGCAAAATGAGTCAAGTTGGAAATGTCTTATTTTGAGTTTCTTACTTGTGTAACTAGGGTCTTCAATTTGGGGGCATGTGGGGGACAGGCATGTCATCAGGGGGACATATCTGACTAATTGTTTTAGTATACATAGGTATACATAGAGTTTGTCATTTCATTTGGGGGCAAGCCTTCTGGCAGGGGGGGGGGCAATGTACCCCCTGCCCCCCCCCCCCCCCCCTTTCTGGTTACGCCACTGTGTACGGGTCATTTATGCTTGTTAAATCTCAAAATCAATTTTCCAGGCTTCTGACTCATTTTGCTTGATAACATCACATTTTATGTCCATTATAATGACACCTAATTAAGAAGATTGATAGGTCAACAAACAATATGAGAAGTGTGTCAATCATGACTTTAAATAATATTGTTAGTCATGTTAGTGTAAATTTTCCAGATTTGGCATACTGGAATGACATTTTTCAATCATAATCATATATAGGGTAAAGTCGCCAGTTTTCGGTCAGCGCCTATTTTCGGTCACTTGGCCAAAATCGTGTTATTGCATCAGTCGTCGCCATTTTAACGACGAGGTCATTTTCATTACACGATTTGGGCGAAGTGACCGAAAATAGGCGCTGACCGAAAACTGGCGACTTTACCCTACATGTACCGAGTGATTTTTTTTTGATCTCAAATCTGATGTCCTCTGAGAAACTTTACATACTTGACTCTTACAATCTCGGTGAGCTATCTTATATATACCCCCTGCAGCAACAGAGTTTCATTACATACCAGATTCCATGTAATAGATCAAATCCTCAAAATATTGTCTTTTTACTGTAAACAATTTTTAACAGGCTTCTACATAATTTGTTGCCTGTTTCAAGAGATTTTTGTCCAAAATTGCATACAAACAATATTTCTCACTGGCAGTGAAGGCAAATATGTTACAAGTAGACTTGATTGTGTTACAACGGTCAAATAAGACTTACTACTTACAGCAGAAAATAATGAGTTGATGAAAATCAGCTTACAATTCTGTAATAGTTGATGCAAAATTTATTGTATATGACACATTATTTTCCACATACACAATTCTGCAAAATATTGATTTAAGAAATCTACCCTATTGCTTATTAATATTATCAACAATTTATACTCAGTTCCGTCTAAAGACTGGTAGTGACATCAGCGTGGGATAGAAGCATCCAGCCAATTGCAAACATTTTCCTTTTGGTTATGCAGATGCTGATGCCATTATGTTCCACAGCCTAAACACTTTCATACCAGTGATTAAGTTATTGGCCGGTCATAAATTTGCCAATTTCTAGATTTAGGCAGGCCAGTGGCCATGCTCTACAGCCCTGTTTTGATGTAAATGCTTTAGTCAACAATGACAGCAGACTAACAACCTAAAACAGAACCTTTATGGCCTCAGGGTCTTTGGTCTACAAAGTATTACGACAGTGGAACATGATGCCATCATAGTGGCTTCATGTGATACAATATAATGATATGATCACTATAGTTTAATCAGTTCCAAATTGGTGAGAAATATTCGGTTTTAATCTCTCCGTGCGCAAAATTAATTGAAGCATACGCGAGCGGGTATGGCACACGCACACAGTTTGGGCCGCATGCACGTGTCATGCATATGATGCCCAATGCGCTTGTTGCCTTTATGCACACCCCTGCCATGTCTTTCTGTATTTATTCGCTGCTGTAAGGTGGTTTGGCCAATTTGGAACTGATCAATCTATAGAACACTCGGTTCAGGTGACACAGAGTGTAGCCATAGTGTACAAATGATTTGCAAAGACAAATCAAAACCTGATGCTTATAATTATTAAATATAGTTTTTAGACTTCACATTTTCCTATATTTTTTATTCAATAGCCAATCTTAATTGAATTGCCACACACCCAATTTAATACAGAATGTTTGTTTTGGGTTTTACTTTTATTGATTTCTATAATTACATATACAATTACAATTGTTTATATCAAAATTAAAAGAAATAAAATATTTAAAAAAGAATAAAAACTAAAAGTTAAATGAAAAATATTTGGCACTTCGTAAGCATCAATATTAAATGTTTTGGGTGATTTTTTTTTTAAATATAGCCTACCAACCAGAGACTTTCTACATAAAACCTAATAATGCATACACATTTAGCACAACTGCTAAATGTGAAACACAGACTAGCGCAGATACAAATCTTGCTTCAACATAGTTGTTTGACTTACCAATTTGTACTTGTTTAATAATGTTCAGCGCTACAGGGTGAGTCAAAAAAACTGCAACAGTGGAAATAAGCATCTTTTTTTTAAACTGAGTTGAAGTTTGAAAATGTGGAACTGTTATAAGAATACCCTACTTGTTACTAACCTTATATAAAAAAAAAATGGGGAAAGTCAATATCATTTTCCTTTTGCCTTTGGTGAACCTTTTTACCCGTGCACCATTTTTACACGTTTGTCCACAACCCAAAACATATATAAGATCGCAAAATGTGTCTCCTGTTCAAATTTGGAAACTTGAGAAGATTTGTGATGTAATTGGAATTTAATGCATCCTTTCTTGTTTACATGTGAATTAACATAATCAATTGACCTCACCCATGCTATGAATTGCTTATAATGTTCTAAATTTGGATGAAAAACTGAACTTTTCCAATTTTTTGTTGGCGGTATATTCAAATATGAAAATGCAACGTGTGCAATTTCAGTTGAAAATCACTGTGTTCGTGGACAAACACCTAAATTGGAGTGTGCGGCAAAGAGGGTCACTAAAGACAAACGAAAAATCCGATCGAGTCCATTTGTTCACACAAAGTTAGGAACATATATGTCATTCTTACCACGTTGAAAAAGTTTCAAAATTCAATATGGTTTTGAAAACAAAATGGATTCTTTCCACTATTGCAGTTTTTTTTGACTCACCCTGTATGTAAATAAATTGTATTCAGCAGTCACCCCACTATTCCCTTTTTGACTTTCTTTTAAAAAATAATAATCCTTCAAATGTTGAGTCAAGAATTTAGCAATATCAAGATTTAACCTATAGAGTTAAAAAAAAAAGTTTATTTGTCACGATACTTTAGTTTTTCTTACATCTGTTTTACAATTGATTTGTATGGCAAAAGAAAGACCAAAGAACATTCAATATTAATTAACTTTGGTAATCTATACCTTGATAATATCATATACAATTCTATATACAATTCATATTTGATATCAATATCAAAGAAAAAACATTTAATGCTATTATAATATTATAACCAAGGAATACACTCCATTTCCTACACTAAACAACCGACCTAACCCATTCAAAAGTAAGATATCCTTATTGGTTCAGTTTTACTCTAAAAATCTCCATCTATTATGAGAAATGGGGACGGGGGAAACCTGTTGTACAGGCAAACGGACCTCTCAGGTCGGTCTGGCTTTTTCTTCTTTTTTTCATTCATATTTTTCCTTGAAAATAATTAATATAAATGTAATTTTTTTCAAAAATCTGTAAACAGGTTGCCGTTTCTTGACAAGCAAAAATAAGAATCTGGGTTGGTTGGTATTCATTTGCACATGATAAATGTACTCACCAATTTCTCAAAAAAATGGGTCGGTCAAGGCCCGTACAACAGGGGGCCATCGCCTTACTGACATATTAGGCAACAAAAAAAAGTTTGTCTCAAATGACATGATAGACTGAAAATCTAATGCGGTCTGCGGATTTTTTTTTAAAATTTAGACCTGATCGTCATTTGTTTGGTCAAAAAGTTGGATTTTGCAAGATTTTTTTGAGAAAATTGAATTGATAAAAAATTGGGGAAAAAAGAAGGAAAAAAACTATAAAAAAAAGCTAACGCGGGCGGTTTTTTGGAATGCGTGTGGGTCATTTGAGACAAACCCTTTTTTATTTTGGCCTTAGTACCCATGATCAAATATCTTTTTGCATCAATAAAGTGTAAAGTGAGAATCAATTAATTGCTTCTGATGGACAGTGTATAAATGTATCACCAACCTAAAATGCAAAGCTTAAAATAAAAAAAACCACACACACACATATCTCTTTTAAGGTTTTCACTGTCAGTTACTCCTTCTGCAAGCCTACATGCTTCTATTCAATCTATTGCACAGCTTAAGAAATGTTTAATTGTGCAGGCTGTATTGCTTGTAAAAGTCCTATAGCTATTATAAATAACAAAGAAGAAGATACCTCTTTTTTCAGAAGCACCAACATTCTGACCCCTTGATGATCTTTCAATTCAAATTCAATGTTCACTTAATACTATGATTTTTAGTTGCATGATTGGATTAAAGGTAGATGACCCGATCACATTCCGATTTTCAACTTGAAGTTTTCTATTCTACATGAAAGGTCATCCTTAAAAAGTCGTGTTCCAAAGTTTGAGTTGCATAGCTCTAATGGTTCTTATTTTACAGCACAAGATGCTGTGAACTGTACCCATTGAGTAGTACACAAACTATATCGGTGGTATACCACCATTCGCGGTAATTCGACGTTATTTCATTGATTTCTCCGTAATTATACCGATTTAGGCCGTCAAATTTCAGTATGATGATGAGAAAAATACGAGCTTTCATATGATATGAAAATTTCCGTATGTTTGAAATAATTCTGTGTTACGAAAATGTGATCGGGTCATCTACCTTTAAGCGTACATGGCGCATTATATATTTTAACCGGGCCCCTATTGTTAAACGATTTACCCATCTTGAATTAGCTAAGGTTCACAGTAGCATGTACATCTATGTTTACAGACGCTTCAACACAAATTCTTATATAGTGGTGTGGTTTTGGATGTCATCAAGCAATGTGATTGGGGGGTTTTCAGCCGATACGCACTATATTATTATGAGATCGATAATATATAGTTTGGGGCGGAGTCTAATGCATACCTTAAAACGTGTATGGTAATCGTGTTAAGACGTTCAAGTGAGCCTTACTCAAAGTTGCCGGCATATGCGTTGTGCATATACCGCAGCGTTGCCGTGTGTACGTATGCTTAAGGACACGATTATTCAAAGCAGGTAAACAACTCGCTGGATTCGCCGAATTTTATTATAAGGGGGGAAATTTGTTATTATTTGATTAAAATAAATCTAGCAAAAAGCGTAATCTTTATGATAAAAGATAAAAACCATTATAAGAATGAGAATAAAATATTGTTTGTAGCTGTTTGGCTGTATACGTTCATTTTATGTGACACACTCAGATGGTTGATTGATGGCCTGGAACTGTTTGGCAATTAATGCCTTTCATGTTGCTGTGTTCTTTTAGAAGATTTACTAATTAGACGCACCATTATGTAAGCCTCATCAGCCTTCATAGGGTGCAGAAAACGCTTATAGGCCGCAAATTATAGCACAGAAATTACTGTACAGCGTCTTCTCAGTCATGACTTCATAGCTAGGATGAGTGCCCTCTTAGAAATTGTAATGTTTGTATACAACACAATACTGATAACATTTAATATTAGAACTTGGAAAAGCTATAAATAATAACATTCAGATTTTACATTTCATGCAATCTCTTAGTTACAAACCATCAAGAAGCAGTACTAGCTGTACTTTTAAAATCATATGTAAATGATATAAAGAAATACGGTTTTAAAATGAACCATTATTTTATTGTTGCATTAAAATGTACTATTCTTTATTATATTTTCTCTGTTCATATACCTCCATACATAAAGCTCAAAGGATATTCCACTGATCGAAGCAGAGTTGAAACTGTCTTTGATCGGGTGGATGGATGCACGAGTGCATTAAATTCACATACGCTATGATATTAAATGTTGTGGAACTGCGTTGCACTGGAAAAAATATAAAGGGTTAAGCCCGAAACGTCATGCATTAAATTGTGCTCACCCGCACTGATTCAAAACACTTTATTGTTCCTATGACTCTATGATATTAAAGCTGCGATCATTGGAATACACTATGTGTGTTTCTATTCCATCACAAATAACCAGTTATAGATGGTTATTGGTTGGTGTTATAGTGTGCATATATGTGACCCGTCACGTCAAAAAGAACATGTTGGTGGCCCGAGTCAATTCTGAGTTATTGGTATGATTTTAAAGAGAACACTTTAAGCTTTGAAATGATACCTTGTTGAATGTAATCGGACTTTGTAATCACAAGATATGAATTGAAGAAGCATATTTTTGTCTATTATTTTCTTTGTTTCACCAAATATACTGCCCTCTATCTCAAAACTGTGTTTTCCGACAACATGTCCTTTTTGACGCGACTGGTCACATATATACTGCTACGTGAAGAATGTCATTACCACTTATATAATTGCCACCTGTTTCTATTCAAGATAACAACTAAAATTGTCACCTAATAACACAGAAATACTTGGTTATCTTGGTGTTTATGAAGATGGTAAAAAGTTGCTGATTGCATGTTTCTATTCAGGCCATCATCACCAATCAGTCACGACTATTCACCACCAATAAACCACCTTTTGCATTCTTATAAAAACACGCTTTCTGGTGTCATTATACAGAAGTAAATGAACAATATACATCACAGATATTTATCAAATAAATATGAAGAGAGATACATACAATCAATTAATATTACAGTTTTGAGCAGTGACCTGCTTTTTACACTTTGCCATTTTATGACTTATTATTTATCAAAAGAATTCTTGGTATTTGCAAAACGTGTGCCACCAGCAGTTTTCACAGAGGAAGAACATAACATGTATTATAGTCATGAAACTTTACAGGGAAAATTTGACATCAGATTTCTGAGTAATACAAACATTTCCAATGAAAAGATTGGCAGATAAAGGTATTTTGAAGGTATTTTTAACCACATATTCAATAACAAAGCACAAAATCCATTTTCTGTCTATGAATTTCGATTAGCATCTTTCATAGGATGATTTACATACCACTTGTGTTAATCCAATGGTGATGATGAATCTTCATGTCGTTCCATGGAGTGGCGAGGGGTTTAGATCGTAATAGCATGATCAACCGCTTGTGTGACGCATCGTATTGTGAATACCAACAATTATGGTGCTGTACAGATTAAAACTCATCTTTCCTGAAGACAAAGAAAACCAGAAACAAATATTTGCATGACGTTTTTCCAAAATTGGTTTCTATTGTCCCATCGTCTAGATAAGCATAGACATTAAAAAACACAGTTCATACTCTTGAGGTAAAGGGACATTTAGGTAGTATGTTATTATTTCAAACTCATCACTGAAAGCTTTTCTGTACAATACTACCACTGTTTGTTGCAGCATTTATGTGTTAATGCTGTGATTCATTTTTGATCGCAAGGTGCATCCTAATGCAATAAATCAAGAACACGATAATCAGCAATCAATAAAATACACTCTGCCAAAGCTGTATAGAGGTATGTCAAAACAGCATAGCATAGGTAAATAATTATAGGTCATGCATCTTAAAACGTAAGACAACAACAATTTCGCGCATAGTCTATAGACACACAGAGTGAGCACTCACAAATCAATGGCCTCAGGAGGTCCTGATGCTAAATGCCCACTAAATTTGCTGATGGTCCTATGATTAGTACTCTTAATTAACCGTATATACACACTAAGGCTATAACTCCATGGTGGACCCTGAGCCTGTAAAGAACCCCAGGAAGCACTAATTGATGTACCTTGACAATTGACATATTTCGTACACACTGGTGCCATTCATCAAAAGATATGGAATCATTTTTTGTAAAGCTTTTGAGATTGCAATGCTTTAATTTCAAGTCTTGACACAAGACATAATTTACACTTGCTAAATGATTAACAATTTGATAAAAAAAACCATGTATAACAAAATTAGCAAACTTATCATCTAAAATAAAATTATAGATGCTATTCATATCGCAAATAAATCCCTGAATCATGCAAAACCAAACAAAGACAGTTAGGTCATGGCATAAACAATGCAAAATATTAAAATCAAGAAATCGATACTTAGTTTACTACAAGGTTCAAGCTTGGAATAATTTTCTTCTAATTTCATGCCCTAATTAATCATATGGTTGATGCAATTAGATTATACAAATCACCATTTTATGATACATTTTGCAATGTCCTGCACAGCTGATTAACATACCAGGCAAAATAATTCAAATGATATGGCATATATTTAATGACAAAAATCAAAAGAAATCACTTCCCATGTTTATTCTCTCAATATTTTAAAAGTACTATTAAATATTACATATTATTGCATGAAGATAAATATATCAAATTGTACATAGAAATGCATCATCATATCCGAAATAATAAAAATAACAAGTTTGTCTCAAAAGACCGCGCTTGGTATTAAAATTCACATAATTTGATTTTTAACCTTATTTTCTTGGAACTTTGAAAATGATGGTGTGAGCTAAGTTGTGACTGTATGGAATGTTTTTTCACATATCAAAACAGTTTTTAAACTCAAGAATAACATCTGAATTTATTGGACTATGCTTCTTCAAATTTAAATTTCACATTGTGAAGTACCATATCAGCTTCATTCTTTGCTTCACAGAACCCATCTCATGTAAAAAAGAAAAAAGAAAACAAATTGTGCATAGCCTTCTTTCAGGTTTCTTTTGAGACAAACTTGTTTTGGTTTTTGGCCTGTACACCTTCTCTGTATACACCCCATCATACACCCCATGCACAAACATTTGCTAAGTCTGATGATGTAATATCATATACAGATAAAGAATGATATGGGTTTTTACATTCACTACATGATATGCCATTAGATGACACTCTCAATATTTTAATTATAGGCTATTTAATAACCAGATGCCAAATATGGTAACCGTTCATCAGCTACAAATGGAAAGCTAATTAGGCCCAACTTATTGTGTGTTTCATGACTACTCAGCCCTGTTTGGCTATATTTACTCAATAGTGGCAAAAAAACCATGCTTTATTTAAAGGATAATGACTGCTTATCAGTTGTTTAGAGGTTACTGTGAAGAATCAAACACATTTTCACTTTGGAAACCGAGGAATTGCACGAGGGGCGTAGCCCCGAGGGAAATTCAGAGGTCCAAATGTAAAATATTTGATTCTTCCCAGTTACAGACAAAACAACTGATCAAAGTCATTATCCTGATTCAAAATCGTCAATTACATGTACAATAGTGATTTAACATTAACTTATTTATTTAAAAAGTTACAGTGTACGGCAATTTAACCATGCTTTACCCATGGCAAATTGATCAATCTGATCAAAAATCGTGCAAGCGAACCACTCACACATCGCATAACTACTGCGTATTGAAAATACGCCATCAATCGTGGCATTATGCGAATTGTTTTGTGATCGATCTCGATACGCATTATACGCAGGGTTACTAATGTTTACGCGGAGGTAATTGGTTCTCCAATAGTAACCTGCGCTTATTTGTGCATAACCAGTAAAGGAGGGCATTTGATTGGGTCGCACTTATCGCGTATATTCGTGAAGTTTTGAATTTTAGTTCATAACACGCCGCGAGGCTGACTTTTTCTAAACATACAGCAAAACAAGTAAATGTATGAAATAGCATTTCCATATGACCAGAATAACTTGTACATTGTATTTGAATGTATCATGTATCATGACATTACTTTTGTGGCCCGTAAGACCCAAAGATCCCATAACAATGTCCATTATAACATCCAATAATACATTAGCAATAGCTCCCACAATTACCTTTATGTGAAGAGAGTTTTTATTTATCACACTAAGCGTATCAATTTTTAAAGCAGAAGGAAAACGGGACATCTCAGGGAAAGGCTGTGAAAGCAAGCATGAATCAGGAAATGAATAGTACTTTAAACCTACACCAGGAGTGAATTGAACCATGGCAACTTTGGTGCAAAAGGGGGGGGGCGTGACTACTACTAAATCACCGCCCTCTGCATGCATGCTAGATGTACCAAAAATTAAAAATAACTCACTAATGATGTCCTAATCTAACACTGCTGTGTATTTTGAAATTTGAGTGTCACTAGCTGGTGCCTCACAAATAAAGCCCCCACAATAATCACATCTACTATACACTATCACAAACCTCACGATTAGTTTGAGATGGGATTTGATCACGACAAGCATCAATATAATGAAGTACAAGTAGACGAGCTGTTAAATATTGCAATGCTTCATGTCGATTTCTCTGCGGGTCCCTCTTCGTCAGGCTTTGGTGTGGTGGCGCTTTTCTTTGCCATATATTTATTAATTGCTGATATGTATCTGCAGAGTACACAGACAAAGGATGTATGACATATGAGCAAGTGATCCTGGACAGGATATTTTCTTATACAAGGGGCAGAACTTTCTTATCTTTCGTGATTTTATGCTGTTATACATGTATGTGCAAATAGCTAATGTTTAACCATGCTGGCTCTTATTAAAGTACATTTTATTGTAAAGTGTTTTGTGCATTTCATGTTGAAATTTTAGGGCACTACAACCATAACATTGATGCTGATTACATACTAAGGTCGCTTTGCGTTCCTGGTCGTTCCAGGTGACATAATTTATGTCATTTGTTGTTCAATCTAATACAATCAAGTCAGCAGCGACCTCATCACACGAGCTAGGACAGGTCGATGGGCCTGAATCACTGCAGTCGACTTCAACCCAACATGTGCGCGACTGGTAATTTGATCTGTCAAGTTGCTATGAGTAATTTGCATTTGATAGTCCACTCGGGCGACTCCAAATCGCCACAATCTGTGACTGGCTAGATTGTAATGAGTATTAGAATCTTACTGCATGCCCAAATCAAAAAGAACTTGCCGTCTGCGATCCTCTAATTTAAACAACATAGGCAAACAATATAGGCCTATATTTGTTAATCATAGCATGGTTCCTTTGCCACTTTTAAACACATTTTGTTCATAAATTGTGTAACAATTTGATGTTAAACATGTACATATTTTTTAAGCTTTCATTCAAAAAAGACACACACATATTTTACAATATAAAAGGTTTTTATACCAAACTTTTTGGTAATTTACGTTATTTTATAATATGTGCAAGTCAATGTATTATTTATGTACAATATTTTTTCAACAGTTAATATTTTTTAAAGAGTTAATACTTTTTCAAAGAGTTAATATTTTTTCAACGAGTTCGACATTTTCAGGCATGCAGATGGATAATCACACGGAGGTGATACATGAAATACTTGTATAATTATCTTTAAAATAATGATTTATGCATAATTACATGACCTCATTACTCAATTTATGGTTTACATTAGTGATGTGAACGATTAAATAGTAAAACAATGTTTTGAAACCTTTTTCCAAGAGTCAAAAGCAAAACCCAATTGTCTTAAACCTTGAGCCTGGATTAAAAGGATTTCTGATTTGATTTCACCTAACTCTTATCACACCTTTCAAAAAAACACCCATTTAAACAAATGTATCACCATTACACAATGACTTGCACATACATGTAATTTCATTCTTGTTCCTAAATCTATTTTTCAACAAAAAAGAAGCAATATTATCACCACCTTCCAGGCCATTGTGAGTCCTTATTCGTTAGCGGTACATAGACTACACCCATCAGACTTGACTTTGTGACAGTGCCATCTTCGTTCTTGTCATATTGTTCTAGCATCTGATTGGCTCCTTGCGGGCCAACTGGGATGATTAGACGACCACCAGGTTTGAGCTGTTCCACTAGCTGAAATGAAACGATATCAGAGGAGGAATAGTTGGAACCAAGATTTTTAAAACATTGTGGGTTGACAACCAGAAAGACATAACTCACTTTTTGGTAATTTTGAGATTTTGTACAAAAACAATCCTTGTCGCCCAAATATGTGACCAGTCACGTCAAAAAGGACATGTCAGGGACATGTTGTCGGCAAACACTGTTTTGAGATATAGGCCAATATATTTGGTGAAATATAGAAAAAATAATGGAAACATATATGCTCCTTCAAATCATATCTTGTGATTACAAAGTCTGGTGACCTTCAATGTGGTATCATTTGAAAGCTTAAATTGTGCTCTTTCAGGAAACACCAATAACTCAGATTTGACTTAGGCCTCCAACATATCCATTTTGATGTGACGGGTCAAATATTCTAAGGACCCAAAAGCCCCCATTGGAGTTAAAGCCCACAACTCAATGGATTTGAGAATGTCTGTTTTGATGGTGTCTTATCAACCCCAAAATAAATTATACTAATTAATTTGAATTCTAAGGATTTGGAAAGATTGGAGGAAGAAACATATCTTTGATCCTGAAATACCCCTAAAAGACAAGTGTTTGGCAAAATGCTGAATTATGGATAAATGATACACTGAAAATTAGCATAAAAGTTGATTGTAAGGATGTTTTTTTAGGTTTTTCAAACCACTCCAGATATAGTGATAAATTATGTGTTATACTGTACTAAGTATTATTTGTTTCAAAATCAGTGTCTAAAGATCAAACCTGATACTGATATTGACTCAAAGATTAAACAAGTAAGCAATTTTGAAAACAAATGAAAGGATTTATTAATGACACAGCTCTACTTCATAAATGGTTGCATATTTTCATGTTCTTTGCATAAGTTTGTAAATATATCTCTCGCTCTAATATGTCTGTCTTGCAGTGGCGTGGGGCGAAAAAGGTGAAAAAAAGAAAAAGAAAAAAAAGGGAGGAAAAAATGAAAAAAGACCGAGGTGGGCGTGCGGGGCACTGGTTATGTGGGGGTTGATGTAACCCAAATAGTCAAAAAGAAGGCAACATTGTACATGTAGTAACTCTACACTGTGCGATGTTATTTATTTTTGACCGTGCAAAATGTTTGACCTCCCCCTTCCCCCCTACTTACGTGAAATTCACAAGGTGACTGACATTTTTTGGGGGGCAACCTTTTATGAAAATTCCAGAAATCTTGCCCCCCCCCCCCCCCCCGAACAAAATCCGGACGTGCGGTGATTTTTGAAATTATGATGTCCATAGCATTATGACGCTGACAATACTATGGAGCATTGCTACTTACTGCTGGAGGAAGGATAGGTGCTGCTGCTCCTACATGTATGGCATCAAATGGGGCCTCCGCTAAGTAACCTTGCCTACCATCGCCCACTGTCAAGGAATGGATATAAATGGAATAGATTTAACTTGTTAAAGGGGCACTGAGAGATTGCCGCTAAAAATGAATTTGGGAAAAAATGAATTATTTCAATAGATAAGGTACGTAGGAACCCTGAAATATAATACTTTAAGGGACACTGTCTGAATGAAAGCGCTAGATAGAAATTTGGTTGAAGCAATATATATGGTGAGTGGTGCTGATAATTCCATTGGTTCTACATCAAAATGAACAAATCGTGACATTTCACAGGATAGACGGCGAATTAAGGTAAACAGTCCATTACAGCTCTATAAGTCTACCCAAATTGAAATTATTTTGAAATTGTATTTCTGGTTATTTGCTTGGTTATTTGTTTGTTAAACTCTAGTTCTGATGAAAACACTTACAATTATGTTGGAAACTATAAATTACAAAATATTTTAAACTTACATATTAATTCTATCTGTCCAGATTCCAGAAGTTCTGAGTGCTCTTTCCGTATATTATCTCGTGAAAAATCGACTAATTCTTTGATATGATCTATACCCACTACTTTTCCAGTTGATCCAACCTGAAAATAAAATGTATACAGTATTTCCATTACAAGTTATACATTATTTATTTCAACACAAATTATCTGACATACCTTATAGGGTTATTGCCAATTTCAAGGAGTTTTTGAAAAAACGTTACCAAGTTTGAGTTCAATTGCTCCAGTGGTTCTAAGCTTGTGATAGAAGCAACATTAAGATTTTCTTATAAAACAGTAAAACAATTCTTGGGTGGTTCACCACTTTTGGACGTCGTAGCATCTAAACGATACATCTCCCAATCCTAAAATTATGCAAGGGTGATAAGAAAAATATGGGTTATCTCCTCATAACAAAATCTTAATTTTGATGGGAAAAGAGTGAATTTGATCTGATCACACACCAACCTTCAAGAGTCATGTGTGCCAAAGGCTACTTTGTCCTAAAAGCTGTTCATCAATTTTCTTATGCTGGTCAGGAGGGATATGAATTCAATCAGTTCCAAATTGGGGGAAAATATTCGTTTTTTATCTATCCACGCGCAAAAGTGTATTTATAAGCTCGATTTTGGTATACGCAAGCGTAACGCATACAATTACACTGAGACATTGCGCGCCATATTGTGCCATGCAAGAGTTTTGCGCGCAACGCTTTTCTGAATTAATTCGCTGCTGTAAACAGGTTTCGCCAATTTGGAACTGACTGAACTATATATAATTATTATATTTCAATACAAATTAACAATGATATTTAAACTGTAACATAAGTATTCAAATGTGTGAATGTATAACATGCTGTAATAAAGAGAAGTGATTATTGTAAATAAAAATCTCTTGCTTGGAGAAATAAATCAATGGCAATCATTTACCATGTTTACCTTCAGTTTCAAAAGGCCCCGATTCCCAATTTAGGACGATAAAAAAGAAGAAGAAAAAAACCATAATTCCCTAGGTATTTTAACACTACAATAAATGATACACATTCCCGGCAGTTTCACCATTGCGTTTTCTCGAAATAATGACTTACATTACCCCATAGCCAGCCTTAGTTACTGCCAACAACCTATCATGACCTTCCCTGTGTGATCACAAAAGCTCTACCTACTACGTAGGCTGATCTAAAAAGGTATGGGGAAAGTCTTTGGGTTGATTTTAAAATTACAACGCTTCAGGTATAAATTATACAAATGCAAATGATCTTCCATATAAATATTCACTATTATCCTTCAACAAAGAGCAAAGAAAGCATATTTAATATACTCCATAAGCATATGACCGGGGACATGACGATGAACTATTGCAACTGTAGTCTATTCATAAATCTGTGCATATATTCCAGTAAGAGAATTTCCTAGTTCATTGAAAAATTCTCTTTACCATTTTTTTCACAAAATGAACTACAATTGTCATGTGTAAGTTCTACCTATATTTACCATGATACCTACCAATAAACCCATACATGCTGTAAGGTAGCCACTACCTGAACCTACATCAAGAGCCTTTTTTCCCTCTGTTAGTCTGTCTTTAAGTAACTCCAATGCATGCGCATGCTGAAGAAGAAAAAAGACAAATATCATGGTGAAAAGGGAATTTTGATTGGTCAAACAAATTTGAAATATTCCTTTAAAGTAATGTTAAAATGTATTTTTATGTTAAAATTAATGTGTCAAAGATTATCCTCATTCGGATGAAAAATGCACATCTTGCAAAAAAAAAGTGGTGTGGCTTTTCTAATTCTCCAAAATCAGAAATCGGACCATTCAGGCAGATTTCGCTCTTATGATTATTACTTGTTAAAACCTTACCATATGAGGAGCACTGATTGTTGCTGCAAAACCTGTAAGCAAAGAATACAGAAAATTATTACTGAATTATTAATTATCATGCTAAAAGCAAGATATACCAACAGGGTGTGGGGAAACGGGTAATAACAAGGGAGAATAACGCGATAAAACAGATAAATAACAAAAACAATAACACACGGAAATGCACTGGGACAAGCAATGAAAATTGCTGTGCAATGAAACAACAAAGATATATGGTAACAATAAAGACCAACGTTTCAAGTGGATATACCACCCTTCATCAGGGACAAAATATAAAAAACAAAAGTGTTAAGAACTATAAATAAAATAATGAACTAGACAAGTCCACCACTGTAATTATAGCACAATGTCAGTAATAGATGTTGACTACTGGACACCCAAGTTAACACTGATTAATTATCAGTTATATGCAAATGAGTCAAAGGTAACATATTTGGGATGGGCAGTCTTCTCAAAATAACAGGCAATAACAAAGCCTCTGTAAAATCTTGAACACATCCAAACTTATTTTAGAGCAAATTTTAGAATTAGTGAAGTTCATTCTGTATCCCCTTTTATAATACATTATTACAATCTCACGTTTTGAAAACCTATGTCCAATGAAAATAATTAAATGACCTGGACAGGTTATTCGGGAAGAATCTGCATGTCTATTAGCACAGATATTCTTGCAAACAGATTTGTGTGAGTGAATGGTGACATCTATTCCAGTTCATTTGCGAGAATCAAATGATTCTCTCAAAATATTATTTCATAATAATCAACTTGATACTGTGCAACAACTAAACAGTTTAACCTTGGAGTTGGGATGGGGTTTTGTCCAATGACTGGCTTGGAAGAATCACATATTTATGTCAATTTGAGAAATCAAAATGACTTTTGCAATACATAAATACATGGATAATCAAACATTTTAGATTGAAAAAGCAAAAGATTTATGAGAATCCAATCCATTAATATTATCACATTTTGGTAATAATGACAATCTTTACTACAGGTACTTAATACTAAATGAGACTAAATCAGAACAAATCCCCAAAATGTAAAGTTCCATGTGAGCAATCCAATGTTGCAACTTACCAATACTTTGAGGAGAGTCTGTGTATGGGTTATGTCTACTGTAATGCTTCCGGTCTACTGCACACATAGCCTCAAATATACGCTCAGTCTTCACTAAACCATGATCTGTCAATAACAAAATTGGATGCATTTTCAAAGATTACAATTTTACTTTCTGATGCACACATGATGCATTGCTAAAAACTGCTAACATTATGCAAGGTTTAGTCTGACTCTGAACTCTGCCTGCTGATTTCAAAATATTACCAATTTTTAAGTTTTCACTATGCTGTCCTTTCAGGGGAAAGCTAGATAAGTGCAAAGAAGAAGGGTCATTCAAGGTTTTATGACTCTGTAGTTTTGAAATTTGACAATTTGATCCAAAATATTGTTTGTAATACGAAGCTATCAGCAGTTTTGGTTTTCTGAAAACAGAAAATCTGAAATGGGTTGCTGAATTCAACAGTCATGATACATAGAAAATGGGGAAAATACCCCAATTTAAAAGAGTTGCCTGACCATGAAGGAGAAGAGTCTCTAAAAACATTTTTGGTTAACAGTATATGAATGGTTAGAAATGTATTAACAAATGGTGTGAGTGTTAAGTTTGATTTTAACTGTTGGCTAGGTCAAAGGTCATGAAGAATGTTGGTGTTTTTTCGATATTTTCTGTCTGGAACCTACTTTGGACCCATGCCAACCATTGATTAAATGAGTCAGGGCTCTATCCTTGCTTGGGGGTAATAACATGTGAATGTACAATACATATGCAATATGAAGCTTTTCTGTGACTATCAACCATGATTTAGGGGGTCTTAAAATGGAAATTAATTTGTTCGACGGACTAAATTGGTGTTTTGAGCTGTCTGTAGTGAGAAAGGGGGTTAAGATACACTTGTTTTGAGGCCAAATTTGGGTTATCTGGTCTCAATTTTCAGCTTTGTAACTTACTTATTTCAAAGGTCCACTAATAGGCATTAAAAACGCAAAATGTTCAACGACGCAAAACGCGCACAATAATACCATCCAAACTTAGATAGGCCATAATTACAAAACGACTTGGAGTTGGAATTCTATATTTTGCATGTGTTCATTGAACCTATAGATGTATACTAGAAATGAATTTCAGCCAAATCTGATAGGTGACCTGTACCCATTTTCAGAATTTTGGTTGATTCGACACGGAATGACCCAGGGGTAAGTCAATCCCTCTTTAACCTGGTTCTGGTTCTGGTAGGAAAAATATAATCAAAACAAATAATTGTTGATCATTTCAAACCATTAACTCGCAGTGCATCGCAAAACAGCGTTTAACCTGTGGATAAACGCAAGCACTCGGATTGTGACGCTCGGATCGACAATAATTTGTTTTGATTATAATACTAAACACTCCTTTTTAATGGCTTTGGAGATCGTGAATGTGAGATTCTTGTAAATTTGGTCCTATGCACACCCCCAAATCAGTTCCCCATTGCTTTGTGTGGTTAAGAGGTCAAATTTGTGTTAATTATTTTCACCTTTAGAGCAAACTGGTTCATTCAAATCATTGTTTTTATTGAAGATCAAGATGTTTTTGTGGGGGGTAACCAGCATTTTTTTCCGCTTCGAGTCAATGATATCTATCTTAGGTTGCCTATATCCTAAGATCAGGGATTTTAGCTCTAAATTGTTGGCAACAGTAAAATCGTGTAAAATGATACTACATTCAAGAAAAAGCTAGAGATTGTGGGCTTAATGTGGAGGAAATAACCTACAAATGCCAAATAATGAAACATTCAGGTATATTTACAGCACCTTTGACCTTTTCTAGAATGTTATATTTAGACTTATGGTGTGGTCAATCTTAATTTCAAACACTGCTGGGTATTGATTATGTATTTCCCTGTATGTAAACATGACATGGTTATCTGTGAATCTCGAACAGAAGATTGAATATTGTCGGGACTCAGTCGGGAAGATCATATAATCTGGGTTGTTCCGATATCAACTTCTTCTAAAGATGTTTTATGTTAATGTAAAATAGTAACATAGACCACAGGGAGGGGGAATACAGTTTAGAATAGTTCTGTAATACAAATATTGATACATTCTTTGTCTGGGACTGTGTTGCCTGTGTGAGCAATTTTAATTTTGCAACTGTCACAACTGTGTATGCTAAAACTAAAAGACATTAAGAAAAGTACCAAGTAAAGCTACTGCCAATTACTGTTTTCTGTGGTGCCAGAATAGTGTTCCTTCTTAGTGCCTCCTTCTTGGAGGTAGAGGTTGGCCTAGCGGTCTAGCGCGCTGATCGTGGGTTCAAGTCGCCTTGAACCCAGGATTCTTTGTTCACCCCAAAAAGATCCTAAGATCTAGGTCGGAAATTCTACAATAAAATCTTAATTCAGTGAGGGTTAGTTATCGGAGTCTCTTTCCTTGGTTCAAGCTGATAAGGCCCTTCACAATTGATTTTGAGTTTCCTGTTGCTGCCCGAGTCCGAAATTGGGAATTACAAAATATTTAATTATTTCATTTTATTTAGGATTTCCGCCTTTAAAATTACTTTCAAGACACTTTGCTACTTTCTGAATTAAATCATATCAGCTATGATAATGTACAAACATAGAACATGATTGCATTATCACTTGGGTATTAAATTAATCATACTTGGAAAATAATTAAATGCAGATTCCTCAATATTTAGGTGTTGAAATTGGTTGCGACCACAAAATAATTAGTTTCAAAATAAAGAAAATAAAAGATAATTAATAATTAATAATTAAAAGTCACCTCGTCCCTTTTCTTAAACCTGCAACAGAAAACTCAAAATCAATTGTGAAGGGCCTAATCAAAATTAATTGTAGAATTTCTCCTCTACCCAATTCACTGTGTACAAGGTGCAGGTCTATACCTGACTTCACGTAGCTATTGCTAGTGCAGGTCTATAGAGTGAGTGTTAGTTTGCCGTGATTCAGAGAGTCACGTTAAGCCGTTGGTCCTGTGTATTCAGACGCTTGATCACCCTGAAAAGGGTAAAATAGTTGCAGACCTCATCGTAAAGAGTAGGGGATCATCCCGGGTCTGTTACCTGTACACAAAACTCATGTCTCTAGGTTTCAGGGGCACTGTACTGTTACTGCCCAGTAGGGCGCTGTGTACAGTATTAAACAGTTATGGATGTATGTAGTAAGGTTGCAAGTAATTCCCGGGTACCCGGGTACCCGCCCGTTGTCTCGGGTACCCGGGTACCAAATTGGGTACCCGGATTCCCGAAATTAAAAAATAATAATAATAATAATAATAATAATAATAATTTTTTTCCCCAATTTTTTTTCCAGTTTTTTTTTTCAAATATTTTTTCCGAAAGTCTTTTTAGGTATTGAATGACCCATATTTTACCAAAAAGTGACCCTTTTACAACATACTTAGTAAATGTTTGTATAATGTATTTAAATTAAAAACATAATAACTAATTTTGAGTCGAATCAAATTATAAATGTTGTTTATATGCCTGTGATCTGGTAGAGAAAGATGTTTCATTTGTGTATGATGGATATAATGACAGATAGGTTTTGAATGCATTTCAAATTCTTTAATACACAGACTTACAATTTTTATTACAACATCACATGCATATTAACAACAGTAATCATTTTTTTAAACATGAAATTTTTTTAAATCAAAATAAATTATACTAACAATAACAAATCTTGCTAGTTTTTTAATACGAAGTGTTTACGTAGCCGTACTTTTGTAAAACGCCGGATGTATTAGCGCCCTCAATCTCGTATACTTTGTATAATAGGTCTAATACTGTTTGTGTATATTTCAACATGTAGGCCCTATTTGTGGGTTTTTCATGTACTTGTATTTGTTTTTAAAGCGTCTCTGTGCACCAATCCTTACTTTTTAGCTGTTACATCGTAAGGCATTCAATAATTTCTAAGTAGTTTTATTATTATTAGTAGTAGTATTAGCATATTGTTATTAATTACCTTATTCAAATAACACCGTGGAATGCATATTCTTATATAGGTTTTTATATTCTATATGATAATCTTTACATTGCTAATATCATTATTTCTCAAAAAACTGTGCACTTTATGAATAGTACCAGTTTGAACATAGATGATCGACAATCGATAATCGATTATCTATGGTTTGTAGTATTAATTGTTCACACGATGAGCAGAGTCATATAGTTTACGTGCATATAGTTTTCGTGCATAAATTTAATGAAAATGTTACTGAAACATGAGGAATGTTAGATACTTTCAAGACTATAATCCAACGAAGACCCTATCATGGGCCTACTATGTAGGTCATGAAACAAATTTGTGTAAGGCATTATCCCCCCCCCCCCCCCTCCCCCCCCCCCCCCCCCCCCCCCCCCACCTCTCACTGGCATGGACTTTCAAAATGGTTACTCAACCAATGTATTTTGATAGATTTCTTCTCTGGATTTCCCCAAATTTGTCGCGCGTATACAATGCAAGCCCTCCATCTTTTTTTACGCGTTTTATTCACTGCCCGATCATGATTGATATTTTGTTCACGTGCGCGTGCCTCTTTAAAATTCTGAAATAATACTTATTGCTTGCTATTTTTGCGAGTAAAATGATATGTATTACCCTTATTTGAATTTTCGGATACGGGATTCAGTGTAGTATAGTATTTCGATTTTTATATTCGTTTCAAAATGCACTGCCCTCCCTGCTGGGTGTGGCTTCGCCCCATTCCTTGTCCAACAATTTCCGTTCGACTATATTTTTGCAAAAATAATCATAAAGAGAAAAAAATATGTTTTTTCCCTCTTACTATTTGGAACTATTAACGATAATTAACATTACCAAAAGTATTAGAATGGACCAGGATAAAAATTCAGAATTCTCCTGTCTCATGTCTGCGGTAAACAAAGGGGCCATTCCCCCCCCCCCCCCCCCCCCCCGAAAATTGGTATTGTTTAGGTAGGTCAATTTTAATTTTGCGGGCACATTTTTACCAAATAAGTATCACTATATAGCCACTCGGTTCCACCAGTCCCCGAAGAGTCGTCCTGCGCCGTCTGAACTTAATTATCCAGAATGCACAGTGCGGATAGTTGAGCGTGTGTACGACTGGAGGCTGAAGTCTAATATCCCGCCCGATAGTATACGGCTACGTAACCAGCGCGCCGAGTATCGGTTACGTAGCCGTATACGGCTACGTAACTAACGCGCCGAGTATCGGTTCCGTAGCCGTATACGGCTATGCAGCGCCCGGTTTACGTAGCCGTATACGGCTACGTAACCACTGCCTTTTTAATATGTTACAGGCAACACTTTTCTTCCCATATTAAATAATAAGTTACTGAATTAAGGTGTGTTTTTTTTATTGTTAGAGCATGATATGGTGTTACTTGATGGTCAGGTAAGGAGTCACTCGATGCCGTTTAAATGACCAGTTTTTACTCTGAAAATGAAGAAGAAAATGAAAATTGAAAAAAAATGAAAATTGAAAAAGAAAAAAAAAGAAAAATCTTTTTTTTTTTTTTTTTGGTACCCAATTTCGGGTACCCAGGTACCCGCCCGAAAAATAGGTCGGGTACCCGGGAATCGAAATACCCGTGAACTTGCAAGCCTAGTATGTAGCATGCTTTATGTTAGCCTTGACCAGGCTTCTAAAATTATTTAAAATGACGCAGTCCGTAACCATCTGGCGCTGACACTGTAACACGGAAATCCCACCCAAAAATCCCCCCTTCTCTATTAGGCTGAACACAGCGTGCTAAGACAAGTGACATAGGATTTACGAACTGAGAGCTATGCTAACACGAAGCCTTGCACATTCTGCAATGCCAATCTAATGTTTCACCTTATAAAAGCGTCAAAGCGATGGAAATCCAATGGTTTTATTCATAAGGTATAACATCCAATCAGAAAAGACAAGCAGCCTTTGACCGGTAAACCTCGTAAATATTCATTAAATTGCGCTATTACGACACTAGTGGAGGCGGGTCAACATGTTTATGCAATTAGCATAAATTACTTCACCAGTCATAACAGATTATACAAGGCTTTCGGCCTCAAGCGGCCTCAGTTGAACTTCGTTCTCCCGCGATGGTACTCAATGGCGATCACTCCCCAGTTTTAACACCGGGCTTCGCCCGGCGTGTTCAGTGAGTAATTGGTGGGCCAGTGAAGGAGGCGGCAGTTTGGATGCTAGTTTATCGCACTAAATAAATAAGCTTGTAGGACTTGTTATTATTTATTAATATCAGTATGCACAAGGAGTTTGGTATATAATACTAGCCCGGACTACTACAACCCGATACAAGTTTTAGAAAGCCTGATCAAGGCTAGCTTTATGTAGAAATAAAGGATCTGAAGGCACTAATGTAGGCATACGGGCTGTCAATAGTCATATTTGTGCAAAAGAAAAACCAAATTCGCAAGCTTGAAATATGACCAAAACACCGATTCTAGTAACCAGCCTCGATGTCTATAGTGTCCTAAGCAATCGTGCCATGTTTAGCAAACCTTTTATACTTACGTTTAAGCTGAGCCATCAACTCATCGTGACTTTTTCCGTGTGCTTTCCACGCCATAGTTCTAGCAAACTCAGCACCCATAACAAGCACAACGATCATGGGCACAGTGCATGTTCTTATTAGGTAATCCGTTCTTGTTGATGACAATAAACCCGTGTAGCGATGCAGTATTCCGAGGTGCATGCTATTGTGAATAGCTCTTTTATTAAATCAGTTCACAGATAACCTTCCTAATACTAATAGATCTATAAAAATGCAGATACAAAATACATAACCATGATAACAGTACAATTAATATTTGCGAATAATTGACAAATGAAACACCATCATGCCTATTTTAACTAGACACCCCCTTTTTAAAGTAGACTGTGCCAGCTTGTTTATGTTTATTTTCACGGGATTTTCACCCGAGAATTTAGTGTTGTTTTATCATAACATGTTTTATAAGTTACCGATGTACAATATACACATCAAACATGACTTACTTGATCCTGAGTTTATTACGAGAAATTCTACCATGAAATCGCATGGATTAAAAACCAAAATTCCAATTCATGAACACGAAATAATCAAACACACATTCATAGCAGCGTCGAAACACTCGCGACTCATTCCCACCCCAGCAATCTCTACTCAGAGTCAGACGGTGACGGTCCAACACGGTCCAACACGGTCGTAATATTGATAGGAAAATATGTTCAGTGTTCGACCGCTTTACTGTCCCGACTCCCGAGACCCCACGTTCTAATGGGTAATCATGGACTTTTACATGGTGTTAGTGTTTGAGAATACAGCCATCAATAAAAGGAACTATACAGGTAATAAATGGGCTTTTATAAAGTTGTTGATCAAATTATATTCTTTAATATGAAATATTGCACGCTAGAATCGGTTGAATACTTGAAGAAGTGATCCAAAATGTAAGGTAAAGTCACAATTTCATTTTCACATTTTACATTTCAACACATCGACAACTTGATGGATTAAGGTTTACAACAGGGCTACTGCCTGCCCCCGGCCGTGCTTGTGAAGGATTTGTGTCTCTTTTTTTTTTATTGAAAGAGGTTGCAGACAAGGTGATGGACTGAGTCCATATTTATTCTTACTCTGCACAGAAGTCCTCGGTAAAATGATTCGTATATTGAAAATATTAAAGGGGTTTTAATAGCGGATAGGGAATATCGTTTTTCTTAATATGCTGATGATAGTACCGTTCTCTTCATTGATGATTCTGCCAAATCCATGAGATCAGCCTTTATTCGACGCTAGATTTGTTCGCTGGACTGGTTTCAAAATTAACATTGATAAAACCCAAGTAGTTTGGATAGGCTCAGAAAAGGGAGTCTAAATACAATATGTAATGAAATCCCAGTAAAAATTGGCTGGAGTAAAAGCAGAGGACAATTTTAAAGCTCTCGGAATTGTATCCTCAACTAATGTTGAGAGTACAGTATGATAAATTTGAATTATGAACATGTCATGGAATCTATAAGAAAACTAATTATCAATTGGTCAAGAAGAAAACTTACAGTCTTGGTAAAATACTCATAACAGAATGTTATCCAAACTCACCTTCTTAATTTTAACTTGACCTGATCCTCCTGAAGAATTTATCAAGGAACTGAGCAGATTATTATGTAGTTTATCTGGAAAGGTGTAAATAATATTTTATGGGTAACAAGAAATCAAATGATTCAGAATTATAAAAACGGTGGGTTTACGGATGGTGGACATCCAATCTTACATCTATGCCCTGAAAACAACATGGATCCGAAGACTTTTTAATTCGGGGGAATTAGAGTGGATTAACCATTTTTACAAACTGGCAACAATTTATCATCTATATTGAAAGGGGTTCTTCTGATATTTCAAACTTCTTTAAACAGTCTAAAATCCCAAATCTATTTTTGAAAGACGTTTTTATGTCATGGAGTAAGAGGTTATTGAAAGCCGCCAACCTACAAACAACATTGAATTCATGGAAAGTATCTTAATATGGTATAACGATAATATTCGGGTTGGCAACAAATCAATATTACCGTCATGAGTGGTAAGAAATGGGGTTCATTTTGTAAATGAGCTGATCAAGGAAAATGGTACTTTTCTCTCTTTAGACGAATTCTGAAGGAAATATAACATCAATAGAACAAATGTCTTGGAATATGGGGCACTTAAATGCCCTTAAAAATCGTGCAATCACTGCCTAAAGAACAATAACAAACAGGCTCAACGTCCTTTAAAGCCGTACGTATATAACTTCAAATTTATAACGCTCGACATCAACGGTTCAAGAAGGTTATATGATTCTCTAATCTCGTTTAAAGAGGTCAAACGGATATTTATAGATGGGAAAGTAAGTTAGACATATCCTATAGTTTGAAAAATGGTCGGTTATTTTTCTTATACCATTCAAATGTACCGTCGATACAAAATTAAGATGTTTCCAATTTCGCCCGACTCATAGAATTGTAGGCGTAAACTCTTTTTTGAAATGTATGCACTTTTCGTAAAGAAACAGAATAAACTATATATAGGCCCCTACACACCTATTTTGTGAATGCCCGACTGTAGGAAAATGTTATAAACTAGATTAAGGAAATCAAATTGAAATAAGGGAAAGAAAAAAAGGAAATATATAATAAGGAAGAAGAGGGAACAAACGAAAAAGGGTGGGGTACGAAAAGGTGAACGAGGAGGCATGAGAGGTCGAGGGACATAAGAACGTTTTATGGAGTTATTGGACGTCAGTCGGGATTTATATACACGTACGTACGTTGACGAGAAATCTGATATTTTGGAGGTAACTAGTATTTAACTATCGCTTTGCTTTTTTAAACCTAAATTTTTTTCAACAACAATTTTAAATCAAGAATAAATATATACGACGTATCCGTATGCACACATTCTATCTGGCATAGGCCTATATTTTTTAACCTTTTTCCAATTTAACCAACATGTATGATCAGAGTATAGTTTTAACAATTAGATGTATGTGTTAGACCACTAGAAACTCATATCTAGTATTTTGACTTTGTTAACATACTTTAAAACCAAAATGGCCGCCATATTAATGGCCAAAATTGGTCAAAAGTGGTCAAAATTTCATAAAATAGCATAACTTAATATCAGCTGAAATGTATGATGAAATTATAATTTTAACGATGGGACGTATGTGTTAGACCACTAGTAACTCATATCCAGTAATTTTGCTTTGTTAACATAGTTCAAAATCCAAAATGGCCCCCTAAATGGTTCCCAAAAATTGTCAAATTCCATAAAATGGGATAGTATCAACCTAAATGTATGATGAAAATATGAATGTATGTAATGTAATGTAATGTATGTAAGTAACCATTAGTAACTCATAACTAGCATTTTTGCTTTGTTAGCATACTTAAAAATCCAAAATGGGTCCCAAAATGGATCCCAAAATGACTGAACAAATTGCTTGAATTCCATAAAATGGGATAATATCAACCAAAATACATGACACAAGTATAGTTTAACATTGGGGGTATACAATAGATAGCTAGCAACTCATATCCAGTATATTTGCATTGCAATAACATACTTTAAAACCCATGGCCACCAAAATTTCCGCTGTAAATGTAAAAATAGTCTACATGAGTGTATGATAGTCCTAAATAGATATTGTCAGAGTGTATATGACATCAAATTCACCAAATAGTATGTTCTAAACTGCAAAGCTATTGCTTTTAGAAATAAGGCCCACCTCTGTGACAATTTTGATTCAGTATCACTTTCCAAAATTGTCATCATACATTTCGGTTTATATTATCCTATTTTATGGAATTTTGACCACTTTTGACCAATTTTGGCCATTAATTTGGCGGCCATTTTGGTTTTAAAGTATGTTAACAAAGTAAAAATACTAGATGAGTGGTCTAACACATACATCTCATTGTTAAAACTATACTCTGATCATACATGTTGGTTTATATACCGTATGCCAATATGTGGAATTTTACCAATATTTGCGGCCATTTGGCGGCCATCTTGGATTTAGGCGTGTTAACAAAGCAAAATGTCTGGATATGAGTGTGGTCTACTACATACATCCCACTATTAAAACTATACTTTCACCATACAGTTTAATTGCTATATTTCATTTTATGAGATTTGACCAGTTTTGGCGGCCATTTTTGACGCCATCTTGGATATCTGGAGAGCATCCCGTTTTTCCACTGTTAACATCTGAAATGTGTTTAAGGACCCAAATAGACACCTAAAAAGTTGGTTTGGTTTAGTTCTGTGGGGGTGCACGGAAACCCCCTGTACATACCCGACTAATATCCTTCAGCATGTTTACACTTTTTCATATGCTTTTCGGCATGTTTACATTCATGTTCACATCATTTTCATTTCATAGTTTCATGTTTACGTATCATATAAATTACTAGGCCTATATTGGTTGGAAATAAAGTGATTGCTTTTCAATAAAATATCGGTCAAAAGCTGAGACTAATATACCTTTAGGTATATTAGTCGCAGGTCAAAAGTACACACCAAATCGCACCAAATGGGTTCGAAAATTGAAGAAGAAAAAAAATCAAATTCTGAGGGGGTAAATCCCCCCTCAGTCACCCCCTGTCCGCGAATTTAAACCATCTATACTTAAATCAAGAAAATATCAGTGTAATATGCTCAACTTCTTTCTTGCATTGATAAAAACAAAATATTGATTGGAAATGAAGAGGTGGCTTTTCAATAAAATGTTGGTCAAAAGTATATACCAGATCGCACCAATGAGTTTGAAAATAGAAAACATTTTCCCCTTGCATCACCCGGGGCATCACCTCATCGAACTCCCCCTGCACGCGCTAGCGCTTTAGAATTTACTTTTCCCCAAATTTGTTTAGTAAGAACTCTTTTTTTAGAAATTGGGGTTTTAGAACGTAATCTTTCATGAAAATGGTGCTTTGGAATGCAAATGTTCACGATTTTTATATCCTCAATAAAATAACTCACATTATACACTCTAAGAAAAAAGGGTTCTAGCGGGGTTCTTGAAATGGCAAATGGTTCTTGGCAGAACCACGTTTCTCTAAAGAACCTTTAAAGGTTCTAAAAAGGTTTGTTAGGGGTTCTTTAACACCACAAAAAGGTTCTATGTAGTGAGATGGTTCCAGAAAGAACCCTTATTTGGTGAAAATGGAGTTCTTGGTAGACTTATCGCAAATGCTGAAGTTTGCATCCCGGGTTTGCATACGTACATCTTAATAAATGAGATCGCAACGTTTTAATTGTTTTGTAACCCTGTTAATAAACGGTATTGTGTAAAAAATTACAAATATTTACTTTCGACTTTATTTCTTTATTGATATGATTATAACCGAAAAAAACCCAATGACTTAAGACTTTGACCAGCTTTGACTTGCTGACTTTCATTAATTTAACACCATTGATTCTGTAGTTTGAAAACAATATCTAGTCAGATTCACAGTCAGTTTGTTCACCATTTAATAGAACCTTAAGAATTCGGCATACATGCCAAAACTGAAGAACCCTTTTCGGGTCTTTCAAGAACCCTTTCAGAGGGTTCTTGATAGAACCTAATCGCAGTAATCGGAAAGGTTCTTGATAGAACCGAAAAAGGTTCTGCATACAGGACAAAACTGAAGAAACTTTTAGGTTATATAACTTATATTTAGAACCCTTTCAGAGGGTTCTTGAAAGAACCTTATCGGAAAGGTTCTTGATAGAACCTCAAAAGTTCTGCATGCATACAGGACAAAACTGAAGAACCTTTTTAAGTTCTATTTAGAACCCTTTCAGAGGATTCTTGAAAGAACCCCATTGCAAAGGTATTCACTGCATACACGGGACAAGTTCTACTTGGAAGGTTCTACTTGGAACCCTTTTTTCTTAGAGTGTATATACAAGGGCCTACGTTCCAAAGCCATTACACGTATTTATTAGGAGGCGACTGCTTCTACATGTACTCTGTGGTATATATGTCTAATATTATCAAAATAATCCGTTGGATACACATTTGTCTATCTTTGATTAAAATAAAATAAACATGTGCGATCTAATATGATACATAGCATTTGCATAGTGTAGTTTTTGATAATCGTTGTCAGATTGTAGGAACAATTATTTATTCTAGACGGTAATTACAACATGCTCAGTGAACATTGGATGATTGGTATCATATTAATAAATAAAGTCTAAATTGAATGGCATTTTTCATAATAGGAATATTGGTTGCAGGTTTGTGTTGGTGTCTTCCTTCGACCTGCTGATGATTGAGCCTTTTCTGCTCGGCGTCAGTTGTACACCGACCGTTATCTGATCACAGGTAGATATTTATTGTACGTGCAATAATTATTACACAACATAAACATAATTTACAAAATTCTAATTGTAGAATAGAAAGGAAACAAATGTGTTGAAGATCAAACACTTTAGAGTCAGCTGCTTCACAAATACGAACATACACCGATATGATGCTACGCTGAGAAATGGAGTGTTAAACCCCGGTGTTAAACTATATTAGGGTCATTCAATTAATTGTTGGAATGATCCCCATCTAAAGCAGAGATGTCTTCCCAGCAACGCTGGCTTAAATCGCCCATTGACCCAAAGTGATAGAGGTCGAGGAGTGCTATGGCGGGTACTCAACAAGATCTACGTGTCTTGACTGATTATTTATGTCAGGCTAAATACACACTATTATATAATATTGAAACTTGGTGTCAGACGTGGGATTCGAACCCATACGGTAGTCTAAACATGGACTTATATTATAAGTTCAGGGTCTAAACAGGGAGGTGGTCTAAACAGTGCCGCTAAATGACCGTCTGACCTCAAGTTCTAGATTTAAATTGGAGTCACCCACTCAGTAACCCCGTTTGGAATTAGATTAAGGCCTGTCTTTCATGGTGCATGGAGTTCAACTGATGGAACTTGCCCAATAGACAAGATAAAAATCCCTGGTCAAACGATTTAGACCAGCGGTTCTTAACCTTTTTGGCCCCATGACCCTATTATACATTCTTGGTCAGTACCATGACCCCCTCCTCCTAAAGAAAAATTGAAAATAAACCAGACAAATTTATTAAAATTGAAACTGCTTAGTAGATGCGAGCGTAGCGAGCAGGAAACTTTTTGCAAATTGGAACGATTCTTGTGGGTTTTTCTAAGCTTTTTAGAATAAAATATTATGGTTCCGGGTCCAAAGAGAATTAATGACTCCGGGTCAGGTTTTCTGAACCTCTCGAAGCATTCAAACCTGCCAGTGCCAGAGTTTAAAGACAAACTTCTTTGACCATATTAACGGTCACTGCGGAGACAACAGAATAATGAACCTTATCAAAATTATTACTTTTGCGATTAAGTTGTAAATAAAACCACAACCCCCTCTCTCACTCAAAAAAAGATGAAACTTGTCACAGGCTTTCTTATCGTGTACTTTAATATTTTCTTTTAATTCACTACTACCCATGACACCATTAGAAAATTGCACTGGGGAACTATAATTGTTTTTGTATACGTGACAAAAAAATCTTGGTGTAAACCGGTAAACGATAGACAATCATACGTTAACCAAAAGGTTGCAAAATACTGTACAGAATCCTTCTTTAGTGAAATGTTCCTTCACACGTTAAATATTATCAGGCCTATATGGTCAATATAAAACCAATTTATAAATAGTAAGTAAGATTAATTTCATTTATGTGTCACTATTGTCTTTGTAATTTGTTTTACCGTAAGGTGGGAGGGATTCTTGTAGACTTTTGGCATCGATTCATGACCATTGATTGCTGATTGATTGGAAAAGTAAAGTGACACACACATGTCGGTATTGATCAATATTCAATTGGTTACACAAATCAATAACATAAACATATTTTGTTCGTATACAAGGCCAAAGGTTACGAATTAATTGGATGTCTATTTTATTTCAATTGTCTCTTCAGAAAGTAGAGTGGGTTCACTTAAACATGTTAAAACGGACTGCCTAGGAGGTACTAGTGACGACGCGACGGTAAAGGCCAGGATGATGCTTTGAGTTTGAGTCATGAGATAGAGTTTTAATATAATAGGCCTACACGTATCCTAGCATCTGCGTTGCTTTGCCACGTCAAATTGAATGGCCCGAGACTCAACAAATTAAACAAATGCAAGCTATCAAGTAAAATCGAGCTTCAACATCTCAGAGGAAGACATTGGAATTTATCTGGACGTTTAATAATAATAACAATAACAAATATGTTTGTTACGGTGCGGTACGGAGGTAAGTTTACGAAATTTGTTATCTACATCATTAAAGCACATAATGGAGTTGATTAATTTACCATGCTAAAGTGCAACCTAACTTATTCCAAGCTGCAACATCCTAACCGCCCATCCTTTTTTTGTACGACATGTACCTTTAAAAAAATCCTGCTTACGGATTCAGAAAGAACGGGCGACTTTTTTCACAAAAGCGTCACAAAAAATGTAGACATTTCAAAACCAATAATGGTAGCGCTATAAAAACCTTCAATTTGGCTTTCATTCGAAAGAAGAATTTTAAAATTCGACCATTTCGTTATCATGTTACACTTGTTTTAGTAAAGCCCAACATTTTGAATCCAATGCACGGAATGGTCGAATTGTTAAACCATCTCTAAACCAGGCTTATTATAGGCCTATAATGAGATTCGCCTCCTGAATCGGCAGATATGCCTCCTTACTTTTTCTTTCTTGATTTCAGGCTTTTTTATTACTCATCTCACACTCGGTTCTATTTATTTCCAGTCATTTTAAGGTTCTGTATATATATACAGAACCTTAAAATGACTGTATATATACAACATTCATGTGCCTTTTCAGGTTTTCAATAGTTTCATTGATCAGCATCTCTGAATCAGGTAGCCAATACATTGTGTATTGTCATTCCGTGGATTGGCTTTAAAATACCGGAATCTACTAAAATTGTTGCAACTTTATGACGCAATGTTCGAATTCAAAAATTCTTTCTGTGATTGAAAGCCAAATGTGTGGTTTTTGTACACTTTATTTGGTTTTTAATATGCAGGCCTAACGTTTCTGTGGCGCTTTCGCCAAAAAAGTGCCCGTTCTTTATGACTCACCGTGTAGCTGTAGTATTTTTAATATTTATTTTTTACATTTATTTATTCGGAAAACACTTTCAAAACATCGGCACCCATGTGCATCCAAACGAATATAAAGTAATACATCAAAATATACAATTGTACAATAATAATTAATATATAAACTAGTTCTAATTTCAACACCGTCTATCATGTCTATTTGACTCTAAAAATCACAGATGGTGAGTAAATACACTGACTTAATATCCTCTACGGCTCAACTCCACTATAATCATAGATCCTTGATACCCCTTCTACCACTCAACTATGACTATGCATGATATGCGGCAAAAGCGACGTACGTAATCATTGATGAAGTGACACATAATTAAAGAGCGTTAAAACTGACAATTCAAATTTCCCCTCAACACAAATATACACCTGTTAGCTGTAAATACAATGATGTTATTCAAGGAAGCCCGGAAATGCCCGGAAAAAACACGTAGATGCAGCACGTTACAAAATCAATTGTCGACTGAAAACTCATGACATTGACAAACAAGTTTCTCGTCCTATCTTGCTTTCTATACCGGAGTATTTCTTAGTTTTATTTTTATTTTCTTATTTCCCCCAACGTTTAAATATTTACCCTTCAAATGTACTGTTTAATCGTCGAAATAATGTAGTCATCACTTTTAGTTTTAGATAAAAACATGTTTTATTCTGACTTAATTTTTTTACACTCTAAGAAAAAGGGTTCCACTTAGAACCTATTTCTGTCCTGTATGTAGAACCCTAAGAGCTCTCAAGGTTCTATAAAGAACCTTCAACATTTAGGTAGGCCTAGGGACTTTCTTCATGGGATCATCACAAAGTTTAAAAGAGTGAAAACTCTTTTTTGGTTTTACATAATTATTTTTTTAGCTAAAGAAACTTTTTTCAAGAACCTTAAAAGGTTCTCTACTAGTTTCCCAAAAAGGTTCTTCACTACACTTAAGGTTCTACAAAGAACCATTCTCTTGGCTTAAGAACCTTTTTTAGTTCTACAAAGAACCCATGGGTTATCAGGAAAGAACCCAATAGGTTCTTTAACCAGTGAAGAACCTTTTTTGGAACCCTAGTAAAGAACGTTTTAAGGTTCTTGGAAAATGTTTCTTTAGCCAGAAAGTAAATATGTAAAACCAAAAAAGATTAATGTTGTTAACATTGATTTTCAATTTATTAAACATTGTGATGAGCCCATGAAGAAAGTCCCTAGGCCTACCTAGATACCTACCTAAATTTTGAAGGTTCTTTATAGAACCTTAAGAGCTCTTATAGGGTTGTTATACATGCAGGACAGAAAAGGATTCTAAGTGGAACCCTTTTTTCTTAGAGTGTACAATTGCACAGTTTTAGCAAACACACCATATAGGCTAGTAATAACATCTACACATATTCCCAAGGCCCGTCGACATACTTATGCATACATACACACAGAAAAATGTTTACATAATTATGTTAAATATAGAACTCCATAATTATTATGTAAACTTACACAAGTTATGTTAACATGACTTGTGTATTTTGTACACAAATACTGTGTGAAAGGTTTACATAAAAATTATGGAGTTCTATATTAACATAGCTTGTGTAAACGTATGTATTTCTTTTATCTGTGACATACATAGTCGAGCATCAACCTATATGAGGACATGTATGTATACACGTTTAAAAAAGTATAGAATCTGAGGACAACATTATTTATGTCACCATACATGTGAGGACATTTGTGGTATGTATAGTGACATATAATAGAGTACATTGCCATACACCCTTAAGGGGTGAGGACACTACTTCTATACGTTTTTATGCACGAAAAAATCGAGAAAAATGTCCTCACATTTCCGGCTGGTATAGTGCAGACAAATCGAGAGCTCATAAACAAAAGGCCTCATCTCCATTTTTCCAAAAATGAGATTTTGGTATCAAAATGGTCAGAAAGAAATTCTCTTTCCCGTAACACACAGCCTATCTCCATAACACAACCCCTTTCAAAGTTATAGCCAGTATCACAAGGCCTCATCTCTATCTCCCCAATGTGTTCAAACATCTTTAATAGGCTTTTCCTCAAAATGGCCAAAATGGAGATAAGGCCTTTTGTTTCTGAGCCCTCGAAATGTCCTCAAATTGGCGGGTGCGCAAGTACATACATACACAACATAAACACGGTGTATATAAGCTGAGACTAATTTTAGTCTCAGGTATAATAAGCCTCGCGCTTTTCCAGAAAGAACAAAGCGCCATGAAACTAAAAATAAACAAAAACAACAATGCAAACAGAGTCAATTTGATGAATAGGAATGTGGCTTCAAAATCGTCTTGAAACTAGGCAGTGTGCATGCATGCCTTCCTGATGTTTTTTTGGAGACTGTTCCACAGTGAGGGTGCAGAAAGATAGAACGTTTTATCCCCAATACAAACTTTTTGTATTAATTTACCTTTAAATCTTTACTACCTTATTGCATCGTCAAATTCACAAAATAATGTTTTTATTATGTTCCTACAGATGACCAGAGTGTGTTATTCAATTCGGATTGCAGAAATATTATATTGCTAAATAATATAAAACAACGATGCAAATGTCGAGATGCAAGTAAGTACTTATCTCATAGATCTACGATATACTGAATACACAACTAAAAATAAATGATCACAAATATTGCATGATATGAGCGTTATTCCTAATTCTTGTACACTGTACAGCATAGGGAAGAGCTTTGCATAAAGCAGTCGTCAGAAATTTGTATTAGACATGTTTATTGCTAGATAAAACAGCAAGTGCTTTCAAAACGAAATCAACTGCAATTGAGATTCCCTTTTAGAGATGCTAGCTGAAGTGGCACAACCATATTGCTATCTACAGTATAGATACTGGCTGAGACTAATTAGTCTCACTCTCAGATACTGGTAACATGAAAAGTGTATGCTATCCCAAGTGTAAAGTTGTTTTGAGAACACCTTTCACTTTTCAATATACGGATATCGGAATAATACTTTGTATCCCTTGCTTCCATTCAACACCGTAACACATGGCACAAATACAAGAACTGTTTCAACGGTATGGTGCAGAGTGTGGACTTTAGGTTTGGTATCTAGCAATACCGTTCCATAAACTCGTATGTATGTGCCTTCAGGCTGCTGAAATCAGTAGCCTACTATAGTATTCTAATAACGTTTTGATTCTTTCATTTCACAGATGTTGTAGACCTCTCTGACGAGTCAGGGAGTATAGTGAACCTATCGAGTCATTTACAAGAATATGGAAAGAACTATCTAATGGATAAAGGTTCATTTATCCTGGTACGAGTTGAAACAAGTAAGTAGAATTGTGGTTTAGGGTACATTGCAGTTTGGTCTAAACCCGGGGTCTAAACGCACGTTTTCCTCTACTAAAATTGGTAACGGTATGAAAGTAGCGGCGTACTGCCATAGGCCGTAGACCATTATAAAATAGCTACCATTGTTTGTCAGACACATCGCCATATAATCCTGTAAAGCAAACTATCCTGAAACCCTTGCCTAAAAGCACTTTAAAACACCCCTTTCTGTATCCTAAAATTACATCTGGTATCTGGTTTAACACTATTTATATCTGACCTAGGCCTCCTTTGATGCTATTTCCACACTAGTTATTAAGTTCAGGGCCATGTTCTAAATCTATTTAAGCCATATTTGTAAATGTGGCCAATGACATTGAAGAGCTTTATTATTGACTCACTAGTAATACGACATTGAGCATTCATGACTGTTGACCGGATCAGATATGAATTCACGGGTACGCAGGTTGGGAAAGACAACGCTATATATGCTTTCTTTCTCCTCTCACATGTCTCAGGAGACTCGACAGTTCTCTAAAAAACAAAAACAGGCGGACCCAATATAGTATATAGGAGTGACGTGACATACACACACACCCCCACCCTCCCTAAAAGACGTATGACACACCTTATTAGCATGTTCTAAATTAAAGTAATGGGATTGGTGGTTTTTTTTCAGAAATGGACGACAATGGAGAAATAAAGACAACCTATGTACCTCTGTTGGATGGAATGGAAAACAACAAGGAATATCTTGGTGAGACGCCTATTATTGGATTCAATTCTTAAGCATTTTACCAAATCTGAAGCAATAAAGCTATCCACAACCTATTAATTGGTCTTATACACAGGACGTTTCAAAGAAAGCGTGAAAGCTCAGTTTATAGTCGTTCTTAGGGGCCAGCTGAGGTGTTTGTGTAAGGTTTTGTTTCTTTTGTTTGATGTTATTGGATTATTTTGTTGTGTTTTTGATTTGCTTTTTCTTGTCTTTTGTGTTGTCAGTTGTTGTTATTGTCGTCGTCGACGTTGTCGTTGTTGTTTTGGTTCTAGTAAAGTCGTAGTTGTAATAGCTGTTAAAATTGATAACGATGAACAGGGACTCACCAATGTATTAAACCGGTATCGTGTATAGTCTACAAGTATTCTATTTACAAATCATGCACTCAACCTTGAACAGGGCTGTAAGGAAAATCATTGAGAATTATTACATCATGTACTAATATGTACTAACATAAATTTTATTCTCTGTCTATTGTTTATCGTTACAAACAGAACGCCTTAATCCTCGACCAGTTAAAATAGGCAAAAAGAACTGGCGTCGAACAGCCTCTTCAATGTCCAACGATTCCAGCAAAGGGAGTGACAAACGCAAGAAAGCCACGGGTAATGCAACACGGAAAATAAGCGCTGTCAAGTCGATGATAAATCCCAAGCGATGATGGCACGCCCTCTATTGACAGTATTATATGTCGTGCCTTATTAAATGGAGTGGGTGATAAAATCTACTATCTGTCACAAAGGTATGACCCTTTTACACACAAAGAGCCAGATGCGACTCACTTTGTAGAAAGAGTGGCATTATCACCTTCTTCTACTGCCTAATGTTGACGGATAATCACGCAACTGTTACTATTTGTTTGAATGATTTATGACCAGTGATGTTGCTCATATCGCAGGTGAAAGTTGCTGGGTTCTTTAAGGCAAGGTATACGTAATGAATATCCAGAATGCAACTGAAAACAATATTACCAAAAGACTCAGGAGCTGACGTTTACGCAATTTGTTTGAACTGAATTTATATTTATTAATTATGCCTGAGGAAGCAAACTTCGTTTTTGAGTTACTACAGATATAGAAATATCTATATGTTCAATGTGGAATGTATTGGACATTGGGCAGTGATCGACTGCATGTAATGTTTAAGCCAAACTTAAGCTTTCCATGGTTTACTAGATTCTTAACACACATTACAACCTGAACAAAAATACTGAACGGGTTGGTGTTTTTTTTCTTCTTCCAATTCAATAACTATATTGTATATTGTATCAATATACACCTAGCACCAAAAGTCCCGGACCAGGTGCTTTGAGGTTGGCTAATTCAAAATAGATAATCGGTACCAAAAATCTGAGATATACATTAAATGAGCAAATTTCTTCTAGGCAGTTTGATACCTCATTCAATCGAATGGATATTTTTAAAGTTATGGCGATTTCAATGACCGCGCATAACAAAAGCAAAGTTGCACTAGGTATGAAAGCATTGATTTGTGTGTGATAACGCAGTGAAGACTCACAGGACAGCTAATCAGCTAAAGAGTTTAATCTTCACAACAGCTAGTCACACCCTTTATACCGCAATCACTCCAGACCCATTCATCCAGAGGTGGCGCGTTCAGATATCACACAGTTATGACAGTAATCACACACATATCAATGATTTCCTATACCTAGTGGCTAGTGCAACTTTGCTGTTGCTATGCGCGGTCATTGAAATCGTCATAACTTTAAAAGTATCCATTCGATTTTGTTGAATGAGGTTTCAAACTGCGGAGAAGAAATTTGCTCATTTAATGTATATGGCATTGTGTTTTGAACTCACCATCCAGCGGGTGGTGGCGTTGCATTTTTGGTGACGAATCATCCATCTCTCTCTTTTAAATCAACAACTAAATGTGGTAGAGCAATGGTTGAGGTGTCATTTGAAAGCCTATTTATCTAGCTACATTGTGTGAATAAATCAAGTATTTCTATAACTGTTTGGCTGAGATATGATTGATTATATTGTGAAAGTCAGGGGTGGTGGCGGTGGCGCTACTAGTACAATCTCTATGGGGAATATAAAAAATGTTCCCGATTCTTCGTTCAATTTACAATAACTCCTCATCCTGTATGGTACAAACAAGATTTTGCTCTCATTTTATAGAATATTTTATATTCTATAAGATTCTGTTTCAACAAACGTGACAACTTGTACGTAACAATTGTAATCATGAATCGATTACATTGTCCTTGGCTTTCTCCCTATTTGCTACACAGTGAACTTGTCTAATTCATAAGTTTGACATACATGACTATATCCAAAAAACCTCATTGAATCTGTAAGAATATCATTCTATTAAATCAAAATGAAAAGTATCTGGAATCAAAATAATATTATGATTGAACGATATATAGACTATTCAACCAAAAATAGCAATATTATACATTTTTGGAAAGCTCTCAAATAGGGGAATTCAAAAATGCCATTTAAATCAGGCTAGGGTGCATACCCCCAAAAATATACTTGTAAACTCTAATAAATATGAAATTTGAACATTTGTGCTCGTTTACTTCCCGATATAGTATATTTCAACAAGTTACCATTGACAACCATTATGATCTGATGGGTAATTGCATCAGGAACTAATATGCACAGTAAAATTATGATTGGGATAGGTATAAAATATTATTGAGCTTTAATCAAAATATGAAAATAAATCGATATTTTTTAACATTCTTAATCACAACACGTTACCATTAGGTCCTATCTAAATTCAAATAGCATATTTAGATTCCTTGTGAGATTACCGTTCAGAAAATATATACTTTTTATGGGGTAGAACAAGTAGTTATTGCGATATGCTAATTCGAATCTCAGATGGTGTAAAATGTAAAAATCTGGACATGCAACGGGAAGGGTGGCGAGTTCAAAACACATGGCCATATCTCAGATTTTGGTACCGATTATCTATTTTGAATTAGCCAACCTCAAAGCACCTGGTCCGGGACTTATGGTGTTAGGTTTATCATATATATATCCTTTTTTTTAATATTAATTCACTTGATTTGGCCAACTGTTGTCTTTTCAGAGAGAGGATTTTTTTTGAACAAGTTACAAGAATTCAAATGAATTTGCTAGTGAATTTTGACAAGAATTCATATAACTTGGTATTATGAAAAAGTCAGCAAGAATCCATAGATTCTCGTTATTTGGTTAAGAACAATTATGTTAGGATTTCTTTCTATCATATTTCTTGTATTGATGTTGTAATATGTAAAGTAAATAAAATATTATAATTGGAAGAATGAACAAATAAATAAAATTTATGAATGACTTCCTTCAATAATAATTGTCAAGAAACAGTACTTACTTGCAATGCAAACATTAGAACACAATAGATTTGCATACATGTACAAATAATGGTTTCAATACACATACTATTCTTTTATTTTCTGCTCTTATAGTACAATTACCTAATTCTTTCTAGACATCGTTGTCTATACTTCTTGGTATATCAAAATAAATAAAAATGTGCACATTAATAAACACTTTTATTGTTTGTTATATCTGAAAATAATACAATACACATAAAACACACTCATACAAAAGAATTGGAGTTATAGAAGGTATAAAACATGGCACATGATTTAATAAATACTTTAATGTCAACGAAAGTTTGAGAAAAAAGGCTCAAATTAAAAATAAGGTATCTTTCCTGTAGCATGTTCAGTAACCATAATGTGAAATTCGTTTTCAATTTTATTTTTCTAATTATAGAATTGAGATAGGCGTGATTTAAGAAATAATCACGAAAGATGGTAAACCACCTTTAAAAATATTGACAAAAAGTTCCATGGAATTATTGGATTTAAATATGAAATATTGTCTACTTTGACAAAACAAACCTAAATGGGATGGTGGAAATGGTTCCAAACACAAAAGGTATGTGCCACATAAAATAAAACCCCTTTTTAGCCTTTTAGCCTAACATATTTTGCAAGTTATAATGAAAAACTGAGATGTGACTAAATAATTATCTAGTTGAAAGCATTTTATTGTGCATCAAGGTGTTGACGGTGTTATCACACTGCAAATTATGAACGTGTAGTTTTGAACAGCGTGTACTATCGAGTGTAGTTTTGCGTTTACTTTTGTGTGTACTATTGCAATAGTACACACAAAAGTAACCGCTCAATAGTACACGCTGTCCAAAACTACACATTCATAATTTACAGTGTCATAGCTAAATAAATGCTTTTTATAGACTTTCAAACAAACTTGAGTAGAGATTTAAAAATACGATGACAATTATTAAAACTCCTCAAAGAAAGTTCGAAATTTTGTTCAATGACCTCTATTTCCAATATTTCGTGATACGTTAATATTGTGTTACATATCAATGAAAAGCTGATGTGTTCATCTTTCTAACAATACCATATGTGTAGAAATCACTTGTATCAGTGATCAGCCACTTGTATGTAGGGAGGTCTCAATGTTGATGTGCCAAACTTGTTCCCTGAGTGTACCCTTTTCTACCATTAACCCGTATAGTTCAACCATATTATAACAGGTCTCATCCTTCATGGATAATTGAATTCATTGATCCAGTCAGTGTTGGAGATCTGAAAGGCATAGTGTTCATGAATGTACTATATTACATTTTCTTTTAAAAGTATCTTTAGTCAATTTTTGTCGTGGATTTGAATTCATGAACTAACCATATTTAAATTATATCTAATATCTGCAACTGGCTCAACACTTACATGAAATACATAATTTTATATCAATACAGACTAATTTACAACATGTTACACAAATGTAAGAAAACAAAACCTAGAAGGTATCATATATATGTATGACTATATTAGTTTCACTGCTGGTGTCAAAGCTCCTGCATGCCAATAGTTGCTTTTACAACAAAATTCTTACTTTGTGGTATGTCTCACTATTTTTTTTTTAAAAGGTCCTATTTACTTTTCCAAAAATGTATATTTAAAAGAAAAATATTTGAAGACCATTTAAGAACTGTGAAACAAGCACTAACATTAATATAGTCTAATACTTAATTATATACATATTGCACATCACTAGAGTGATTGTGAAGTATAAAACATGGTCATTAGATGTTACATTAACAACAATTATGCGGAATAGAAAGTATATTTAGGTAGATGGTATCTTTTATACAAAGAGCTTAAATCACCCCTAAACTTTGTAAAATTTAGAATACTTTAACTGAGTCACAACCTTAGATTGCCTCACCTGAAGTTACCTAACCTTAGGCAGATAGTTGAAGTGTTGAAATCGACCAAATGTAGAATCGATCTCGATTGAATTTGAATCGACAAGATATGGAAATCGGGGATAAGGATAGGGTCTATTCTGACCTCAGGTCAATTAATTTGTGTAAGGGTTAAGGTTTTTGTTTTTGTTTTCATTAAAAAAAAATTTGAATAATTACACAATACACTATAGTACACTAGAGTATCACAGTGTTGGTATCATATGTCCAATACAAAGCATAGTATGAAATAAGAGAAGGTTGAAGATAAAGGGGACAATAAAAGTGTCACAGACTCCTAGGCAGATATTGTTCTGTTATAGATAAAGGATATGTGATAATGAATGTGTAACTACTATGGCATTGCATATCTTCACGTGTACAACAGTTTGATATATTTATCAACAAAATCAATTAAATACTGGATGGAATCAAAACAAACAAACAAATATGGGAAAACAAAATAATTATATCAAAACCTTAACTTTTGAGTAAAAACATAAACATAAATATAGTTCTCTCATACAGGATAAAAATTATCAAATCAAATATTGTTATCCTATCCTAGTAGACAAGGGGACAGTAGAGAGTTGATATGGGCTTTCCTTAATATAAATGGCATGATATGGACTATTCTTAATCATTTGAATGACAAATACTTACAGGGCGTTTATTCCAATGTTTACCCTCATCTCGAAAATTTTGTTTTATATATTTGATTTCAAATTTGATACATTTTAGTTTTTTTAAACAATTGTGAAGCCATAATTCCACAAAATTAATGTGCATTACCTTTATACTTTTACTTATAAAATTGCTAAATTACATCTATTTGAACAAGGGTAAATCTAATTCAAATACAATTTCGGAATTGGGTGTTCAAATATCAACATACATTGTATTATTCTCAATTTAGAGGTGAATGCTCTTAAATGGCATGAGATAACCTTGCATTTGTGTAAAACATCATCAAATAAAATACAATACTCCTTTTATTATCTATCACATTCAAAATAAAATACATTCATTTTATTTACAATAAATATAATATCGAACTAAGTAGCATGTTTAATTTCATTGTATCTGCAAAGTTGAAAATTATACATCTTTCAAAAAACAAAACAAGAATAACAATGTAATATAGTAACACGATTGCAATGCATCATGTCAAAAATGTATCTTGACAGTCAAGTCTCACAACAATTCACTGGCAGAATCTCGAACCCTGATCGAAATGATCGCTACATAAAGTCTATGGCATGGACTATTATTCCTAGAGGTGTGTGATCCAGTCTCTAGGGAGATATGCAATTAATTTGCTTGAGGATACAGGATAAATCACATAGAAAAACTATTTTTCAATATCTTCAAAAGTAGTCTGGTCTGGTATGGGTAGAATGACACTCTTCAACTATCAAATGCGATAAGGCCCATTCAATATACAACAATACTTAAATTATCATACAGATAATACTCTGAGTAAATTGTATAGGCTAATTAGTAATCATTTGGTCATTTCAGACCATTAAGGGGGGTGTGGACGCTCAGGTACACCCTCCATAAAACTGCTGTAACTCCTTCATTAATCATTTAATCTATATAAAAGTATACATTTTCTTGCACAAAAGGGTTCAATGAATCCAACCATTATCATGAAATTGACCATTTTGGAAAAATTATAAAAAACACGTTTTTTGACCCATTTTAGGTTCGGACAAGATAACTCAAAATATATTTTGTGAAATTTTATCATACTAGTTTTATTATAATCCTAATAAAATTCCCTAGGTGGAGTTTTTTTTTTTAATATCTTATTTATTTTTTGAGTTATAGACCAAAAAGTGCCCAAAAAATTGTTTACCTCCAAAATCGTGAAAATCACATTTTTGGTTTAAAAAAAAAAAATCACATTTGCAATGTCCAAAGGATTTAGAATCAGACTATAGTCTGTACAGAACGTAGGTATCACCCAAAGAAGATTCTCGTGCAGTCAGCATACTTAGCATCGCTGCAATGCCAACAGGGCTTTTCCTCAAAACAAATGGTGCGAACATGTGTTGAAGTAATTAACAGCTAAAGGTTGCCTGACTTCCACCTTCTAATATGTGATGCAGCACATCAAAAGGGGATGTGACTTTGCAGGTGAAGTCAATTTTGAGTTTATTATGTGTGCTCTCAGAGCATTTTCTAAGCTTTAAAATAACACCAAATTTATCAAATTCAGATAGGCATTCAGAGATTTTACGAGTGAAAATGACTCCTTAAATTCTTATTATTTTCTTTATTTGTTTCTGTCCGTTTTAAAACCACACAGCTGCAAAGTCCCCCTTTTGATGTGCTGCATCGCATATATGGTTCAATTAGGCATACCTTGGCCACATAAATGAAAGAGGAGTTAGTTAAATACAACTAAAACATGTGTTTTTCAAAAAGTGTCTTTAAGAAAATCCAGAGAGGACTGAACTGAAGTCACAGCAATTGTACTACTTGCAGCATGATTTTCTGAAAGACCTTTGTTAAATAACAACATAAGCCTTTCGTTGCAATGCAATGTCAATGGGAACCAGTAGACACTGGTGACAAAGAAACCAGTGGTCATGTGATGAAAGTGAAGCATGCTAGTGTTGCTCAAGAAATCTTCTTCAGGTATCACCAGTAGTGTAGCAGTGAGGTAGGAAGGGTGCCATATACTTTGTACATATTATAATGAAGAAATAATATCATTTTGTGAGTACATCCAATTTAACATAAATAACTAATGTATAAATTCCACTGGGTACTGCCTGGAAATAACATGTGTGATCACATGGGTATCACATGGGTATCACATGGGTCTTGCCAGTGATAGTACATTTGAACTGTGTTTTTATTTAGGACAAAACAGATTACACATAAATGGTTTATGTACATCAAGAATACACATATAATATAATACAAATTTAAAAATATGTCAAGGATAGTTGTGAAAGTCAACGTGACTGAATAGAGTAGATTGTTATCATATAAAAAGAGTCATAATTAAGGCTTCATTAATATTCAGCTACACTTGGGGTTTCAAGTCGCAGTTAGCATTATTACTGACATTGTGGGCCATGATTAAATCATTGCTAGCACACAAAATAATGCCATATTCAGTTAGAAGCACACAGAAATACAACTATATGTGTCATAATGCATCTATTAAATTACATGTAGAATTGTTTGGAATGTGTGATCTTCAAGTTGTCCAAAATGGGCATGCTTGCAAGACTGGTTTAGTCAGTAATAACTACTTTAAGGATATGGGGCGGTCTAAAAACATATTGCTAAACTACGGTGGGATTAACACAAAGGGAAGTAACAAAGAACTGTTAATCAAATATTTGTATGGCTGCAAACAATTACTTGTTACATATCAATTAATTTAAAGTATGTCTAATTATAGTAAGCCTAACTTATATCAATTTCATACTTTGATCTGTCCTAGCAAAACATTTCAAACATAATTATTGGAACACTATACAATACCCTGTATTTGTCACAGACATAAAACAGAGATACCAGATTTCCTACAGTGCCACATTTAGCTGCATCTCTCCTTGTGTTGTCTAAAATAATGCATCCCAGAAAACCCAACTTATTCCAGAAACTGAATGGCAGGGCTTGAAATAAGGAATAAAGAACCAGGAGCTATTTTTTACACAAATTTGCCCCTGGTTGACAGATTTTCCTTCATAACCAGGGGCAATTTGTCACATACCAGGGGCTATTAAAGGGTATAACCATAGGACTATGTCATCCTGAATATATGAGTGCCAAGGAATAACCAGGGGCAATTTTCAATGTGAAAGTTGCTTCTGGGGACACAATATACATAAGAACCAGGGGCATTTGGAGGTTTAGTGGGGGTAAATTTGGTCCCTGCTCCTGCTTATTTCAAGCCCTGCCTGGTGCATCTCGTTTTGATGGCGCGTCCGTCGCGTGACTGATTGATGATTATAGCAAATGCATAGTGCAACACAACACAAAGTTTAAACTCCCTGCGTCTGTGTTAAAATATGCAATGCAGTTTCGGGCGCAAATGCTTGCGTTGGATTTTTGGTGAGGCATGGAATGGAATGGAATTACAATAACAATCCGAGTCAAATTTTGGATTAGGACGCCAGTGCAACTTCTACGTATTAGTATTCTTTGTGAGACAGGGTTTGTAATGCACCAAATAGTTGAAGGCGTAGATCACATAATTTAAAGAGCACATTGTCATACATGCAGTCATAGTGACTACTGATCCTTCTTCGGCATGGCAAAGGTATGCCAAATTTACACCCGACTCAATAAATTACAGCAATTATGGCTATACATATCATCAACTTTTCTGTCAAAATCTTGTATCTCCATCTGGCCCTTCAGCATGTATAAAGTAATAGTTTATATGTATCCCATAACCATTGGGCAGTCTGCATTAAACATGTCCAAGGGCCAAAAACACAAAAAAGGGTGCTCTTCCCCCTGCATGTTTACAGCAACACTTCCTATGCTGAAGGGCCGGAAAAACATACAAGATTGTGACAGAACAGTGACGATATACAGTCTGGTTTCTAGATTTTGTTTCTATGGTGTTTGTTCAATATCCTGAGAAGATAGAAGCATTATTAAGGCCTACACTAAAGATGACTGAATATTAATCGATGTCATATTGCATATCATATCAAGCACATGGAATAGCAAAACACATACTGAATAAAAGAAATCTGATCTGAAATGGTCTACAGGTTTACATTGCATAACGATAACAAATGAATTGGGGACGATCTATTACTACTACTCCACTGGACGGAACAACATGCTAAAGCCTGAATTTTATCAAGATTTACTGTTATGTTATGCAGTTACGGAGGTCATTTTGAAGCACAATTAAATGTAACAATCTGCTATGTCAGTACAAGTAAAAAAACAAAACATTTATGAATGACTTTCTTAAATATACACTCTAACGAAACACAGATATAGCTAAGTACACATTTCTCAAAAATTGGGAATAAAATCAATAGATGACATACGTTAGGCGCTTTGTAAAGAGGTTTCCATGTACCTTTTTTCAGACTTTTCCCTTAATTGTTCATACTTATATTGTCTAGTTATGAAATGCTGGTTTTGATTTTTTTACTTTCTAGATTGATGAATAAAACAATTATAAGAAGGACACAAAAAGGAGTCTATAGGGTGCATAGAACTCCCTTTTCCAACCAGCCCATTTCCTGCATACACATTTTGACAAAACACTCAAGTATTGAACTCGGAAAAAATGGAAATTACTACCATCTTTGATGCATTCACTTGTATATTCTTTGTCCCATATGTAATACACATTTAACAGCAGAATGCATTCCAATGAGCGCAGCTACTAAGAGTAAAAACCACCATTCCTTTAATGATTTTAGCGTAGTGGGTACCATTTATTACACTGCTTGGATGAGCGTGTGGTGTACGGTGCAGGATTGTTTCATTTTCTCTATTCAATGGAAATTACACATGCATTTTTTCAAAATACAATACTGCACCTTAATGGGTCTACCTTAACCTCAAGCTCCACCACACGCACTCTACCATGGTGTAGAAGACATTAAAGGAATGGTGGCTTTTACTCTATATTTGCACCAACAAGGCTCAAGATAAGCGGCCCCTCTGTCCTTCAGCCATAGCGCCCGGTAATGCTGAAAATAAACAACCAAGCCCTGATATTTTGTCCAAACCAGCGCCCGTTGACGATCGGGAAGCTTGCCCAAGACATCAAATTTCGATTTGGCAATAAGATTTAATAAAAAGGTTAGCTCCCAGTAGACTGAAAGTAGCTCCTGGTTCTCAATAAATTCCATGATCCGGGTACTACTTTTGAAAAAAAGTAGCTCCCAGTAAAAAACCTGTTATCTTGAGCCTAATGCACCAAACAGTACAAACCAAGCATTGATGTGTCAGTGAGGGGTCTTTCACTGGAATTACATACCAAAACTTACAATGGTACCTCAGATAAGATGAAAACTATGTCACCGAACATGCCATTAGGCTAAAAACAAGGGATTTATCTATCAGTTTGTAACAGGTATTCCAATAAAACCCTGTACCAAAGCAAGTCAACTGGATAAAGCAGCAAATTTATATGTAGCCCTTAGCTCTGTTGATACAAAATTAAGGTAATGTTATCTATATTTCATATAATATATCTCTCAAAATACCTCCCAAAACATTCGCAAAAGAATTTGTTTATTAAATATTTGTGTCATATTGTTTTACCCTTCATGAAAGAACATTATGAAGAAATCACCTACGTTTAATATTTCTTCATGCAAAAACATATCCATCGATGTACTTTTTACAGGTAAAGATACAACAGAATTGACCCTGTTTAATTGAGACGAAGAGGTCACAGATTTCAAGGTAATGCATATTTTACAAAACAAAAATAAGTATTTACATATGAAGGATAAGTCAATTGTGAAGAGGAGACCTACAGAATTCTACACAAAAGTGTTGATTTTTTGTTGAATCTCCAAAGGCATCACAAGGATTATAAACAATGGAACTCTTTCCAGAATTTAGACAAGTCTTTTTAAAAGCATGAAGATTAAACCATGATGTAGTTTAGTTTGCTCCAAATTGCCGATAAATTTGCATTTTCACCTCTCCCCCCACAGAAGTAATCCAAGTGTACACTTTCAATTTTGGCATATGCTTGTGTCATGCATATGATGTAGAGTACACCCTGTTTTTTTATGTAAGCCTTATGCGAGCCTTATGTAATGCCATGCATCTGTATTATAAATTCCCTACAAAAAGGAGGCTCGCCAATATGAAACTGACTTAACTATAGTTTTGATTAACCGATTTCGGGCAATATTGTGAAAATTCACATGGAAATTTGGTATTTAAAATTCCTGCACTCGTAATTGGTTCTGTTTCCAGGAATGACTCCTATTGCACAAACCTTGTTTTTCCTGAATACAGCTTGCCACCTCATGTAAGAAATTACTTAAAAGCTATACTGCTATAGTTCAATCAGTTCCAAATTGGCGAGAAATATTTGATTTTCATCTCTCCGCGTGTAAAATAATCCAAGCGTACGCACGCGATTATTGCCATTTGCACGCGTCACGCATGATGCACAGTTCGCTTGTTGTCTTCATGCGCGCCCACATCCTTCTATATTCATTCGCTGCTGTAAGCAGGCTTTGCAATTTGGAACGGATCAAACTTTAGTGAACACCTGATTGGTTCCTTGTACTCAAGCCACTCCATATTTTGAAGGAAACATGAAATTTAGGAAACATGAAATTTAGGAAGAAACAGTTAAGTGGAATTATATGTGGACAGATGCATCAAAGGGTGCATGCTGTTGAAAATGTTTTGTGATAGAGGTTGACATAATTTGTGGAATATAAAAAACCTGGAAGCATGTTGCTTTTTGATTACTTTTGTCATGATTCACATTTAGAGGTTAAACAATACTCTTTTAATTAATACAGATATCCACGATATTACTCTTCCCCTCACCACCCCTAAAATGTCGGTTTTTGATGATGGACCACATAATTATCACTCTTATTGATATCAAATTTTTATCTGGAAGAATTGTCCATATTATTACCAGGCAATGATATGCCTTCCTTCCTCACAATAACACACAAGCTTTGGAGTTCCTTTGCACTTGCCGTCCTGGTTGTGCAGATTGAGCCCTTGGGTGGCTCGGCTCCGTTGAGGATGACTTAGAAGGAGGGGTACTTCTTGGTCTTGCTGGCTCTTCGCTACCAAAAGAGGTTGCTTTTCTTTTGTCTGCATCACTCACTGCCTTCTTCAAAGCATCTGGGTCACTGGCTTTGTTCATTGTCTTGCCGTCTTTCTGTTCATGTATAATTAAAAGTAAATATGTTGTAAGGCCAAACAAAGAAGAAGGTCTGTCTCAGAAACATTTGGCAAAAAAGCTAAGTGCTGTGCGATTTTTATTTTATTTTATTTTTTTAGAAAAAAGGCTATGAGGTATGCGATTTCTTTTTGTTGCTAATCCAAGCTTACAGAGACCTTTTTTAAAAATATTTTGTAAAAAATCCACACAAAAGAAATCCACAAAAAATCCAAATGTTTTTATTTTATTTTAGACCTCAGCGCGTAGACCTACGCGCCGTAGCTCATTCACATACCAATGCGGGCGGGCTTCTAAGACAGACAATCTTCTTTGTTTGGCCTAATACGTTGAGTAATATTAATTGACTTTGCCACCTTTGATTACTTGACCGCTTCAAGGTTGTGTTTGTTTGACCTTCTACTCAATGTTTACAGTTCTAAAATGTGTTAATATGAATTACAATTCTGATGATTTCACTCTATTTTTGTTGATGAATCAACATGTTCAAAATAGCATTTTGATTTAATTCTTTTACAAGTTATGACAATAATATTTATTAAGTGTTTTCAACATTGGTTCCAGATGCAAAGTGGTGAATCTTAATTATGCATGATTATCATTGACACACATACAGTAAGGGCCGTTTTTGCCTGTTATTTTCACAGCGTTATGAACACTTGATAATCATATTATTGAGATGATTCGAAAGATCATTTTATCACTTTAATGCCTTTGCCATGCAATCAACAACTTTGGTACACTTGACCTCTGACCCCTTTTGGTTGGAACAATCATCATGACTAAGAAGATAAAACTAACCTGTGCATCTGTATACAGCAGTTTTGCAGCATCACCATCCTTAACTACAATCTTCTTTGCGTTGTAACCTTTTCCAATTAAATCTCCTGATTTCTCCTCAATCTGACCGATGCCCCATTGGAAGTCTTCTGTGAATTCTGCGAGTAATATTTCAGCATTCATAATATTAGATATTGGTTTGTATGTGAATCCAGAGTCTTTAAAACATTGCCGGGTGGGGTGTATGATGTCTATACCATATTCTCTATCTGTACTTCTTGGGCATACGTTGTAATTGATGCAAGAATGAATTAAACTATAATCAATCTCTACACTAGCAGAAACAGGTAGATCTCTCAGACAGTGCAATGTTTCGTATACGTTCATTAAATGTAATATCCCTGGCTGTCAACATGACTTTTTACAAAGATAAGGAGGGATGAACTACCCCAAATCAAATGAGAATGATAAGGAGGGATGAACTGCTCCTAATGAGACAGATAAGGAGGGATAAACTACCCCTAATGAGACAGATAAGGAGCGATGAACTACTCCTAATCAGACAGATAAGGAGGGATGAACTACTCCTAATCAGACAGATAAGGAGGGATGAACTACTCCTAATCAGACAGATAAGGAGCGATGAACTACTCCTAATGAGACAGATAAGGAGCGATGAACTACTCCTAATCAGACAGATAAGGAGGGATGAACTACTCCTAATCAGACAGATACGAAGGGATGAACTACTCCTAATCAGACAGATAAGGAGGGATGAGCTACCCCTAAAAATCAATCTCTACACTAGCAGAAACAGGTAGATCTCTCAGACAGTGCAATGTTTCGTGTACGTTCATTAAATGTAATATCCCTGGCTGTCAACATGACTTTTTACAAAGATAAGGAGGGATGAACTACCCCTAATAAGAAAGATAAGGAGGGATGAACTATCCCTAATGAGAATGATAAGGAGGGATGAACTACCCCTAATGAGACAGATAAGGAAGGATGAACTACCCCAAATGAGAATGATAAGGCCCAAAAAAAATTGTAATGTTGTCCAGGATCGCCCGCTTGTCAGATTTTTTTTTCAGATTTTTTTTAAACAGTTTAAATGGCATTGAATATTAAATTAAGTGTTTATAGCATATATGTGCGACTCTTAGAGTGATTACAACTTCTTGTTGGCTGAACTTTGAGCTTCTGCTGGTATAAGAAAATTTTAAAAATTTTAAAAATCCGCCCGCCCGCCCCTCCTCTCTGAAAGCTGTGGAGGACAACATTACCTTTTTTGTTTGCCTAAGGAGGGATGAACTACCCCTAATGAGACAGATAAGGAGGGATAAACCACCCTAAATGAGAAAGATAAGGAGCGACAAACTACCCCTAATGTGAAAAATAAGGAGGGATGAACAACCCCTAATGAGACAGATAAGGAGGGATGAACTACTCCTAATGAGAAAGATACGGAGCGATGAACTATCCCTAATGAGAAAGATGAGGAGGGATGAACTACCCCAAATGAGACAGAAATGGAGGGATGAACTACCCCTAATGAGACAGATAAGGAGGGATAAACTATCCCTAATGAGAAAGGAGGGATGAACTACCCCTAATGAGAATGATAAGGAGGGATGAACTACCCCTAATGAGAAAGATATGGAGCGGTGAACTATCCCTAATGAGAAAGATGAGGAGGGATGAACTACCCCAAATGAGACAGATAAGGAGGGATGAACTACCCCTAATGATAAAAATGAGGGATGACCTGGGCATTTAAGACATAGGGGGTATAATGCGAAGTGGGTTTTTTGCCTTACCTATTTTAGCCATTGTGAGCATACTGAATTCTTCTTGTAGCTCTCCTGCAGGCGGCCATGCTACAAGGTCCAGTATACACACCATCACAGGTTTGCGGTACTCCTTAGCTAATGCTAGTACAGCATGTGTATGTTTTGAGTGGGATATCTCCGGCCCTATGCAGCACACTACAGCATCGTTGACTTTGACGCATGTCAGTAGCTCTTTGGCTATCTTGGAACTGTTGAGTTTGTCTTGGGGTAAGAGTGTCGTGGTGAAACCCTTCTCCTCCAAACTGTGATGGAGGAATGAGAGTCATACTTGGTTAGAGACTGGCTGGTTAACAACTTCATAATGTTAAAGTAGGCAAATACAACTTGCACACAAGGTCAGATCACTGCATGGGGTGTATATTTACTACCAGAAAAAATGTATTAATTTGAGATAATGCATACAAGAATACATATATAATTACGATACATGAAAATATCTCCATAAAAGATTAAAAAATCAATTTTCGGATTAGGTTAAAGGTTAGGACCACATTTAATTTCCCACATATATTGTCCATTCTAAATTATCCCTACCATACTTGTTACCCACCTATCATTGTGGGCAAAGAAAACCTCTTTTGTGTCATTGGACCCTAGATATGTGTAAGCAAAACCAAAAAAAATGTAACAACTACTGACAGGTGTCATTTCATCATGTTCCATCGCCAAACATACTTTCCTTGCATACTCACCCAGCCTGTATGTATGTAGCCTCGTTGTATCTTGGTGAGTCACAATGAATGTACAATTGGACCTTATTGAGTTTATTATCAGGCCGCTCTGCAGGTGAAGCAGGTCTTGCTCTTCTCTCTGGAGCAGTTTGTGCGTGATAACCAGCTGCAGGTAAGGAAAGCATAAAGGTAAGTATTAGTTTGGGATCCCTTCTGTGTTTTTCTGGGAAATCCTCTTCCTTAGGCCAAACAAAAAAATGTGTGTTTGCTCACGTCCGACCGACCATGTACTATAGCCCCGACCATGATTTTGTTTTCCTTCTTTTTTCATAAAAAAAGAAGAAGCAAAAAACCCCAAAAAACTAAAACATTTTTTCTTCTTCAAAGTCACGTATATGGCCTTAATTGACCTCAAGATGACCACTCATGTGACCCCATACCATGTATAGTATTATGTAATTTATTTTGGGTTAAGTATGGGTCATCCAAAAGATCTGACACGGTTCAGAACTCGGCTTACTGGCTAGGACTGGGCCAGAACAACCACTAACAACAACAACAACAAATCTGACCTACCGACCCTTCCTTTTGAGGACCCTCTATGGACAAACAAACATTTATTTTTTTAAACCTTACGGTGCGATAAAAATCAATTTTTAGCGTTTACTAAAAAAAAATTGCAATATATCAAAGCAAGAATATCTTGCTGCAAGATTCAATCATCATTGATAACAGCTGTTAATGCCTTTACTCTCTCTGTTGAAATATGGAAAAAATTGTGAAAATAAGTGGGAACAAAAGTTAGATGATGGCAAAGAGTTTGATTGTTTATGTTCTATTTGGTTGATGAATCTGCTTTATTGGGTTGAGTAGTATTCGTTCTTGTTTTAAAATATTTAACCATTGCACTCATAGACATCCATTGTTTTGCAAATGATCTGCATTAATTTAGTCTGCTTCGTTAGACCCTTTTCCTTGTCACTCTATGAACAACACTCTCTGGCCTGCAACGCACGCTGTGGTGTATGTACCGATAGAGGGCTCCCTCACTGTGACCGGTCCAAACCGACCTTTTGAACATGAGGTTTGTCCACCAGTAGAACAATTGGGTTTTTTTTGGTCAACTTACCTGCTTTCTTGGCCTTATATATCTCTTTACGGAGTTGTTCAGCCTCTGTTATCCAGGATGAGATGTCTGCTAACATTGGAGGACTACACTGGTTGCCTATCTCAACTTCATCACCTACATGGATAGATCACAGAAATTAGACTTAGAGAAGAACAAATCAAATGCAAAACGTACCAATTGATGACTATATGGTAGGGTTAGGCATAATGCTAGATTGTATTCTTATATAATTGCTGACTAAATTGTTGCAATAGCACTACCCATCTGTAAAGCTTTGCTTCTAAAGAGAAATACAATGTTGCCTGAGTAAACTATTTAAAAAAATAATTTGTTTGGCTGCTGAGGAAGGTATGGGTTTGTATGATGTTCATTTGACACTATCTCTCACAGTTACTAACATATTAATCTGTCAAAGCCTTAACTGCTTTGTTCTCAATTGTTAGTAATTGGTACACTTTGTTGTCCAGTTTCTGAATTATGTACATGTGTCACAACAACAATGAAACATGTATAAAGAAGAAATTCTTTGGGGGGGGGGGCAAATTTGCAAATGTACATTTTCCACAAAATAAACAATTGCTGAAATATGATTTAATAATTTACAAGAGCCTTTGGAGAGACCAAATCAACAATCACATAATTAACAAATCATGTATTATCAATTTATGCTTAAAATCTTTAAAATATCTGTATATAAATTATTCACTTATACATAATTAGGAATAAAAACTTTGAATAAAATGATTGATACTTACCATGTTTGAATAAGCTAACAATCGGATAGAAGCCTCCTGCTGGTTGTTCCATAGCTCTGTGATATATGATACTACCATTGATGGTACAATACACTACTATAACCTGACACGTTCTGTCACCTGGTTGGTTCTTCACCGCTGGATAGACTATCCCAAAACCTAACCTGTCACCACCTTGTAGTTTTTTGTTAACCTCACATACTGCAGATATAGGAAGAGAAGAAAGCAGGATAATTTGCTGAAAAGCATATGCTACAACTTGTTTTCTGTCATTCTGATTTAGATGTAAATGTTAGTTATTCAGTGTGGGCATTTGAAATCACTGTCAGTTGCAAATCTTGAATTATGAATGTCTTCCTTATTGCTCCAACCCTAACACTGATCAGATAGTAGTTCCAATGTCAAAAGGGTTATGACAGCAATTATTATGGGATCTGAGCATGCACATTTGTGCCAAGCAACAACAGAACACCACAGTGATTCAAATTCAATTCTAATTGCAGTGCATCAAATGATCATCAACCCGTGCAGTGATGGGAGGTATATCATATGCCCTATTGCAATGTGAAAAGCTGTGTGTGAAACCAACAGCACAAAATGGCGTAATGGTGCATGAATTAGCTCATGTTTGTTAATGAGCTTATTGGCGCACACATTTGTTCATGTGTAAATTGTGAAGACAGAAAGGATGTAGTCTACCTGGGCTATATGATGAGTATTGTACAGAAGACTAAATTATGCAAATCCATGCGGCAATAACTTAATTATCTAATTATCACCAACCCTTGAAATAAAACAAAATAAAAACTATTCACCGATGGAAACAAATCCCCTTTCAGCCCAGAGAAGTTACTATTTTACTGGGTGGAGAAATTTGTCTTCTTTGATCAGAGCACTATTTAAAACTTTGTCCAGGGTCTACACCATACAAGAACACTGATTATTACTTACATTCATTTTGTAGTCTATCCTTGAATCCAACGCTATTCGTATTGCAATAAAACCTCATATCTCTAGCTTCATTTCTCTGGCACACCTTCTTAAAAGTAACATTGTCCGGAATGTTTGTCAGGCCTACAGACGGGGCGGTGTTGAGCTTTTCTCCACCCATTCTCTTCGACAGAATATTGCAGGTGACTGTTACTTCATAGTAGCTCCATGCTGCAATAATTATGATTTTTTGAAGTAGATAATAATTAGGAATTAAATCATATTTAAGCGCATATGCTATTTGATACAAACAGTATAGATGCACCCAAGTGCGAGTAGTAGAATGTTAAAATGGGTTATAAATGTGTATTGCATTTTTAGGTATACCTTCATGTCAAATCAACAGATGTTTAAAATGTTTGAAATTAATTAATATTGGGTAAGATGTTTACTGAATTGCAAATTACAGGCCTATATGGTTTAATTTAATTTGAGGTTGTCTTGTACTGCCTTCATCATAAAACACAAAACAAACGAATTTGGTAAAACAATCAAAAAATCTCTAGTTTGTGAACAACAAATTTAGCTAGACCTGACTATATACTCTGTATACATTTTAGGAAGGAGACGGAGAAACGTCAGCACATGTTTTTGTTAAAGGCCCATTATGGCCGCAAGAGGGATGACATTCTTCTTTGATTGCACTAGTGTAAATGCCACTGCAATGGAGTTGTCTGCATATCATTATGTTGCAACAATGTGAATAGGTGGGCATGTGCTGACATCCCTCACAATCAGGGCTGTGAGAGGTCACACACAAAATAACGGGGAAGATAACTAAAAAATAGGCTGAAAACAGCATAGATAAAAACACCAAAAATTGGCTGAAAAGAAAAGAAAAAGCTGACATTTTGGCATAAGAAACCCCAAAAGAGCTGAAATTAAAAAGAAGAACTCTCACAACCCCTGCCTAATACAACTTGAACTGCTATCAGGTATAGTTATTGACCCAAATCTGCCTACCTCTTGTAAGTGGTTGTGGAGATTTGATACACAAGCTCCTCAGCTTTCTCGTTTTCTTTTGAATACAGAATTTCTTGCCATTCAACTTCAATCCTGGACTATGTAACCAATGACCTATGTTATCCTGTAATAAATCAAATATTATAACATAAAAATAACAGGTACGAAGCAAATCCAACCAATTTCGATTACATTTTTCCCTTTGTCACTATTTACATGGCCCCCCCCCCCCCCCCCACCCCCTGTAAGGATGCTAAAATGTTGTGAAGACTTCTAACATGATCAAACCAGCATCATGCCACGCAGTGCTGGTACTCTCTTGTAGCAATGTACATTACTTGATGCCACTTTTCCTCCCAAAGTGTGGTGTGATTCTTTGACCCACATCATTCGCATTAGACTTAAGCTCTGTTCACACTACCGTTATTTATCGTGCAGTGCGGTGTGTTATCGCAATGGAGTAAAAAGTATTCAACTGCTATTGCGGCAGGCTGCGATGCATTGCGTTAACGCTGACGTTCTCCTATTTTGCCACATGGCGCTGGCTGCCATCGCACACGGTGACTTGCGTTGACCTAGTGTGACCTGCGATGAATTGCCGTACACTGCGGTGGAAGTAAGGTTGCACGGCACATATCGCCTAGTGTGAATGAACCTTAGAATACTGTTCGCAGGCACAAATGCGCATGTGCATTTGGCTGAAGTGCCCACATGTTCAAAAATGCATGCATGTCATAGATTTCAGAATGTTCTTGTCCCAGTCACTTGATTTGTTATCTACAGACTGTTCTTCTGTAACAATATCCCTTACCTTACTAAACATGTCGGGTAGTTGTGGCTTACTACTAGGCCATGCTACCTTGACCCCACACGGTTCCTGTGCGAATCCGATACTAGGATAGATATCTTCGTCACCACCAGTCAAAGGAGCTAGGCCTACCAGTTCACCATTCTTGACAAATTGCACAATTTTGACATCCTTGTCAAAGTACTCAATATGGCAACCAACAATGTCACCTGTAGTGAGAGAATATAATAGATAAAAGGTGGTTTTAAAACATTTTTGGGATATGATTTTTCATTTTGAACATTTTTAAAGAAAATGTTTTTGGGGGGTTTTTTTCCTCTTTTTTTAACACTTTTAATAGAATGTTACAATTTTCTGGACATTTTCACAGAATTCAAATTTGTTTAAATTTCAAATTCACATATTCTTGGTCGGTCACGCCTTCAAAAGGGTTTTTTCTGTTGCCTAAAACTAAGCATTGATCAAGCATTGTAATGATGTTGCTACTAGAGAATCATCGGAGTCATGTTGTTTCATACCTGTTGGGTGAAAAAGGTCCCACTATTTGCTTTCCTTAGGACAAATTATAACATGATGTATTTCATTTCAAAGCTTGTTCTCTAAGCATTTTGAATCTGGCCAAGTCGGATAAAAAAAACCGCTCAATTAACTCATTACGGGTTGACAGGTCTGAACAATGCACTTACCTCTCGTGAAAGACTTTGCCTTGGTTGATTGCCCACCATTGGTCTTAATAGATCCCTTGGAAACATAACCTATTGTGTCAATTAAGTCTCCAGGAAAACAGCCCACAGTCTGTGCCTTACGACTTATACCAATGCAAACTAATCCCTCTGAATCTATAAATACAAGACATAAGAGTATGGTGGTGTTAAGAGAGTTGATATCAGCTGGGCCCTATTTCAAAATTTGTTAAAATTAATCTTAAAGGTAGATATTCTGATTGCTGGCCCGATTTTCAACTTGATGTCTTCTATTTGACATGAAAGGTCATCCTTAAAATTGTCACATTCCAAAGTTTGAGTTGCATAACTCTAATGATTCTATTTTTAGAAGCACAAGGTCACAAGAAATGTGCCCATTGAGTTGTACACAAACTGGTGGGTGGTTAACAACCTTTGGCAGTAAGTTACAGATTTTACAGACAAAATGAGAACAATATGGGGATTCTTCTGATTAAAAATAAAATCATAGAATCATAGCCCAAAAAAAGTGATCGAAGTATACACCTTTAAGATGAGTTGTACTTTTAAGATTTTTAACTCTTCTAATGAAGAATGCTGAAAAATGTATTCTTTGATATTCATGAAATAGGACCCATGTCAAACTTTAGACGAGGGTCCTTGTTACTTCATAAAGCTTAGGATGAGTTCTTTAATATTATTCTCAACAAAGCTTAAGAAGAGTTCATAAGTCACACTTCAGAAGAATCTTAACCTTAATGAAATAGTGCTCATGTGCATTTATTTATGAATCCCACGATGCATTCTGGCATGGATTTTTAGAGTAATATCAGATGGGAGCCAATGAATGTCCCATGATTTGAACGAAGGGGAAAGAGATAACAAGAAAAGGAAAATGGGAGAAAGAGGTTGAAAAAAGCTGTTGAAATTGTCTGTTTATATTAATTTCACAGGGATTCAGTACATTTCAAACCTTAACATTTGACAGCTTTATGGGGCTCTGCCCACTTTACACATGCAGAAACTCTGCACCTTGAATGCCAGCAATTTTATTAGGTTTTTTGTGGAATGAGCTCGAACAGAAGGCACGTTGGATTATAGTTACATATTTTACGCATCAAGTAAAAAGGCACATCATGTTTACTCTTGAAGAAAAAGTGTTCAATCTTAATAACACATCTGGTAAAATAAACAAAATGTGCCTTTAGATGTGAATCAGATGGTTGGTAGATTAACAGGATTAGATAACTACGACATCAAGTATATAACACAGTAATAATATAATGTTTACTCCACTCATGATTATCAGGCCTTTGAAACATGATTTACAGTGTCTGTTCTCCTCCTGCTGTATAATTCTTTTGCCACTTTTACATTGCAAAAATTGGAATAATAATTTGAAATGTAATATTCTGCCCACTCACAGCCATATTATTATTACTTTTACCTCCTATGAGCCAAATTTGGACAGTTAAAACAAGTCAGAAAATCAAATAATCAATTATATGTTTCCAAGTATCAGTGATGTTGCTAGTTAACCAAATACAGCCATTGACTATTTATAAATTACACAATCAATAGTTTACTGGACGTATTATAAGTTAGAATAGTGATTATATGAAAAAAGATTACCATTTACAAAACAACACAAGAAATTGTATAAGAAACCAAATTTACTTCAAGGGAAAGTGATAGAACATGATATATAAGGAGAGATAAGAAATAATCATCTTGAAGCAGGGGGGAAAAGAGAATTAAGAAGATTGGAGTTTTTCAGTACTGCAAGATGATGATGATGATGAATTCTGCAAAGATATACCTCTGCAGCTATTATCTGTGAGGAAAAGGCAAAGGGATGAGTAGGTTATATAGGACATGGAATGTTATCATGAAGCACACTCATAGTACAGTCAAATACACAGCACCCAACCACAATGGCTAGCCTTTGAGATATTAAACACAATAGACAGCCTTTTAAAACTTTTGGTCAAATTTACTGCATCTTAAATTTGCTTTTGGACTTCCACTTTACTGCGACAAAGTTGCACGACAACATCCATTTCGAATACCAGAACTTTTTGTTCATGCTTTATTATCAGTTTAACACAAATATTAAGCTATTTGATATCATTTGTTTTAAAAATATTGTACAAAAAAATCATGGACTTTTTCTAGACAGCAAACCAGTCATAGCAATGCAGTAAATTATCTCGAAAAATGCTGTGTACTTTACTGATTGGTTAGTAGTAATGAAACATTCATTGGATTTTTATGTCACAACCATTATAGCACACTATAATACACACCTTTCTGCTGCTCGCCTTCAGTCTCCTCTACATCTAAATCGGCCATGTCTGCCAGATATGGAGTTTTTAGGGAAAGGTTACATGCAAAATGGTTAAAACATGCAAAAACATGCAAAAAAATAACATTTTATCAGGGTTAGATCAGACCATGCTGGATTTACATAATAATAATCACTTGCAGTGGGATAATAACATGCATCAATAGGAAAATAATTTTAACGAAATGACTTCCCCTAAAACTAATGACATGCCACCCACTCCCCTTGACTCACTTCATTAAGGTTTTGAATGATTGTTAAATGTTAAAATAGTTTAAAAACAAGCGTGTATATTTTTCTGGGAATTTGACACAATAATTGTTCCATTCAAATAGAAAATGAATAAAGTGATATCTTCAATCGATAGCACAATTGGAATGATCAGATCTCATTTCACAGAACAGTTGGAATGATCTCATTTCCTTTTTTACCAAAAACCAAAACTTCCCCAATGAGAAAAGATTACTCTGTATCTTATAAGTGCAGCTAATGAAAGTATTTATCCCCTGTACTTACAACAAAGACAGATTATTTTAAATTCGAACTAACACATTCACTAAACTATGAAATAATATATTCCCTGTATTTCAAATGAGGAATTAATTCTTTGAAAATTTGAATTCTAACAAATCCACAAAACTATGAGATGATATATTCCCTGTATTTCAAATTAAGAATTAATTCTTTTAAGTTTCAATTCTAACAAATCCACAAAACTCTAAGATAATATATGCCCTGTATTTAGAATTAAGATTATCTTAAGTCTAACAGATCCATTATATTAAGATTTATAACAGGTGCTCAGTTTTTTAGGTGCTGAGGATTAACAGTTGCTTTGTGGTTTCTACGATTGCATGCAAGACAACAAATTATTTCCAATAAGGAAAAAAAGAAAGAAGGTTTGTTTCAGAAGCCCGCGCGCATTGGTATGTGAAATGAGCTTCGGCGGGTAGGTCTACGCGATGAGGCCCCAATTTTTTTTTTTTTTTTTTTTTTTTTTATTTCTATTTTTTTTTTTTCAACAAAAAAATTTAAACATATTCTCTGTAAGCTTGAATCAACAACAACAACAAAATCGCACAGCACTTAGCTTTTTTGCAAAAAAATTCTGAGACAAACCTTTTAATTTGTTTGACCTAACACAAAGGGGAATATTTTACTAAGGAGGGACAGATTTTTCACAGGCAGGATGTGATTTGTTGGATAAATACAATTTGAAAGTTAAACACGCAAAAAAAGAATCATTTAAAATTGTCCAAACTTTGTTTTAAGAAATTTAGTGGGTGGGGGGGGGGGGGGGGGGGTGGGGGGAGGAGAGAGGGAGGGGAATCATCAAAGTTTTTAACAACAACAAAAAACCTTATATTTACAAATTCTGGGCTGTACATGCCTGATAGTGTGTTTAATTTTAATTCTTATATTTTGACAATGACAATGTTACTTTATCAAATTATTATTTTAAACAATTCATCAAACTACCCACCATCCAACATAACTGCAGTAAAATATGGATTCTCCCTTGTGAGTGGCTGTAACTGTTGTATGAGTTTCGACCACACAGCCTTCTGTGGTCTAATCACATCACCAGAGGGTGGTCCTATATCATCTGCAAATCGGAAATCTCCTTTAGTGGTTCCCTCTTCGTGTTTGGCACCAGACGGAGCTGGCGGGCCACCTACAGTTTGAAGAAAAAAATGGATGAGTACAATGTAATGCAATATTTGGCTTGTTTTTTACAGAACGAGATACAGTCAGTCATACAGTCAATACGGTTTATCCTGAATCAGTAAAAATACATTGATTATCCTTTTCTGATGCATTGTAGGATAGAAATTGGGGGAAAATGTTGTCCCTTTTCAATCCCACAATGCAACAGAAAAGGATAATCAATTGAATTTTACTGCTTCGCGATAAACCTTATGTCAAGAACTTGTTAACAAAATAGATTTTCAGACAAACTTATGAATATCAAATTGAAAAAGTAATTCAAAATATGCCAATTGGATGTTACCTACCCATAAAGCCTCCAAGTAGAAACATCCCACCAAAGGCATTTTTAGCAGCATTACACCATTCATCAGCCTTGGGAAGAGATGGAACTTTGCAATTTATGTTTACTTTCACTGAACAACCTGCAATAAACAGAAACACTAATTTAATCTCCGAGGTAGGTCACAAATTAACATGTTCAATATACATGTTATGCAATAGATTCACATACATAAAAGTAGGCAGATAAAGCATCTACATAAAGTAACATAGAAATCTTAAATACTGCATAACATGTGGGAAACGGAGTCCTTTGGGTCCCAGGCTGGAATTAAGTCTTTTAAAGAAAAAAGTTTATCATACATTTATAACAACTGGTCAATATTGTTGGAACACTAATGTGTGTCAACAAAAACGCCCCTTCTCCCACTGGTTCAATGTTGAAACAGGCTTTTTAAATTACAGGATACAGGAATAAGTCAACATTGCCCAGTGGTTGGGGAATGTGGTAGGTAATCAGGGAGGACCAAGTCTTGACACCTTCTGTCAGACCTGCAAATTTTCCAAATCGCATCGCAATTTGCACCTTAAAAATCATCAACTGCGATACAACTTTCAAAGGCTGGTGCACATTTGCGATTCAAGTTTTTGCAGCCCTAAATCAAGTTGCTATTGCGATTAACCTAAAATTGCACCTTGACTTTAAAGGTAGATGACCCGATCACATTTCGATTTTCAACTTGAAGTTTTCTATTCTACATGAAAGGTCATCCTTAAAAAAGTCGTGTTCCAAAGTTTGAGTTGCATAGCTCTAATGGTTCTTATTTTACACGCACAAGATGCTGTGAACTGTACCCATTGAGTAGTACACAAACTATATCGGTGGTATACCACCATTCGCGGTAATTCGACGTTATTTCATCGATTTCTCCGTAATTATACCGATTTAGACCGTCAAATTTCAGTATGATGATGAGAAAAATATGAGCTTTCATATGATATGAAAATCTCCGTATGTTTGAAATAATTCTGTGTTACGAAAATGTGATCGGGTCATCTACCTTTAAGGAATTGCACTTTGACCTCAAATTTAAGGTGCAATTTTGCAGAAGAAAACAGTTATTTTCAGTAGTGTATAGTTTGCAGACATTATTATCAAGGTGTTCCAACTAATTAAGATCAGGATTGTAGACACTTTTTCCTACTGTGGAATTGGCACATTTCAATGATCTCAAGTACACTTTATCTCTAATCCCCAAATGTTTATGAGCAAAATAATGAATCATATGTTAACCACACTGTGCATCCAAAACAAACACAACTATCTATGACAGTAGTTCAGGATTCTAGTATGATTTGTTAACAAAATACCAACAAGAAGTACCATATCAATAAGGACAACATTTTATCAGAAAACAAGATTCCTCGGCCCTTACCAGCTGATGATAATCCAATACTTGGATAGAACCCTCCGATTGGCTGTTCCAGAGTTGTATGATGCACAACCTCGCCGTTCTTGGTAAAGTATGCCACTACCGTCTGCGTTGCTCTTCTGTTGCTCTCTGATTCATCTACAAAGAGAATACCGCACCCCATCCTATCCCCGTTGCTGCAGCAACACTCTTCGTTGAGTTCACGGTCTAGAAGCAGATTAGCAAAATGATTGAAGACCGTTAAAATAGTTACAGGTGGGACTAAAAATGTATGCCATATTCATTGCTTTGGTAAATGAGATGCATGAAATTGTGTGATTAAGCCGTTAATAGGTAATCACGACACAAGTTAGATAGACCCGGAGACCAATTTAAAACTGTCAAGATTGCACAATGAGGCAGGACGTGAGGGCTCCTAGCAATAAAATGGATGTATACTTTTTCATCAGTGACGTCAGAGCATATTCTAGTATCTAGTATTTACACACGAGTGCCAGGATTCACCTTTGATTGTGTGGGTAACCTACACCAGAACATTTCAATCATGTATTCTATAAAGAGGTGTGATCATTGGAATATGAGTTGACATCACTGCACAGAGTTAAATGAATGTAGTATAGTGATTTGTAGTGCTAAGGGATAATACATACATGTATAGTTGATCAGTTCCAAATTGCCGAAGACATTTTACAGCAGCGAATGAATACTGAAGGACCCGGGCAGCCAAATTGCGAGCAATTACGGTGTGTAGTCAAAATTGCGTGCATACGCTTGGATCACTTTTGCATGCGGAGAGATATAAACAGAATATTTCTCGCCAATTTGGAACTGATTAAACTAAGTAAGATCATTTAACCTTACTAGAATACGAATTGACCATTGTGGGTGACATCCAAGGATATGTCATTTAGATTCTCACAATTCTCTAATGAGAATCTTTGCTAGAATGGATTCTCAAATTTTCTAGGCCTCATTCCATACCTGGTTTAGGCTTTTCGTAAATACATCTATTAGCTGCACTGTAGCCAATTGCTTCCGACGTCTGTCCTGGAAGACGTTCATCGTCATATATAGCCGATGTCAATCCGATCACTGGACCTTCAACAGCATCATCCCCTGCAGATACTATCGTCAGCTCAAAATAATAGGCAGAACCTAAGGCAATGTAACACAAAAATGTCATTAACACCAATGGTTATAGGACTTTATACATACCTATATTTAGTTACTGGACTGCTTTAACCCTAACTCTACCCCCCACCCACCACTTTTTTTCAGATTTTTTTCTTCAACGTGGAAAATTAACCAAAATATCCCCCCGATTCCCACAGGATTTGATCCAGGGACCTCTCGCAACTGCTTTAACCCTACCTCTACCCCTAACTTTTTTTTCTGATTTTCTTCTTCAACGTAGAAAATCGACCAAAATATCCCCCTGATTCCCCCGGGATTTGATCCAGGGACCTCTCGCATCAGAGGCGAAGAATTTCCCACTACACCAAGTAGTGGTCAAGTGTCAAGGTTAGTTTGCGCAGTGTATTGCGCAAACTATATGGGCTGGATCCATTTTTTCATCCAAAAACTTTGTGGTATATTGTGGTATATGGTAGGGTTAGGGTTATGTTGAATATAAAATTGCTTCATTCGATCTTCCTACCTTCCTGCCATGTGAATGGTGATTGTATTGCTACAGCTCTAGTTGACGTCCTTAAACTGAAATGCTCATCATCAGATGTGACAGTGTCTGGCATACACCAGTCAGAGAGATTACTCTATAAAATGGTAGAAAATCACAAAATAACAGTTACTTTAGCCACATATTCATATATCCTTTAACAGTCCTTGCCTGTAAGATCTGTGGGTGGTTGTGATTCATGGGTCCTCATACATTACCATACCATTATACCATAGCCAAATTATAAAATTCCTAACAATTTTGGTTCGGTCCGCAAAAAATCCCAGTACAATGATTACTACATAAGTATACATATGAGTTGCCCTTAATCACAGCAATATAATAAAAAGGTGCAAGATTGAGAGAGGGAGGTACCATTCCTTGACTTTTTAGTTGTTTTTGTCTTCTCTTCTTTGTGCTGTTATCTTGATTGGTTCCCAATGGAAATAAGCTTTTGTGGCCTTTCGGGCTATCCTTGGTCTTATTAATGTGTTTTCTGTCTATGTCTTTACATATAATTGTTCTTTTATATTTATTATATTTGATTATTGCATGTACCATTTATGTGTTTTAATGTGCAATGTTGATTTGGCTAAATAAATATGAAATAAAATGAAAAGGTGGGACATGAAGAAAAAAAGGTTGACATGTTCCTTTAACCTAATACCTCAAAGAAAGATTGTACATCTCTCACAATCAAAATGAATCAAAGGGTAATTTTAATCCTCAATATCTAACTCACCATTGATATCGATGGTGCATTTTCACTCAACCAATTGACATGCAACTCTACAGGTCCCCACCATACATTGATGATAGGAAAAAGAGATTCAGCCTTGACGGACACCCAGCGACGATAGATGATGCGATCATTTTTGAGGACACAAATCAAAGATTTATTTTTGGAATGGAAGTCAACGAGGCAGCCAACAACGTCACCTACGGAGAGAATAGTGAAACAGGTGGATAAGGCAACAAAAAAAAAGTTTGACTCAAATGACCTGATCGTCATTTGTTTGGCCAAAAAGTTGGATTTTGCAAGATTTTTTTGAGAAAATACAGCTCACGGCATCACACACCGTATCTTGAAGTTTTCAATCACAAAATAATCTAGGCAGATTTTCTTAAATAAGGAAGGAATAAAATCAAAATATGTTCCCACAAAACAATTTGATGAAAAGCCCTTACATGTACTACCTCCATTTTCAACATTGAATCCATTAACATTTCTGTGAATTTGTTAAGAAAATTCTTTGGTGAAATGTTAACCCTGTAGCTAATTTTACTTCTTACCCTGTCCATATGTCTGAACATAGGTTTCACTGCCTTTCCTGGCCGGTGTTGCTATGGTGCCATTATCACTGAAATAGCCCAACGCATCCCCAGGTCTTTTCTTTGATGATGTCTCATCATCTAATATATCATCTGCATCCAAATCTGTGTCTTTGCTGATTCCTATGGCTATTGGTGCATCTTTAGCTGTGGAAATTTTAAATATATTTTTATCAGTGGTAGCACTATTCCAAGTATGTTTGCACCAAAGTGCAAGAACCTCCACACACCATTAAATCACATATCTTGAAAGCAAATGTTTCTATTCTTAATGCTTTTTCAATATCTAAATAAAAAATGTCCTTCTTCATGACCATCGGGGTCCATCTGGACATGCCAATAAGAAGATTATGTGATTCACCAGTGTCAGCAAAGTTTAAGCACTTTGATCTTGAAAAAAGTGTATTTTAGATACTTATACCATTATTTATACTGGTAATGTAAACAGACTACACAAAATATTACTACCACTCATTCATAGATTCTAGACATTTCATTGGTATGGGTGATTGATCCGTATCAGTTTTACCATCCCCATGAAGGTGCTGCACATGTATCAGACTGTGTGCTTTTCTTAGACTCGCTAATTTAGTTATACATGTAGGTTGAGCTCAAGCATATCAAGTTGGCACCCAATAGCCTTCTACTACATGTATTTACAGTAGATAGGCTGATAGCCATGTTGGGATGGTTGAAAGCATTATATCAAGCTATAGAATTTGTGTATGAGTGATATAAAATTAATAAAAATATTGCATGACTGCCATAGATTTGTGTAATTGTCAAAATATAATCAATTGGTGAAGGATGGATGTTCCATTCCATGAGCCAGATGGAACCATCCATTTTGCACCTTGTAATTACATTCAACTATCACACTCATCCAGTTAATATTTGTATACTACACAACCTTTCTTTACCTTGCTGTACAACTTTCACCCTGAAGTATGGTTTTTCTGCTGACAAGGGCTCTCCTACATGGTGGATATACGCTGTGTGAGCTGTCTCTTCTGAAAGGTCTGATACTTGTATCACTTTGCCCTCATCACTGACTTGAACACTATCTGAGGTATCCAAACCTGCCATGTCCACATGTACGTATCAAGTCTAATGATTATTCAAGATGTATGGTGATTTGTGGAGACCTGGTGATGATGGAATATACAGAGAAAAGGGTTAGATAACTTATAGTACACCCTAAATCTAACACTCGGATAAACAGGCATGAGAATTAAATTAAATAAAAATCAGGAAACTTGTGGAAAAGTTGGAAAATAAGCGTGAAATTGGGCTAAAAAGACCAAAAACGGGCTGAAAATAAATACAAATGTGGAAATTTGGGTGACAAAAAAGCAGGACTTCCTGAATTATCAGGAGTATTCTATTGCCTGTAAAAAGTGTTCTTTTGGTCCCAGGAATGCATCTATTACAAGGCAGAATAATGTACCTTGACACACTTTATTCCACCAAAGACTTCATGACCTGCTTCATGCATGGCTGGACACTTTTTCCTTATACTGTGAGACGATTGACCACAAAGTAACACATGTGACTACCTGGTGACTATCCATCACAAACGGGATGTAAAGTCGGCCAGAACATTTTTTGAAATTTTGAACAGGGGAATTCTTCTAAAAATCAGCTTTACAATGATGTATTACATGTCCATATTGCGTGCTAAATAGGCAGTACAAATCAATAAATCCATTGAAAATTCCTTTGTTTTCTATTGTTTATTGAAATGGTCAATGAGCCATATCTCAGTACATGCTCTGCCGACTTTACAGCCCTATGTGCTGGATGGTCGTCACATATGTGACGCGATCAAGTGGATTGAGTCGTATGATACTTTACTTATTACATATTTATGGTCTATTTTAAACGCACACTCATAATATTCTAAAACACTGTCCTCTTTAGATACACTATTTCCATTCTAATATCCTATTCAATTCCAATAACATTATTTACGCCTTGATTAATTTCAACTCACAATTTATAATCAAAATGAACTCTTCTCATCAGTCTAAATGATCGATGCCTATTTAGTTGTTGAAACCATTATTGTGTCATTTTCTAAACCTACTTACTATAATACACAGGGAGTCATGCCAAGTCATTTAAGATGATTGACAGTAATGTTTATAGTCTATACAATGGAGACAGACAAAATGAGTGACACCTGTCATCATGGCTATTGTAATAACTATAGAATATTTTTCTTGTTATATCCTTCCAATTTGAGAGCAATATATCAAAAAACAGTATGGCAATTTTATGTAGGTCTTTGATTTGTTGCTTTGTCATGGGATTTTGCCCATAAAATAAGACTTTACAAAGGATTAAAATAAAGAAATCATTATGACTTTATCATTCGTCCTCAATATAATTTGAAGTAAAACCTATCAAGTTCATAGTAACTATATTAGTTGCAGCAAGCGCATGAGATGAACACAAATTTACATGACAGGTTTAACCCTAATAATATGAAATTTATAAAGCGCTGTAACTTTTGAACTATTAATGTGATGTACATAACTATGATAAAAGTATACATTTTTGGAACGGAAATGAGTCAGAGGATCCAGTTTGTCTGTACAAAAGTAGACTTATTGTTTTTATTCTTTGCTTGACTACTCTCAAGTTTGAAGGATAACAACATAATTAACTTGGCTTTAAGATGATATCATCATCATGTTAATTATGGTTGAGCGATTTTACAAAGATTCAAGGCAAAATTATAGAATAACTATTATTATTAACAGAGTCCCATTTTGTTTGTGATTCACATCAAAAACTTTGAAGCATCCACACTGATGTCGTAATGATCATTTAGTTATATATATATCAACTTTTATGTCACAGTTCACACTAATGTTAGCGGCATGAGAATAAACCTATTTTGTCAACCCTGTCCCTCCCCCCCCCCCCCCCTCCCTCACACACACACATACAATATACCCTGGATAAATAACTCTGGTGTCTTACTGTAGAGGTATCCTGTTTTGTCTCTGTATAGGCATGTACTTAATTTTGAACAAATCACGGTGTCATGCCTTGAATAATGTGAGATGGCCAAGTTGTAACAATTGGTGTCAGATGTGGGATTTCATTAATTGTGAGGTGTGAAGATATTTAATTAGGGCAGACTTATGTGATCTATGGTTTATGATTGGTGGGGACCCAAAATATTGCAATTAAAGGGTTTCTAAAGCTTCACGACCAGTGTGGTTGGCGCACGGGAGGCAAAAGATGCTTTAAAAGGCTCAAATCCGGCAAAGCATTCTAAACGACGACTTTAAGTATGCTGTTAAACCTATAGTTTGTTAATTGCCTAGGGCTTAGCCTTAGACCCTGTTTTGTGTTTCGGACATATGGGTGCCCAACGTGTCATGATTATTAGGTGTAAGTCTTCGATCAATTTTTTTTTTAATTGCCCGATCGGGGCAAGACTAGGTCAACTTTCACTTGCCCCGTCATGCCCGAATAACATGACTAATATGAGTAATATCGCGATATTTTTTAAGACTTAGAAAATGGTATTGATGAGTCAGATTTCTTGCAGATTATGCCATTTTTTGCCATATTTATTTCGGCAATCAATAGCATTTTCTGGAGTTTCCCTTCCCATCATGCAATAGCTGCTCTTTTTAACTGACCAAAATTATCATTACCCATGCGTTGTGACCGTGGGAATGGTCCATTTACAATTTTTCAATCATACATTTTTTTCCGTATTGTTTCGATTTTCTGAAGCCCGAGAAAATGATGTCATATGCTATTAATTCCACGCCACATGTTTTGACTCGATATTTCCCGAGATCTTGCGAAATCGTCACTCATCGGTAAAGGCACAGTTCAAAACATGTGCATAAAAGCCTTTGATCGCCGAAATTGCGGTCTCTGATAGCGAGGTTCTTGTTTTATGAACGAAAAGTCACGCGCGGCATTGTTTTATTTATTAATAATAACGGAAGGGAATTAAAGAAGGAATGGGTTCATCTTAGTGTTTCATTATATTTACAAGGTAAAAACTGACTACAAACTTAGGATATTATTGCCATTAATCATTTAATGCCACATATTGCAGCCATAGATAGTAGCGTGCAAATGATAGATACTTTATTATTATAATTAAGCTTATTTCTTTTTGAAAGCGGGTGCCTGATCGGACAGCATTCCCTGTGATTCAGCTTGCCCGAAAATAAATCTGGTTGCCCCGGGCAATCGGACAGGCGATTTATCGGAACAAAAACACATGCCGGCATGATTATGAATGATTGATGGATTGGATTGGAGTGCAACACACTAAAAATTTAGCATTTTTCAACAGCAAAAAAGCCTAGGTGGATATTAAAAGGCAATATTTAGAAGTAGTATTGCAGGCAGCCGCATTTAATTGGTGGGAAACACCTTTATCAGACTAAAATACATCTCATTACACTCATTAAAAAATCTGATGTTTACATCATGGCATCAATCAATCATTCAATGTTTCTATGAAAATAATTTAGTCCAGATTTCGGCAAATTATATTTGCGGAATATCGCTGAAAATGACTAGCAAACACCTTCTCATCCAGCGTAAGCGGTGCTAATTGTTCTTAACTTACCATTACAAAAATTATATGTCACAAAATTCTCAAACTAAACGAAATTCGCCTTGATTCTGCTCATATATTTTCCACTATTTTGACAGCAGTTTATAATGTTGCTAAGGCTATTGCCTCTCAATTACCCAGAATGCACCAGATGTCAATCAATCATGATAATGAAACGCGTTGCCATCTCATTTTGCTCTTAGCCGGTTGACTATTTCTGTATGGCTTCTGAATTGCTTCATGAAATCAGTATTAAAACATCGTTTTGTTTTCCAGTGTGTGCACATAATTTGCCTAAAAGATTTTGAACTTCTATTTAAAACGTGATCACAGTCTCACAGATTGGTTTTTGTTTCAAAATAAATAACACTCAGGTGGATCCAGGCGGATCAACAAAAAAAAAATCAACAACAAAAAAAGGGGGAAAGAGAGGGGGAGGAGAGGAAAGGGGGAAGGGGAGAGAAAGGGAGAAAGAGCCTTCAATTGAGTGACTGATTGGTGAATAAAATAACGTTGAATGTCGTGATATATTATGGGGGAACAGGGGCGGAGCCAGAGATTGAGTTTACCGGGGGCTGAAAAGAAGATGAAAAATCTGGAATCTTGTGGTGGTGGACTATCCAATGTGGTGCGCAGCACCGCTCTGCTCGGACAGGGGGGTCTGAGGTGGGATATGTGCCCCCCTCAGAAGTAGAAAATTTTTCAATTTTCAAACTCATTTGGTGCGATCTGGTGTAGCCTATACTTTTGACAAAAAAAATATTGAAAAGCCACCTCTTCATTTCCAATAAATATTTTGTTTTTTATCAATACACGAAAGAAGTTGAGCATAACTGATATATATTCTTGATTTAAATATACATGGTTTAAAAGCTCGAACAGGGGAGTCTGGGCTCAGAAGTAGAAACATTTTCAATTTTCGAGCTCATTTGCTGCGATCTGGTGTATACTTTTGACAAAAAAATTATTGAAAAGCCACCTCTTCATTTCCATAAAATATTTTGTTTTTTATCAATACACGAAAGAAATTGAGCATAACTGATATATTTTCTTGATTTAAATACATGGTTTGAAAGGTCGAACAGGGGGAGTCTGAGGGGGGATGCGCCTCCCTCAGAAGTTAAAAAAAAAAATCAACTTTCAAAATCATTTGGTGCGATCTGGTGTATACTTTTGACCAACATTTTATTAAAAAGCCACCTCTTCACTTTCCAATGAATATTTTGGGTTTTTTTAATACACGAAAGAAGTTGAGCATAACTGATATACGAGGGTCATTCAATAAGTTCTACCTCCTACCTCATAACTTTATTATTATATAAGCCAGTCTTATCAAATATAATAATAATTTTCTGTGCGTTGTCCAAAATCTCTCTCTGCCTCTGAACTCATCATAACAAAAGTGAAACAGATATTCAATTATCATTTACTACAAATGTCTAGCTATGATTCGGAGCTATAATCATGACAAATGTCATGATGCTGACATTAATATTAGCGATGTTATGAGGGATCAGGAGGTAGAACTTATTGAATGACCCTCGTATATTCTTGATTTAAATATACATGGTTTAAAAGCTCGAACAGGGGAGAGTCGTGAGGGGGGATGTGCCTCCCTCAGAAGTAGAATTTTTTTCAATTTTCGAACTCATTTGGTGCGATCTGGTGTATACTTTTGACCAAAAAATTATTGAAAAGCCACCTCTTCATTTCCAATAAATATTTTGTTTTTTATCAATACACGAAAGAAGTTGAGCATAACTGATATATATTCTTGATTTAAATATACATGGTTTAAAAGCTCGAACAGGGGAGTCTCTGGGCTCAGAAGTAGAAACATTTTCAATTTTCGAGCTCATTTGCTGCGATCTCAGGTGTATACATTTGACCAATATTTTATGCATATGAATTTCTCTAGAATAATATTGGTAGCTAACATAGCACTTTAATTCAGCCATATAACAGCGTGATGTTGCTGGTTATATGCTTTGTTGACTTTCCAACAACTGAGAACAATACAAAGTCAATAAACAATCTATTGTCTGTTACGCATTTCACCTACACACACATTGTGAAAATGCTCAATAAATTTAAACCAAGTTGCACTCTTTTAATCATAGTTTCTCTCATTTATCTCTGTCGAGAAGTTAAAAGACATGGTTGGAAAGAGGAAGATTTCTGCTTTAAATCAAATGTAAATTTTATATAACAGGGAACTATTTGACCTATTTTCTCATGTGAGACAAAATTGGTTCAAGATATTTCGTGTTCATCCCTGATTCTGCACAAGCGAATGACTCAACTCTAATTGGTTTATTTTTCATCTCTAAATCCTCTGGCCTTCCTTTTGACCAATCATTATGACTTTTACAGACATGAGAATAGAGTCCCTGCTCTCCTAATAAGAACTTAAACGAAGTTTATCGGCCATCGGGTCGCAAAGTTACAACATTTAGGGATCGTTTTGGAAGTGCGTATTTGCCGAAAATAGCACTGATGCACTGTAAAACGAACCAAACTAGCACTTTTCACTTTGAGATCCTCCTAACGGTAGATTTTTTTAAAAATACAAATAATATACTAAAAAAAGCATAACAATATCAGCTTCATTTTACAACAACAACGAAAATTATAGGATATTTGATCGCTGAGCTATGATTTTTAGACCTTAGAAATCTGATGATTTTAGGGGCAAAAACTGTGAAAGGCAGCGCATGGTTGATTTTTCTCTTAAGTTGCGCTAAGAAATTCATATGAAAAGCAATCCCTTTCCACCGTTTCTTCTCTTCTTCTTTTTTTCTATATAGGCCTACGTGTATATCACGACATACAACGTTATTTCATTCACCAATCAGTCACTCAATTAAAAGGCTCTTTCTCCCTTTCTCTCCTCCTTCCCCCCTTTCCTTTCCTCTCCCTCTCTCTTTTCCCTTTTTTTTGGTCGATTTTTTACCGGGGGGCGCGCGCCCCCTCCGCCCCCCTGGAAAGGGATTGCTTTTCAATAAAATATTGGTACATCCCCCCCCCCCCCCCCCCGTTCGAGCTTTTAAACCATGTATACTTAAAGGCATATTATGTGATCTTTTCCAGAGAGCGCCCTCTATTCATTTTTTTTTTTAGAAAGTAGATTTTCTTGCAGATTTACATTTCTGATCATAAATCATACATACATTCCAAGTTACAGAGCGATACGATTCCTAATTACCTCAAAATCATGGTTTTAGATTGAATTTTAGAGTGAAAATATAAACTGTCGGATAATCCGACAGTTTATTTTCACTCTAAAATCATGATTTTGAAGTAATTAAGAATCGGATCGCCCTGTAACTTGGAATGTATGTAAGATTTATGATCAGAAATGTAAATCTGCAAGAAAATCTTCTTTCAATTTTTTTTTTGATGTTGAGGGCGTTCCCTGGAAAGATCACATAATATACCTTTAAATTAAGAATATATCAGTTATGCTCAACTTCTTTCGTGCATTGATAACATTTAAAAAAATATTGGAAATGAAGATCGCACCAAATGAGTTCCTAAATGAATACCGCCCCTACCCCTCCCTCCCCAGTCCCCACACGCACACCCCGACACGATGACAATATCCCTCCGGCTTTTAGCCAGAGGGATACTAGTGTGAAGACCGCGCGCGTAGCTTTTGAAATTTGCATTTCAGCACATAATTTATTTATAATGATCTGATGATGTTAATTTCACATTGTGAAGAACAATAAAATTAGCTTCATTTGCTTGCTTACAAGAGTTGCCACTAGAAGTTAAATACAAACAAAATGTGGTTGTACTATGATAGTGTTAAAATAATACATTTCACAGATTAGAGCCGGGGCCGGGCCCGTCCTATATGTTTTAAAAAAAGAAAAGAAAAACCGTATTTCGCAACCAAAAAACGCATTTCGCATAGCCTTTTTTCAGGTTTCTACGGAGACATTTTTTTTGTTTGCCTTAGGGAGCGGGCATTATTTACGCCAGGGGGGGGGGGGGGGGGGGGGGAATGGAGGAGTTAAGGGGGGAACGCGAAAAAAAATCTATACAGACAGGGGGGAACGCGAATATTTAAAAATCAACTGAGGGGGGAACGCGAATTTTTTTTTTTACACGTGTGGGGAAAAAAATAATAAGGGGTTTAATAGGGAGGGGGGAACATCAACTTTTTTACCTGATGGATGGGGGGAACCTGAAATTTTTTTGGAAGACAAAAGGGGGAACATGAAAAAATGTGGGGAAAATAGATGGAAATCCTCCATTCCCCCCCCTGGCGTAAATAGTGACCGCTCCCTTAGGGACTGACCGTTCATTATTTATGGTGGAGGGGCGGTTGGGACAAATTCGAGACTCGTATGTCAAAATTACCTAACCCCCCCCCCCCCCCCCTACAGCTGAAACTGAAAATTATATGACCCCCCCTGCTAACCAGTAGATGTTTACACAACCCCCCCCCCCCCCCCCCAAAAAAAAAAAATCAACTTGTCACATCTTAGGGGCTGTCTTTTTCTTTTGTCCATGGATTCGTTGGTAAGTTATGTTTGTGTCTCTGAACGGCCAATAATTTAATGATACCCCTTCTTGATCTTTTGATTGTGTGAAATTATACTAACTACAGTGTGGTTCAATAAAACGTTGACATTTTTTCAAAGCCATATTTTTCAAAATTGTGGGACTTGGTTTAATTATTTTTTACATATTCCTCAAAAATATCATCTTGGCCATCTATGCTGAAAATCTCAAATTTAATAATGCTATGGCGGCAAAATGATATTTGAAGAGAATCTCTCCAAAATCTCTTTGTCCACGGGTAAGTCTACGGGAAATGACCAGCAAGCAGGGCTCGCGTTCTTGCGCGTCCTCGCGTCCTAGGACGATAATGGACGATAATGGACGCGTAAGTTTACATATTGAACTTCACTAACGGGTCCCAATCGTAAATAAAGGGACCCCTTAAATCTGACGATGTATGGACGTGGCAACCTTAAGACATTCTGAAAATTGTCAATCTCCATCCTGTGCCTACATTTTAAATTTATTAATGTCCGTAAAAGATAAATACAATGCATAATCCTGTATTTTTAAAAGTTGTTAAACACACTAAATCGCTTCCGAATTGCTTCCGCAAAAGTTTCAAGCGATTTCCAAAACATTCTATATATAATTATCTTCTACTGATTAACATGGACACGACATAGGTATATGAGTTACATGATCTTACGCTAGTGTGCGTATCTGTGTTAGCGACTGTTTGTCTCTAAAAAATGTTTTGACCATTTTCAAAGGCTCAAACTTCAGGACCCCTTATATTTCTGGGGGACCCCTTAAATTTAGTTTTTGCAGTCCTTAAAGGGTCCTGAAAATGCAAATGGGACTCCTCACATTTTTGAGCCAGTGCTACCCCTGCCAGCAAGATAACATTAAGTAGTATCGTCACTTTTAAGGCATAGAGTATAGACAATTACACTTCCAATCTATGAAAGGCAATAATTCTAATTAGGGTCACTCGTGGTATTATCATTACGTATTGATTTCTCACCTGAATAGATAGTTAAGATGTTAACAATTACACTGGTTTCACCTGGCGGGATCTTCAAATCTTAGATTACTTGCATGCAATTCATCATTCAGCATTCAATGTAACGTCGCGAAATCAGTACCCGTGGACAGAGTGAAATGGGACAGACTTTATTCAAATAGCAGTTATTTTGCAACCGTAAGATTATTTGTAACGATATTTTCAGCATAGATAGTCAAGAACATATAGTTGATGAATATTTAAAAAGATTTTTTTTTAAATCTACAGAATTTCAACAAAAAAAAGAGCTTCAAAAAACTGTCAACGTTTTATTATTGAACCACACTGTGGCCTACATTGCGGGCGAAAAATTTGTCATATATTTATACATTTTGGGTGGTTTTGTGAGTCTTTATAACCCGAAAAAAAGTTAGAACATCCTGACAAAAACATATGCAACATTCTACTAGGTGCAGAGCTGAAAAGCATGCAAGAAATTACCGTTTTTAGAACATAGATTATTAGAACATAGGCCTAGGCTAATTAACATGTTTTTATACACCCCATGGCTCTAATGTTTTCAACCATTGATGATTATATAGGTGTTTTTTCAACAGATCGTCCGAGCAGGGCGTGCACCAAAAAGATTTGCTGTCCGAAAGTCGTCTCATCATAAGAAAAAAAGCGCAGAAAAAAATGGCATTTACACTCCAAAATAGCCTCTAAAATCACACCACCATCTTTATAGTTAAAAAAAGGTTACACAACCCCCCCCCCCTGTTTAAGAATAAAAAGTTACATAGCCCCCCCCCCCCCTATTTCAACATATGAAAGTTACATGCATGACCGCCCCTATATTTTACCCAACCCACCCTCCAGCATAAATAATGAACGGTCCCTATGGAATGCCAAAGCGGAAAATATTCAAGGTTCGATTTTATCGTTCAAGATTTGTGTTCGTGATCAAGATCTACACATCGATTCAAGAATTAGTAAAAATAACATCAACCTTGACATTTTATTCACTCAAGACTCACGTGACCGGCATGGCATTATGAATTGTGTAGGGGTGGGCGCACTTCGTTTATTGCAGCACGTCTGCAGCACTTGGGCTTTCGCGAGTAAGCGTCCTAGACTGGGTCCCCCGCGTCCCTCTATAGGGCTGCCATCTTTTGAGCACCCTCGCAGGGGCCGTGTGGAAAATAAGACAGGAGGATCGAGTCTAGTAAGCGTCCGTGCGATATGTTGAGGATATGGGAGGATTTATTTATTGCTCTTTTCCGATACCACATGTGTATCGATTGTCTTTGTTTAAAACCAGTGAGACCTGTATGGATTCTTCCAGCTCCAAATCAAAACCTGATCTGTTGAAAATGAAGGCATCCGAAGCATAATGGGATTGGTGTCTGCAATAGTGCAAAATCCCGCATTTCAGCAGCTGCGACCACAGCAACAGCAGCGGTAGCTCCTTCTGCGGCAAATCATTGCAACATCTGAACCCAATGAACCGCCTGATGAATCAGCGTCATCATGTAAGCTTATTTACGTTCAGTATTTGAATTTGACTGTTTTATCTGGTCTCAGGTTTTATAGACCCGGTGCAGATTCATGAAATTTGGCAAAAGTTAAATGTAAAACACCAACTTTCAACTCTTTACCTGCTACGAAGACAGATTTATGAGCTTTTTGAAATCGGAAAGAAGTCAAAAAGTCACTTTTTGCGACTCGCGAGCGTGAAAATCTGCCATTTTGCGCAAATTTCAAATGGCCATAGATCGAAAAGTACATGACGTATGATTGTTATTTTTTGTATGTGTTCATTTGTTTGAGCCACATTCAATCATTCTAATGTAATGAAATGTCATCAAAATCTGAGAGGGTCACCTGGGGACCACTGGTTGATTTAACACGGAAATGACCCAATAGTCAGTCCTCTGAAAATAATGGTCATAAATTGACAAATACCCAACTTTCAGAATCTGATTTAACCATGTTGCAGTAGATTCATGAAGTTCAGGTTTTGTACAAATGTAGATCTGATGTCAGTTTTACAATATGTGATGTTTCAAGTTTGTCGGTATTTGACTACGGGGTCAAAGGTTAGGGGCGGACTGGGACCTGAAAGCGGCCGTGGCAAAATTATTAAAGCGGCCCTTTTTGACCATGTCAGGCAGAAGTATGTCGTCCCGGTATTAAATTTTCGTAAAAGGTTGCCCCAATTTTTTTCCTAGTCAGTCACCTCGTGAATTTCACGTAAGTGGGGGGGGGGGGGGGGGGGGGTCAAAAAAATTCGCACGGTCACAAAATTTCGCACGGTCACAAAATTTCGCACAGTCACAAATTGTCGCACGGTCACAAAATTTGAGTAACCGGCCCTGAGAGGCCCAAAACCAAGCGGCCCATGTGGTGAACGCCACAGTGGCCAGTCCGCCCCTGTCAAAGGTCATCAGGCAGGGGGGCTTTTTTCATGATTTTTTTTCTGATGAGCCATCTTTGGGTCCCACTTATCATGTAATTAAAGGTCTGAAAGAGCTACACTTGTTTGGGAGTAAAGTAACATGGCTATATACAACATCATCAAAAGAATTGAACATTCTGTGATACCTATTTCCATGTTTTAGGGGGGTCTAAAAATAAAATAGATTCAATTTTCCCCAAAATGAAGGCATGTTCGTAGACCTATAGCACAATAAGTTGATGAGATGCACTGTTTCTGATGCCATTTTCTGGTTATTTAAGGTAGAAGTCACCCTATGTAGCAATTTTCAGCTTTATATCTTTTACCAAAGTCAAGATATGCACGATTCAAAATTCAATTTATTTCACGACGCGACTCGGGAAGCCAAAAAGGGGGCGTCGGTGTCAAATTTCAACGGGCCATATTTCCAAAACCGCTTAGAGTTGAGCGCTAGTTTTTTGCATATGTGTTCATTTTATGTATAATAGATGTACTCTAGAAATGATTTTCAGCCAAATCTGAGAGGGTGACCAGCCAAGATTTTCAACAAATTTGTTGATTTGGCATGGAATGACCCTTCTCCTACTTCTTCTTCTTGAATACTTGAACATTCCTACTGGAATCAAACGCGAAGGGGGCTTGAATACACAGACTGTGTTAACTGTGCAACCCCTGCTTTAGTGTGACTATACTCTGTTTGGCCATCTCGAGACAGTGACGTACCTGAACAGGCGCAGTTTTTACGCACGCGTGTGTATCTTCCGCCTTTCAACGCTCGTGTTTGTACGCCAGCGCCGCGAGTATGCGCGCGCGTTATGTGATGCAATTAGTAGAATACGCGGTTACGTCACTGTCTCGAGATGGCCAAACAGAGTATAGAACGATGTGTGTACAAACACAGACCGGAAAAGTACTCTTTACGAAGGAGTCTGTGACCTTTTAACGTGCTCGGGGATAGCTCTTCCGATACACGGAACCAACATTTCTATGTGACTTTCGAATCACGATGCGCCTATGTACATGCCTACTTCAGTCTGCACGGTTTGAAGGAGGCATGGGGACGAGGCTGTGTTGGTGTATCGTGTTGAACTCTCGCTCAAAAGATCCACCAACAGAACTACGGTGCGCAGCAGTGTACGACGCTCTAACCGACTGCGCCACCTCGCCCCTGTAAATGCTGATATAAGGCTTGATTGTAGCAGACGATGGTAGACACGAACGGCCGTTAATTTTGAATTTCCATTGCTTTCAATGTAACAATGGATTTTGCCCGGGATTTTGATTATATGACCCCATAAAATTCATCACACGTTGGAACTTAATTATTTCATCAAAAAACCGCTGTGAGTTGGATTTAACCAACTCCAGTGTCAGTATCATTTTTGACAGCAGGCTGTGTGTAAATCTACCGCGTGCACAGCGCCACCAATTCTATGCTGACTAAATTTGACGTCATACGCCGGTCACCGACGCATTCCAGACGATTATCATAATTTATTCAAATATTCAAAAGGACCGTTTTTCGCTACGTATGTTAGTATACGACTTTCCTATCCCAAAATTAATCCCTGGTAGGGGTGTGTGGACTGGCGGCTGGGCAGTCTGAAAACAGGGGCTTACCGAACTGAACGGGCACCAAAACAGGGGCTTACCGAACTGAACGGTCGCCGAAATTGGGTCTCGGAGAACTGAATTCGTATACAAAATTGTGTCTCTAAAACTGAATTTTAGGCAAAATTTTGCCTTATGAATTGAGTTTAAGGGCAAATTTGAGACTACATAACTCAAATTCATAAGATTTTCACACATTTTATGATTTTTGGTTGAATTTTGGGTCTAAGGGATGAAAAGGTGGTCTTATGGAACTGCCAGTGGATGAAAAGGGGGTCTTAAGGAGCGGCTGAAAGGGTGAAAAGGGGTCCTTGCCAGCAGCACATACCCGTATGGCCAATACCATTGTCGGCATTTCGGGGACAATTTGACATTTTTATTGACCGTCCGGCCTCTTTTTCGTTCAAAATCATGGACATTTGGTCTTAAAATAACCCCCTTTTTTAAATAGTTCGGGGACACTTTCTCTCTTTTTGCTCAAAAACAAGGAGTCGAGGACCCTGGACGAGGACATCTGACACAGGATCCGTCAAAATACCCAAGAGCCTGATTTTGAAAGAAAACAAGCCCGAAAACAAGTTTTCATGTTGACACTATTTATTACCCTCTTGTAAAAATATGTTGCATATCAATGGAAAGCTGACATTAAAATAACACCAGATGTGCAATGATGACATGTTGCTGGACTTGGCTAAGTTGGCCACACTTTTGAGAATGAGACAAAGTCACAAATCAAATGTGCCAAAATTAGCAATTTTGGTACAATATTGGATGACTTGAGGGCGATACAGTGAAAATTGGTTAAGCCTTGAAAAAAAAATCGGACGAGCCGGAGGCGAGTCTGATTTTTTTTTCAAGGCGAAACCAATTTTCACTGTATCGCCCGAAAAAAAGGAATCCAATATTTACATTATTATGTTTTGAGAATCTGACTCTAATTAAAGATGGGACATCTATGCTTGTTAAATAAATGCACATTAATTGATATGAAATAGGATAGCCATCCATTTGTCAAAATGTAGTATAGGCTAGGCCATGTAGGCCTAGGTCACGCTAGCATCATATCATCACCTAGGGCTCTCTTTTAAATTCAAAGTGGGGTGACTGTTGCAGTTTTGCATCTGTGTTACATTGCAATATACCCCAAAAGTAACGCTAATGCATCTATAAATAAGACACTGGCTCATTTTGAATGGTAAATCGTGAGCCTATGTAGTCCTAGGCCTGCACACATGAGAAATAAGCTTATTTAGGGTGTATTTTCGTCTGGAATTTCAACAAGAAATCTGTAAAAATGCTATCAAAATATGTTTTAAATGACTAACTATATCATTGCTATTTGATTTTTTCATTGGAATGCGTAAACATCATGGAAATATTGAGGGAATTTAGGTTTATAAAGGCCAGCACAAAAATCGGAAATAAAAATAAGAAGCTTTTCTTTTTAGGCCTAGCCTGCCCCTAGCTAGTAAAAAGGATATAAATTCTCCTAGTTTTAAACCCACTATAAAAAGACCAAAAGTACAACATTTTTAGCCAAAGAGTATTTCACACTGTTTGCATTAATTTACCTTGTCCATGTTTATTGTATTTACTCTTTTCATGAGTAATTCTGATGGAACCTCAGCTCCACACAAAATGTACCACAGGTGTCGGCCATCTTGTTTGTTGTTTACTGTTTTCAGTTCAGGGTGTTAATTTGGATTGTTCCATTGAGTTAAATAGGGGGTTATATTATAGTGACGGTAGGGGCTAATTGACTAGTAAAGAAGATAGTTTTTCAACATGTTTCCCATCCAAAAATAACAAAATTATCATTCTATTCTCTTGTTAAAATATATATTAATCATTATATTTTGTTTCTTTATAGAAAATACACAAATATGTCAATTATTTATCCAGCGTCAGTTATGAAAAGTTTTAACTAAAAATTACAGTTTCAAACCCTTCAAATGTATGGGTCAATCCAGCAAAAACATTGAACCAATCAAAAGCTCTTATTCCAAACTGTCCGATACAGTAAAAAAATCGGATGACCGATTTTTTTATTTAAAAAAACAGTCCAATACTTGATCAACTCGAGTTCAAAGCTCTGTGTAAATGAATGGACGGAAGATTCTCAAAACATAATAATGTGTTAAAACGTTTACCATGTCTCAGAAAAATTTAAAAGTTGTAGACCTAAACCTTTCATCATTATTCATTACCTTCATGACCTTCCACCTGTTAACCCAGTCTTGCAAATACCCAAACAATGGTTTTCTAAAGAGATGAGGGTTAACTTGTGTGTACGTGTTGTGCTGCTCACTGGTGCAAATCTGTGTGTATACCATTCATGGTTCTCAACCATGACCGGTTTGATTATTGATCATTAGGCCTACCTATTGACTGTTTGGCACAGATGAGATAACGGTAATTTTGGCACATTTTATTTGTGACTTTGCCTCATTCTCATTCATGTGGCCAAGTTCAGCAACATGTAATCATTGCAAATGTGGTATAATTTTAAAGAGGAACACTTCAGCTTTCCATTGATAAATAACATACAACGAGGGTAATAAATAATAAAAATATACTTGATTTAAAAAAGTTTCCTAACTTTTTGTGAGCAGTTTACTTTGAAGGAGGTTTTCTCAGCAACTAAAGAACTTGTGAGCTTTGTCTTAGGTTTTGGAACTGTCCACTGCTCTAAATAGGAAAATTAAAAAGAAATTGGGTTTCACGCACTTCGTTGCTATTTTAAATGGCCCGTAGAGCTTTCCGACATATGACTTAATCACATTTTGACTGGTGGGTCATTCCGTGTCAAATCAACCAAAATTCTGAAAATTGGTACGGGTCACCTCTCAGATTTGGCTGATATTCATTTCTAATATACATCTATAGGTATAATGAATACATGCAAAATATAAAATTCCAAATCCAAGCTTTGGAATTATAGCCCTTCAAAGTTGGGAGGTTACCGCCCTTTCAAGTGACGCGATTCGCGTCATTGAATATATTGTGTTTATAATTGTCTATTAGAGGACCTTTGGAATAAGATGCAAAGCTGGAAATTGGTACTTAGGGTGACTGTAACCCAAATAACCCAGAAATGGCCTCAAAACAAGTACCATATATTACCGACGATATAGGTGTACTATATTTAGCATTTTACCCCCGGAGAAGTCAGGGTGGGTGTACCGAACCCTTATAATAACTCCGGGTTCAAAGGGTTAACTCTCTATCTGAAACTTTTGAAATTGACCTGCAGCAAGTCTATGGGAAATATAACGGTCGGTCGCACATTGACCTACCTGTTTGCACAATGTTCGACCGTTATTTACCATTTCAAGGCTGAGACTCACAACGTTACATACGTGTACACTTTTTAAAATTATTTTATCACATGGATTTCTGTTTAAAGTAAGAGGGATAGTTAAATCTGTTTTTCATTTGTATATGAAAAATACAGCATTTCCATGGTTAACGTATTGGTATTGAGCAGATGATTTAACTTACTTCCCATTCCAGAAAAATGTTTACAAAACATGCCTTCTTTCTTTTAGTAGCCAATAGTTTTAGGCATGTGAGAAAATGCCAAAATTACGCTTCAGATTGCCTTTAACGATGCCGAAAACTCAGGATTGGGAGCTTCCAGGACTTTGCCCCTAAACTCCATCAGGAGCCGACCCCTAAGCTAATAAAGCGGGCCCGTGGATCACACCCGCTGGTCGCTTCGTTCGATCACAGGGATACAACATTTGGCCAAATAAATGTCACTTTCGGCAATTGGGGGTATTGAACTAAAAACAACCTGAGGAAAATAACACCTCACCTAAATGACTAAAAAGAATTGCCTGGCAAGCGGAGAGGAGAAAAAAACCTGCCCTGATCCAAAGTCCCTGACCACCCCCCTTCCTCTTAAAGTATGGATTGTGCATCTTTAATACTGTGTCACTGTCCAATTTGTCTCAATCAGTAGGTTATTTGAGGACAATTGTTAATTGCTTAATGTCTGGGGAGTTGGCTGTGGCCACTGGGCCACTATACTAGTTACCTCCTGAGGTGAAATACCAGAGTAGTGAAATACCATTTACACTATTTTTACATACTATAAAATTGGACATTTTTGCGGGTGTAAATAATTTGGGCTTTGAACAAGTTGTTTTTATTTTTGCGATTTTGAGCGTCCTCACATAGACCTACAAAAGGACTATATTCACACTTGCTGATCTTGTGCAAAAAGCGCGAAAATAAATGCAGTGCGAAAATGTCCACTTCTACAGTAGCCTGTTTTATCATTATAGTCTGGGGCCATGTTATGTAACAAGTTCTTCTCTCTCTCTGTCTCTCCCAAAAACCAGTGACAAGCCCGTATAAATCATTTTGGGGAAATGCCTAGTTTTCATTCATCACCTAGTCCCATGGTGGTAATGACAATTAAAACCATAAACTAATGACACTCATGCAACACCTGTGCCCTTGGGTATTTCATAGACAGGCCCAACAAGAGTTTTAAGGGACGCACCATTTGATTTTCAGGGGGGGGGGCATGGAAGGTCGGGCGGATTTTTTTTTTTTTGCCACTGAAGTAGGCGGCAAGTTTTTTGTTTTTTTTAGCAAAGCCGGCAAAGTTTTTTTTTTAGGTTTTAATGGTTTTCTTTACATTGAGTTGGGCCTTTTGGGTGAGTCATCTTTCTTCTTTTTTTACTCAGCAGTGGGTCTTTTTTTTCTTTTTTTCCCTGGTTGGTGGGCAAAGTTTTTTTTTCTTTCCTGGATAGTGGGCATAAGTTTTTTTTAAATTTAAAAACTTCCATGTCCCCCCCCCCCCCTGAGTATCTAATGGTGCGTTCCTTAAAAGTTCTTATCTTAACCATGTTCAGACTGGCACACAACTCTAAAAGTTCCGCTGAACTGTGTCCACACAGTTGAAAATTCCAACCGATTTTCCCACTCAAATGATGTCATCAGAAATAGAGTAGGAGCCTTAAATGACCTTATTGCATTGTGCTAAGGGAGTGTTCATAAATACTTTGGTGGGGTGGTTGGAAACAATTGAGCCATGGACATCTTTTTTTTTTGTGACCCCCCCTAAAATAGGTGGTTTTTTTTTCTTGACCACCCCCCTTTTGAGAACTTCTTTTTTTGCTGACCACCCTCCCCCCCCCCCCCCCCCCCCCCCCCCTCCAGTTCATGTTCTATAAAGGAGCGGGGCGGGCAAGAAATTAAAGTGAACTGACAAGATTATTGTGATTAAAGAAATGTGCGCATAGCGCGCGAAATCTTTTGACTTTAAATACACTGATTTTTTTATGATTGAGGTACATTTTGGCTCTAAACAAGCTTGTACCAAACAGTGATTGCCTTTTGGGAACTTATCCGCGTGTAGCGCGCGAATTTTTTTTCATATGTGTTCTTTTGACCATCATTATTCCATGATTCCTCTTGTGAAGGAAATCTATGATGGAGCGGGGCGGGCAATAAATTAAAGTGAACCGACAAGATTTTTGTTTGTAAAGAAATGTGCGCATAGCGCGCAAAAATTGTTGACTTGACACTTATTTTCCTATGATTGAGGTACATTTTGGCTGTAAACAAGCTTGTACCAAACAACGATTGCCTTTCGGGGACTCATCCGCGCGCAGCGCTCAATTTTTTTCAAACTGTGTACTTTTGACCATCATAATTCCATGATTCCTCTTGTGAAATGAACCGACAGTGCCAATCTCAACCAACACGACAGTCAATATTGCGGGTCTGGCTACGCCACTGGTCAAGAATATCCACCTTTTTTTTTAGGACCCCCCCCCCAACAATGATTTTTTTTCCTGATCCCCCCCTTTTAAGGACCTTTTTTTTTTGGACCCCCCCCACCTCATATTTTCCAACCCCCCTCCCCCACCAAAGTATTTATGAACACTCCCTAAAGTAATAATTTCAATTATTAGTTTTTATTTTTACAAGGAGGGTTGTGGCTTAGTAGGTGGAACTAGACCCATGCCCGATACCCATTTCTAAGGGTGATTTTGAAAAAAATGGAACCCATTTTTAAGGATTTTGCTTCATTTATTATATTTTGTTTATTGACTTTCGCAAAATTATCGGGAAAATAAACCCAATTTTCGCAAATTTTCGCGAAAATAGACGACATTATTAGGGATTTCCAGCACAAAACCATACCCCATGTTTAGGGATTTTTTTGCAAAAAAGCAAACCATTAAGAGCGGCATCACCGTATGGCGTATACCTTATTAAGCGAGTACGGAGTACCCACCGAGGCCAATGTCAGGAGAGTCCCAGTCGATTTGTGTTTGCTCTTCCAGAATTGTGATCCTGGTTAAGGTAAATGAAAGTTACCCGCCTGCATTATGATCTTTAGCCCGCCTTTGAGATTCAAAATCCTTTTTTTTTTAAATTATTTTGTTTATTGACTACCAGACTACTTTAAGCTCTGAGAACACATTTTACGTTGCAAAACATGCTAAAGGGGCATATCAGGCCTAGAGAGATTTCTCAAAAATTGAAATTCAATATTTTTACATTGTTTAATTAGATGATAGGTAAGTAAAAAAACTGCAAATAGGGAATGAAATTATCTTGTTTTCAATACCAAGTTGAGAAGCATGGAATTGTTTAAACTTTGTAAGGTGACATTTGTTAGTAACTTTTTGCGAAAAAATTAGGTCAATCGCATTTTCCATTTGTCTTTGGAGAGTCTTTTTATTTGGCATCAACATTTCATTTTTGTACAAGAGCCATCTATAATCTTTTTTCAACCTAAAATCCACTCAGTCTGAAGTGCCCACCCCCTCTTTGAGACTCGGTGGGTGGCACACCCCTACCCAAAAGTTAAGTGCTGGGCCCTCCCCTGGACCATTTAAAATGTCCCCTTTTTCTTATCCTGCCCTTTCACCCAGTCTCCAAAGTGCTAATGCTGGTGCACTGTGTCACTAGAAACATCCACACCGAACATAGCTTGGGTACTGGGATCTTACAGCATTTTGAACTCTCACCGCCCTTGCCTGTTGAAATTTAAGCTAAACGGGATGGATCAGACTGGGTATTACTATTAGACCAATTGGATATTAGACCAACTGGATATTAGACCAAATGGGGTTAAACCATAGGACAATTAGACCTTTTGGATATTAGACCAATTGGGTATAGACCTATTGGGTATTAGACCAATTTGTTATTACAGACCAAATTGGTTTAGACCATATGGGGTTAGAATTAGGTTAGATTAAATGACTATTAGACCAAATGGGTGTTATACCAACTGGATGTTAGATTAAATGGGGTTAGACTATCATGACAATTTAGACCTTTTGAATATTAGACCAATTGGGTATTAGACCTATTGAGTATTAGACCAATCTGTTATTAGACCAAATTAGTTGGACCATGGGTAAGACAAAATGAGTTTAGACAAAATGACTATAAGACCAAATGGGTATTAGACCAATTGGGTATTAGACCTATTTATTTTTAGACTATGGTTTATACCAATTTGGATTAGACCTTTTGGCATAAGACCATATGGGTTTAGACCATATGGCAATAGAACATCTGACCATTTGCACCTTGTGAAGAAACTTACGCTGATAGGACATCTCTTGGGGTTAAATGTCCCAGACAAATTTGACAGAATCATAACAATAAATTAAAATGCATGTCCCAGTTCTAGCTAGTGAAATTCACCTCAACAATGATAAATCACTGTTATAAAATATATGTGGTAATTGTACCCCCCCCCCCCCCCACACCCCAGCACTACCCCGCCCCGCATTGCCCCGCTGCCCGCAGCCCGCAATTAACCACATCCCCAAGTGGTTTTAACTCTAAAAATATATAAAGCATCATAAATATAAAAATATAAAGCATCGTTAATATATAAAACATAAAGTTGTTGAGAAATGTATCTTCTTTAATATGAGATATTGCACGCTAGGATCAGTTGAATATTGAAGAAGTGACAAACTAAAATATACGGTAAAGTCACAATTTAAATTTTACATTTCAACACGGGGGAGAGTATGACAGGTAGAGTGTGTGTGGCGTATTGATCCTTTTGGGTCCATCAGAACAATACCGAATACGGCTGACTGTCCAACCCGCGCATGCATCCCTTGCACTACCGGTAATCGATAAGATAAGGTACCCGTAGATGGGTTCGCGTGTAGAAAATAAAAATGTGAAAATGAAAATCAGGCTTAACCTTACATTTTGGAACGTCCTTAAAGGGACACTAAGAGATGTGTTGGAGGCAGCGCCCTCAATAATGATAAAAACTGAGATTAGTTTATTTTTATAATTGTATTACATGTATGAACTTACACCTATAAGGATTAAGAAAAATCAGCTCTCTTTGTACAAGAAAACGTCGATTCAAAAATACTTATCCCGCGGGATAAGTATTTTTATTTCAAACAGTGTTCGGCTCAATTTTCTTCCTGATCTCCTCAATTTAGGACATAGCGCCAACTTGTGTCGTGTATTTTCAACCTGAGATTTATCCCACAATGCCTCAGTAAAGGTCAATTTCATTTTACCAAACAAAAGCAAAAGGCGAACCGTATACATTACGAAACGAAATCAAATGGATAAAACCAAGGGAAGCTGTATAAAGATCGATTTGATTTGAACAGAAAATGAGCGATAATCAGAAGAGGAAGAGGGTTAAAGGGAACCTGTTTACCCCGACAACGAAACGGGCGAGGAGAAGTGATGCCCGGAAACGATATATGAACAATCATCATCATCACCGAATCAGGCGAATGATGGTCCCATTTTCATTTGACGTTCGTTGACGTTGCTAATGAATTTGAAGCAATCAAACATTAAACAAGAGATGAACGCTACTACAGTCAAATGCAGATGTCATGAGAATTCTAATAGATGCGTAAGTAAATTTTATCACTTGGTTTGCAAAGTGCGATACCTCGTTGATTTTTCACATAAATTATAGGCATGATGATCATAAATAAAATCTTGAAAATAAAATATCTCTTACTTTAGACTAGTTAGTCTTTGAAAATGGAATAGGCCTAAATCAATAATAATATAGGCCTAATAGATATTAAGACAGGCCTAATAAAAGTAAAAGCTAAGGCTATGACTATCATAGCCTACTAAATAGGTGAGCCCGGAGTGATGTCACATGCCGTTGACCATAAACTACGTGAATTGAAACAAATTCAGATTGCACCATCACCAAAATGGCAAAAATTTAACCCTTTTCGTACTCCCGTGAAATGTTACCATCGCGATCGAACAGAATATTTGACAAAGTGATTCCTCTACATACTCATGAGTCATGTTACTGTGAATGTATGTTATCATATTAACACATAATGCAAGTTTTCACATTTTTTTACAGGTCAAAGTCTGAAAATCAAGTGTTCAAAACATTTTACAATTTCGGAAACATTGCTCATGTAAACAACGGTCGCTTACAAGTTACACAGCTACACATGGTCACTATAGGGACGTTCTTCTGTATGGTCGAGTAGAGCGTAGTAATTTATTTTGATACTTTGTTGTCAATGGCAAATTGAAGGTCTGTGCTGAGTGCTGACCTAGGCTATAGCCTCGATAAATTAATAATTGAACGAACATCACGAACGCAGTACAAAGATGAACACGCCCGGAATATCACGCGAATGGTTGTGCGTGCTTTACCCAATGTACGCGATACGCTGCTTAGTTGTGTTCGTTCAATTATTAATTTCTAGTTCTAGTACAACAAATCATTAAAGTGTTATTTGTCATCAGTTGGTATTATTCATCAGGGTATTTTGCATGTTTCACTATCTGTCCAGTGGCGTAGCTCGGGGGGGGGGGGGGGGCAGGGGGGGCAGATGCCCCCCCTGAAAAAAAATTTTGTGCCCCCGCCCCTCTCTTTTGATATAGTGCTTATATGTGGGGTAACCATTTAAAAATGACCATTTTGGTGTTGTTTTTTAAAAATAAATGAAAATTTTTGTTGAAAAACTGCTTATTATAACCCTTAGGATTGGGTAATATTTGTTGACTACAGTGCTTTTTGGACTGTGAAATTTTGTGTCCGTGCGAATTTTTTTGACTTTATATAACCAACAATTGGGCATCTCCATTAGTCTAATATTAATAATAATAGTGCTCTTATCATTCTTATGACTAAAAGACTTAGGCCCTATACTTATAGACTTTAGAAATTAGTGAAGTCCAAACCATGTTATTCAAATCAAAAAATTGTCGATCATAGCGTCATGATCCGAACGCTTGCGATCATTACAAACAAAGCTAGGTTGAGAGTTTCCTTGCATGCAGTGCGTTCCAAAACAGTCGCAACAGTGTAGGGTGTGGGGTCTTGTTGATTAGGGCCCGCAATTGGTCAATTACCTATTTGTTTACAAGTAGGCCAACGTCACATCTTCTGGTTTTACTGCGCCCTTGCCATTGCGAATGACGTGGATATGCTGATATGTCACTGTCTCAAGATGGCCAAACAGAGTATAGGCCTATTTTTAATTTTTAAATATTACATTTTCTTCAGAGTTAAAATTAAATAGTTATAAATAAAATAAAGGCCTACAATATTATACATGTAGGCCTTTATTTACAGTTTAACTCTATAGGTAAATTAATAATTGAACGAACACAACTAAGCAGCGTATCGAGTACATTGCGTGAAGCGCGCACAACCATTCGCGTGATAATTTTGGGCGCGTTCGTGATGTTCGTTCAATTATTAATTTACCTATAGTACAACAGGTCAAGTCATATCGTAATTTGGTCATCATTTGGTAATTATATAATAGGTCCCATGTCACAAGGTGGTGTAATTTGTGTTAAATGGTCAAAATTGACAAAAAAGGTATTTTGTTATATGTTTTGGGTAATTGTCACACTCTACTAATTCAGACCACTTTTTTGTTAAAAATTCCTTTCGTTAAGGCAAAATCGGCTAATTAAGAGTTAATTAGTCCATTGTTGGCAATGTAAACACTACTTACTTACTACTTATGTCGTTCTCGAACGGTCTTCGTGATGGCTCGCCAAATTACTCTGTCCCTCATGCATGCTTTCATCTCCTCATCATTCCTCAGTCCTGTGTCTTTCGCCAAGTTGTCCAAGTATGTTAAGGCTGGGCGGCCGACAGATGTGTGTCCGTGTTTGGGTCTCCATAGCAGCAGGTCGGATACAATCTCATTTTCTCTTCTCATGCAATGTCCTGCAAATCTCATCCTTCGATCTGTGATGTTTTCTGATACCTTTTGTAAGTTTCCATACAGGTCTTTGTTTGGTACCTTATCTTTCCAACTAATGTTGAGTGCAGTTCTCAGCATTCTAGTGTAGCATCCATCTAGAGATTTATTCAGTCTGTTGGTGATGGTCCATGTCTCAGCTCCATACAGTAGAACACTTTGAACAGTAGCTTGGAAAAGTCTGATTTTGATTTTTCGACAGAGGCTGGATTTCCACACTTTGTTCAGAGCATTGCAGGCCTTCCAAGCAAGTGCTTTACGTACTTTTATGTCATGCTGGCTACTACCAACCCAAGCTCCCAGGTACTTGAAGTCCTCAACGTTGTCTAGGTTACTTCCATCAGAGGTTTTTAGCTGTACCGCTTGTGCTTGGTGGAATACCATGCATTTGGTTTTCTTGGCATTCATGTGGAGCCCAGTTTTGAGTGCTGCTTCCTCAACATATTTCAGCAACTTCTGTGCCTGCTCCTTAGTGTCAGAAAGTAACGCTATGTCATCTGCAAAGTCAAGATCAGTGACGTTCTTTGGCCCTATTCTTCGACTCTGTCTAGGCTTGAGGGTGAATCCTAGTTCCTCTTCTCTCCCACTGATAGCTATTCTTAATCAGTAATCAAGGATGATTATGAATAGGTAGGGGGCAAGGGTATCTCCTTGGAGTACTCCTGCTAGGATGTCGAACAGTTCCGTGTCGCCATCAGGTGATATGACTTTGGCTCTTGTGTTTCTGTAAGTTTCATCAATTGCATCTGTTATAACCTGTGGGACACCGTATGCTTTGAGTATCTTGATCATTTTCCCACGATGTAAACAAGAATTTTCAAATGTGTTTTTTCTCAAATTGGACCTGCTGTACTAAAAGAAGCACATAATTGAAGTAATCGGTAATCAAACTGATACATACAGAATATATCAAAAACATACTAACACAAATTGAGCAGTGAAATTTGGTAAAAAATATTGTAATTTGCATATTAATTACAATTTAATTATAACCTTAATTTATGCGGTATACCCAGAATGAAATAATTGTTTATCACTATGTAAAATTACCAAAGTAGTCAAGTTTCAAGTTTGAGTCCACTGCATATGATAAATAGATACATAAGAAGTAACAGTGTGGTAAAGGACACTTTTGTAATTAGTTAATTAAGTTAATTAAGCGATCTTTCTATGTGGCTTCAAGAATTTATACATCCTCTTTTGATATGTATTATTTATCCAAAGGTAAATGACTTTAAAATGCTCTAGCATTTCTTTAAGCATCACTAAATAGGTCCTACATGATTGAATGTATCTCTAAAACATTTAAATCCATGATAACACATATTAATTAATTATACAGCCAATTAATTAATAATTAATAATTATCATCGCTAAAATCAGAGAAAACAGTACTTCAGCATGCCCTAATGGGTTGATAAATGGCAATCATTATTCTTTTTTAGAGGAATTTGTATTTACTACACATTTATCTTTAAAATGAGATATTGATGAGGCTGATATGACAAGGGATTACGAAAATACAACAATTTACTCAAATCAACACTACGAAAATCTTGTATTTCCCTATGCTAATACATTGCCCGCACCCGCCTGAGCCGCCACCCCTGCTTTTTAAACTGCTGTTACTCCGTTATTTAAATTCCTATTTCAATGAGATTTCACACTGTTATAGAGTTATAGACCCATCTCTCAGCTTTAAAATGATGCATCAACCATTTCATTAGGCCAAGGGGTTGTGGTTGTATAAGATTTTAATGACGAAACCATTCCGAAAAATGTAACACCGCCACCCTTTTAGCATGCCCACCTTATGACATGCGACCAATAATAACCCATACGGGTCGGATATTAATACTATAGTGAAAGCAATCCAAAAATAACATTTTTTTGTGGCATGGCCATATGGTAATTTAACCCTAACTCTATTTCACCACACGGCAACAGAATTTTTTTCTGACACCCAAAATTCACCAGAAAGGTCACCCCGATCCCCCGGGATTTGAACCACGGACCTCCAGCATCAGGGCCCAGATCCTAGCCACAACACCACGGCTCCCAGTCGACACTCGGCGAGTATATTCGCCTTGTTATATAGCATGGGTCCATTTTGAAGCCGAAAAACCTGCACGCCGGATTATAGAAACACTTTTTCCGCACAGTTGCTGAATGGTGTAGTAGAGTTAGGGTTATTGGTATGTGTTTTATATATAGCATGAAATATTGACACAGGCAGAATTTGGAATAATTCATTCGGTAGAGCTCTCGTAATAATACCAATCCCTGTTCTGTTTGTTTGCTTGCTTGTATTGCCCTGCTACTGCCAGTCACAAGAGACATGCTCCCTGCACGCGGTACTAATATTCCGTCAATTGCGCACTCCTACCAGACGAAACCTTGCATAGGCTTAGACAGTGGGAGTCAGTGTTCGAATTAAGGAAAAAAATCAGGTTATCCGGCGGATAACCATGATATAAAATCACTAACAGGTTATCCGCCAACATTTTTGGTTATCCGCCAAAGTCAAGATTTCTCGGGAATTTCAGAGGTATAATGTATACGAAACGAAAAAGCACATTTAATCTTATACCACACAGAAGTGTTGCTTGTAACTTCTTAACGAAGCATCGTACGAAGAAACTACAAAAATATTAAAAAAAGGTTTTTTTGTTGGCGTCCGACGGATAACCAGCATTGAATTTTAAGTTTTCTGGCCATCATTTTGGGCGTAAAAACGCCTGGATTACCACTTAAATCGAACACTGGTGGGAGTCATACATTTACTGTACGTTTGAGTCAGTCTATGAAGCTGGAATTGGGCAATCATGGAATGAAAGCATCTGCTGTCAGCTTCAGATATTTTCATCAATATTTTTCACCTTTTCTGACTAAATTTGTCAAACCTTTGCTTCAGATATCATATGCCTCAACCTTTCAATTTCCAAGAAATAATGACTTGAATTTGGATCGCCCTATTCCTGCTACAGCAAAATAATGATGCCGACGCTGTCTATGCTAGTTTTTGTAGCTAGGGCGATCCAAATTCAAGAAAGTTTTTCTTGGTAATTGAAAAAGATCAAGCTATTTAACCAAGGCATTATCCCAGTGCCGAGGAGCCGAAAATTACCTTTTTTCAGCACCCATGGGTGTTGGAGCATCCATGAGTGTTGGATTTTTCCCAAGTGGGTATTTTTTTCCATTTGGGTGCTCCTACTCTACTCTTACTCTTATTTCACCTTTCACTCTTTCTACTACCTTCTCTAGCTTATGTTCTTCCTTTCGCATCCCAGTTGGCTAGGATAGGTGAGCCAAGTTAACTGGCTAGTTAGTTCGCCTTTCTGGTTTGTCTAGGATAGAGGTTCTATTCCTATGTGTAGGTTATAGGCGCCTAATCCCTGGAAAGATCGAGACTTAACTGATATCTTTCTGAGGTACAGGATACAGATCCTCAGTTTGATGGTGACGGCGCAACACCACACAGTGTTAGTGTGGGTGCCAACTGGTGATGTTACTATCCCTCTCTCTTTTCTTCTTCCTCTCCCAATCATAGAGTAAGAATAGGTGTTGCATTTAAGGTGTGGGTACCCTTCACGAGGAAGGATCTGGGCGCCCACCTCGTTGTATGTATTTCCATCAGTACACGCCCATGGAAACCTTATAGATAACCTATGATGACGAAACTTAGTAATGGGGCAGCCACCAGCCTAGCATACCAAGGTGGTACCTCCGGACCCAGAGGGGAAAGTAATGGGCAACAAAACCAATCCCGACCCTTGTCCTGTGATGACGCACCGAATGGAGCTGAAGGAAGGACTATGGGAAAGGATCTTAAGTTAAGAAAAGTCATACGATTTGGTACATGAAATGTGAGAACGCTATCACAGCCTGGCACTCTGGAGCTTCTGACCAGACAGATGGACAGATGCAAAGTGAACATCCTAAGTATTGCTGAAGTACGCTGGTCAGGAAAAGGCCACTTCTCCACAGATGACCACACCATATACTACTCAGGAAATGAGAAAGGAGGGAGCAAAGGTGTAGCTTTCATCACCAGTAAAATCATCTCAAAGTATGTCTTGGGCTACAACCCAGTCAGTGACAGGATCATCTCCATCAGATTCCAAGCTCGGCCTATTAACCTCTCAGTCATTCAAATATATGCACCAACCTCCGCAGCCTCTGATGAAGATATGGAATGTTTTTACAGCCAACTGCAGGAAACCCTTGATGGCATTCCGAAGAGAGATATCATCATGATAACAGGTGATTTCAACGCAAAAGTTGGAGAAGGCATTCAAAGCGAAGACGAAACCATGGCCTTGGGCCCGCATGGCTTGGGAAGCAGAAACGAAAGAGGTAGTACACTCGTGGATTTCTGTGTAGCAAACAGACTTACTATCACAAACACAATCTTCCAACAACACCCGAGGCGGAAGTACACTTGGATATCACCAAACGGCATCACAAGAAACCAGATTGACTACATCCTCATTAGCAGTAGGTGGAAATCTTCTATCAAGATAGCAAAAACCCTGCCAGGGGCAGATATAGGTAGTGACCATCAACTTCTGATTGCTGATTTTCGAATCAAGTTGAAGATGACCAAAGGTGCTCCCAAACCCTGCAGATTTGATTTGCAGCATCTTGATGACAAATACAGAGTGGAGACCAGAAATCTGTTTCAAGAACTGATGGTTAGAGATGAGGAAACAACTCCTGATGAACTCTGGCTGGACATCAAAAACTCTATTCTCAGCGCAGCCAAAAAACATGTTCCTAAGAAACATAAGAGAAAGACCACATCATGGCTGTCACATGAAACCATCAACTTAGCAGATGAAAGACGCCAATTGAAGGAAGCTGGTCTGCAAGGCAGTAACCTATACAGAAGACTTTCAAGTGAGGTTCAATTGAATTCCAGGAGAGATAAAAATAAGCATATCCGACAGCAATGCCAAGAACTTGAGGATCACAGTTTTCACAAAAACAGCAGAGAGCTCTTTAGATGTATAAAAAACATCACCTCAAAAACGACAACTAGATTGGCTATCGTCAAGGATGAGCAAGGAAAAGTCTTGACTGAGAGTGACGAAATCAAGGATCGTTGGAAAAACTACTGTGAAAATCTGTATGCGTCCCAAGAAGAGACAAATGGCTCACAGGAGTCTCCCCCGCCTCCACTAGGTGAAGATGAGCCTGATATTCTTCTGTCTGAGGTCCAGGAAGCCATCAAGAAGTTAAAAAGTCAAAAGGCACCTGGTCTAGATGATATTCCAAGTGAGCTCCTGAAGCAAGCTGATGATTCTGTAGCAGTTATTATGCAAAAGCTGTGCAATACTGTGTGGAAGTCAAGAGTATGGCCAGAGGATTGGAAGAGATCAGTTTTCCTTACACTTCCAAAGAAAGGGGATGCTAGCGAGTGTAAAAACCATCGTACTATCGCTCTGATACCACATGCAAGCAAAATCCTGCTGCACATCATCAACGAACGTCTCAGACCTCATCTTGAACGTGAACTTCCTGCTGAGCAAGCCGGTTTCCGGAAAGGCCGCGGCACAAGAGATCAGATAGCCAATGTACGTCACATAATGGAAAAATGTTTTGAATTCCAGAGGGAGCTCTTCATGTGCTTCATAGACTACGCTAAGGCCTTAGATTGTGTGAGATATTCCGCATTGTGGACAGCACTGCAAGAAATGGGAATCCCTTACCACCTCGTCCACCTAATTCGCAATCTGTATGATGGTCAAGCTGCCTGTGTGCGCACTGAGAAAGGAAATAGTGATTGGTTTGCTCTAGGTCAGGGAGGCCGTCAAGGGTGCATACTTTCACCAGCACTCTTCAACCTTTATGCAGAGTCTATAATGAGACGTGCATTGGATGATTGGCCAGGGGGGCTGTCAGTAGGTGGATACCAAATACACAATCTACGTTATGCCGATGACACCACCCTGTTTGCAACAAATATGGGAGATGGCGGAACTCCTGAAGAAAGTCAAGGTGGAGAGTGAGCAGCTTGGCCTACGTCTAAATGTCAGCAAGACCAAGATCATGTCCATAGGCACAGATGGTGTTGGAGAGCCTCTCATAATTGATAGTAATGAGGTGGAATCGGTCTCGAAATTCAACTTCCTTGGATCCCTGATCACCAAAGAGGGTGGTTGCAGCCAAGAGATTAGACACCGTTTAGCAATGGCCAGATCAGCAATGATCAACCTAAGCAAGATCTGGGCTGACAGAGGAATAACCAGAGCAACAAAAACCAGGCTAGTCCAAGCCCTTGTATTTCCAATTGCCATGTATGCATGTGAGACGTGGACCCTAACCAAAGCTGACAAAAACAGAATAGCTGCTTTCGAGATGTGGTGTTGGAGGCGTATGCTTCGTATCGTATGGACAATGAGAAGGACCAATGCCAGTATTATTGAAGAAATAGGGGTGTCTAAACGACTTCTTCATGCTATCAACACCCAAATGCTGAGCTACTTCGGCCATATCTCACGTCGCAAGGGTAACAACCTAGAGAAGATGATCATTCATGCAAGGCATGATTGAAGGGAAGCGTAAGAGAGGCAGACCTCGTTCCCGGTGGATTGACCAAATAAAATTGATTACTGGACACCCTCTCCGTGATTGTTACTCCTTTGCTGAAAATCGTTATTTGTGGCGTAGTATCTGTAAGGTCACGAGCTGTCAGTCATGACAGGACCGAACCAACCATGCGCATGCATACATATTATTTAAACATTAAATATGATATCTGAATTGAAGCAAGTTTGGCTATTTTTGTTAAGAAAAGTTGAACAATATTGATGAAAATATCTGACTTCCAATTGAATAGGATCATTAGAGTTATGTGTCAGAGCTAGGCCTCTCCTACTAGTGCAGTCCAACCACTATTTTCTTCGGTTTTAGCTTAGCTTTGACAGTTTTTTACAGTACACATCAGATAAGGCTACATTACATGTATCTACACAAAACTATGAATGGAACCCATTCAATTGAGACATCAAGTATTTTAGGAATAATTTAGATACCTATTTCGAACCATTGTGTTTGAGCTCCATAGCTTTCGAGGTTATCACGACCCCTCATTCAGCGAGATTTAAATCTCCCTCCGTAACTAAAACCATGGCAGGTAGAGTCATTTGGTCAGGTGGGTTTTTGCTGTTGTTTTTTTCTAAAAAAAACAAGAATTTTGGGTGAATTTTCAACAATTTGCAACAATCTTCAATTTATTTTAATGTAAATTTTGTAAAACAAATTCCCCTAAAATGTTTCTATTGTAGTGTAGGTGCATGGTATGGTACACATCAAACCAACACTGGGGTAGGTACGGCTTGACCTATTATGTAGGTCAGGTTCGGTGGTTCGATTCCATCACCAGTAAGTTTTACGTGCCTGTGCCCTGTACTTTACTTACACTGGATACCATTAGTTCCAAAAGCAAACAGACCTCTCAGGTAGGGTCATTCGGCCGGGTGTTTAGGTTAAATTGCTTCCTCAAAATCAAGAATTGTGGGTAATTTTTCAACAATTTAAATTTTTAAAAATCAACAACAAAAAATCAATTTTCACAAAAGAAGCCCCTTGAAGCTCGCTCATGGGTTTTCATCATTTTTAAGGCAAAGATTCAGCATTCTGAAGCAAGAAGAATTAAGGTGGTTCGATATCCATTATAATATTGAAACCTGTATAAAAAATGAGTGCGATCAAAAATAAAATCAGTTTACAATCTTGCATACGTAACTTCAGTGACTTTCATCAAGGTGATCATAATAGAGCGTGTTTCTAGGGGTAACTTAACACCCGGTAATTACTGTTAAGGGCAGTGTCAACCCGGCACTTGTTTGAAAAATTGTATTTCATATTTCTCTATTATATTATACTTTTACATGTATTCTATTATTACCAGGAAGTTACTAATCGGAAACGATTATTTCCCGTTCTTTTGGGTGATTTTAAATTGTTGTTTTGGTAAGTTGGTTATTTGGCGGGAATTTAAGCGGAGTTCCGTGCTTTTCAAATGCTGCGACAGCTGTTCTATCATTGCGTCGCGTGCTGAATCTTCCCGTGCGTAATACTAGACGCGCCGCTTAATATCCGCGCCGAAGACGCGAAAAACAAAAGAGCGCAAAACAATGCCTAAAAATGTAAACAAAGGCCAATCTTACGATCATTTAAATTTCAGTTTTCTTCCAATTTCTTCACATTGTGACAATATAAATTGAATCTGATAGTTTAATTTGATTGTTCATAATAGTATACTCGCCTTTTTAGGTCACGCGCCTGTGTATTCCGAGAACATTAGCTTTAAATGGTGAAAAATGTCAATATTTTTACTAAATCGATGTTTTGTAGAAGTTCAAATTTGAAGGAATTTTACGAATTTTCAGACAACCTAACAAAATCAGTTTTTGATTCAAAATTTCAAAATTTCACCAAATTCATCTAAAGTCAATTATCTAGGAAGCACCTTTTTTTTTTTGGCTTAATAAATTTTAGTTTTGAAAAGATTGACCAAAATGTGCCAAAAATGTGATTTTTGAGATAAAAAACATTTGTTGGCACTTTTTGGTTAATATTTTCAAAACTAAAAAGTTTTAAGCCCAAAAAAAAGGTGCTTCCTAGATAATTGACTTTAGATGATTTTGGTGAAATTTTGACATTTTTAATCAAAAACTGATTTTGTTAGGTTGTCTGAAATTTGTTGGTGCCAAAAAAGTGATTTTTGGGCAAAAATTTAGAAATCACTATTTTTGGGAAAATTAAATACAAAAAATGGATTATCCGATTCATTTCATTCGAAAAATTGTATACTTTTATGTACATTACATAGTCATTATTAGTTTAAAAGTTAGTGCTTGATAAAATTCATATATTTTGGGCTGACACTTCTAGGCCAAGAGGACGACTATCATAAGACCTCTAGTTAACGAGATAATTTTTTAAGAGTACTACCAGGAGTTATTGGTATGAAATTAAAGTAGACCGTTTGTAGTATACTTGAGCGAAGTCTGCATTACATAGCATATGTCGAAAATTCACTTTTTGTCCAATTTATAGTCAATTTAACGGTTTTTTCTTAAAAAATGTATTTTCCCCAATTTTACAATAAAACACCAACGGTAATGGTTGGGATTTATTGGTTTCCTGGATATTGAAGTGAACAAACAGCTGTATTGAAATAATTCTAATTTCAAATATTATTTGACACATATAATACCTAATTAGCATAATTTATGCACGATAAAGTGGGTTTTGACATTTTGCATCACTTGCCGTTTTAATTGACACGCAGGAAACCGAAGAAACATGGTAATGTCTATGTTTAATTGAAAGATGTGAATGTTAGGTATCTTCAGGTGAAATCTGAATAGCATTGATAAAGTAATATTGCGTGTATATGGCATTATAAATTGTCATCATTTTACCTTATATTGAGAAATAAGTCATACAAATGTAATGCAATGTAATGCGACTGCTACTTGTATGCAATACCATAAGCTCAGTGTTGTGTCTTTTGTTCAAAAGAAAGAGTTCTATTGATTCGAACTCACGTCGCTCATATATTCGCCGTGTAGTAGTCTTTTTAGCCAGTCGGCATTACCATTTACCATGAATATAATAATACTATCACGAAGACTATGATGTAATTTAATTGTTATTCGGCAAACAAAAACGATGTTACCCATGGTTTATTTTTTTATGAAATATATATCAAATAAGCTTAATGGATCAACTATGTCGCTTTATTATTTTATTAGGCCACCTAGTACTATTTTTAAAATCTTTTCAAAGATACTTTGATTTTCGTGGAACTGTCAGTCTGTGAAGTGGTGAACCATTTATGGATGAACCAACACTATTTAATATGTAAAAATCTGAGAAACGGGCTAAGTTGATCCTTGGAGTTACCCTACATAAATACACATAGCTATAGGTCAGGTTATGTGACTCTTTAGGTAGGTAGTGAATTGTTGTTTTATTAAATTAAGTTCATTGCAAGTCTCTCATGCCTAAATGATCCAGATGTAAAAGAAACTGCATCTAATTGTTACATGGAAGTTATTACAGTTATCTTTCTCCAAAAGGGACCGTGATCCTCCCTCATCATTTGATATGATAACCGACATGCATTTCGATTATTCTGCTTGTCAAAGTGTGTTAAAGATCGTTACCATTATATCATGAAATGATATATAATATGAACATGTTTTTTCGGGCCCTCAAGCCTCAAAGTTACTTTTTCATTCATAGAAAAAATAATTTGTGACCTTTGTTTTTGTATGATATTCGAACGATAAATTTGATCATAGCATATCATTTGTTGGTATTAATACAGTATATGAACATGTCTAAAACAAACAACCAACTTGCATTACAATACGCCCATCATCATATGACAATGATGACATGGTACTTCTAATCTATATTATAATACGCTACTCTCTGTCTGTTTGTTTGTCGGTCTGTTTGTCTGTCTGTGCGCGCTTTTTCGTCGCCTTCCCGGGGTCGGGCGGCGTTCAAACTCGGTGGGTGGGTGCAGCTCTGTCCCCGCAAGATCAAGTTCGCGTTCGCTAGAGCGTACGAGGTCAAAGGTCATCTAGGGGTCAACTTTTTGAAGTTGGTCGGAGCGTGCTCAAACTCGGTGATCGCGATGCTCCATGCGATGCGAGCGTGGCAAAAATAAAACGGGTTGGCGTTTGTCGGGTCTTCCGGGGTCAAAGGTCGTCTAGGGGTCGAATTTTCAAAGTTTGTCCGATCGGGCTTAAACTCGGTGACGTGAAGCCCGGATGCGAGTCGAGCGTGGAAAAAATAAAACGGCCTTGCTTTTCTTGGGTCGTCCGGGGTCAAAGGTCATCTAGGGGTCAAATTTTGAAGTTTGTCGGATCGTGCTTAAACTCTGTGATCACAATGCTCGATGCGAGCGTGGCAAAAATAAAACGGGTTAGCGTTTGTCGGGTCTTCCGGGGTCAAAGGTCGTCTAGGGGTCGATTTTTTTAAAGTTTGTCCGATCGGGCTTAAACTCGGGGACGGGAAGCCCGATTGCGAGTCGAGCATGGAAAAAATAAAAATCCTTTGCTTTTTTTGGGTCGTCCGGGGTCAAAGGTCATCTAGGGGTCGCATTTTTAAAGTTTGTCCGATCGGGCTTAAACTCGGTGATGAGAAACTCGGTGATCTGTTTGTTCGGTTCCCGCAAGAGCAAGTTCGCATTCGCTAGAGCATACGAGGTCAAAGGTCATCTAGGGGTCAACTTTTTGAAGTTGGTCGGATCGTGCTTAAACTCGGTGATCACAATGCTCGATGCGAGGCGAGACGCGTGGCAAAAATAAAACGGGTTAGCGTTTGTCGGGTCTTCCAGGGTCAAAGGTCGTCTAGGGGTCGAATTTTCAAAGTTTGTCCGATCGGGCTTAAACTCGGTGATGGGAAGCCCGAATACGAGTCGAGCGTGGAAAAAATAAAACGGCTTTTCTTTTCTTGGGTCGTCCGGGGTCAAAGGTCGTCTAAGGGTCGAATTTTCAAAAGTTGTCCGATCGGGCTTTATGCATGCATTCTACAAACCACCAAACCCGAGAACCGACAAGCCCCGGGTGACCGCCCAAACCCGAGAACCGACAAACCCCGGGTGACCGCCTAGTAATAATGAATATGAAAGCCTGAAAAGGTGCCTTCAAGAAGCATTGTATGACTTAAACTGGATCCATATTTTACCTTGACAATCTGATGACACTTTTAAATGAATTAAAATGTTTTCAGTATAATTTGATGATACTTTTCAAAATAACCTAATTATGATTATGTGTTCCTTCGTGATGGACACTCCATTTTTAAGTTCCTGATCCCAAAGGTATAACATTTGATCAACTTCCTAAAGATCTAATGTACCCCATACCTGGACGAGCGACCATACATATTCAAAGTTCCCCCAACAACAATTTCATGACAGGACGTTATGTGACACAAAATGTATATAACATTTGTGAGGAATATTTTCAGTATCTCCTACATGTGTTCTTTTTTTCAGATGAAACTGTTGGTTTTCATCACGTTCATGGTATTTCAAATAGTCCATCTTTATCTTACGTCCATATCAAATTCTAATTCGTTAAATGGTTAAGGTGGAGGGTCAACTAGCTATCCATTAACTGTTCAAAACTATTCCTGCAAACAAATAATTATCAAATATGGGGTAAATGTGATGTAATAATTTAGTGGTCCTATTAACAGGGCGTCTTTTAAACATGGAAATTAAGCTAATGGTGCTAAGACAAACCGGCATGGCGATATTTTTACAACATTTTAAGGACCCTTTTAGTAAGGAAAAATTGAAATCCTGAAAAAGTTAAAATACCACCTTTTTAAAATAAATGAATAGCAAACAAAAAACCATAAAAAGAATGGGGCGGTAGCCATAAACATCATAAATGCTCAAGAAATCTCTCGATTATTTTTGTGAATTCGGTATTTCAAAATGTGATACACACAATAGCGAAACATAAATACATCATTTCTTCTTGAGGTTGATACATGTTCAGATTAAGGTGATGGAAAATATATGATAATGGTGTGAAAAAAACCTTAACCAAAGTCAAATACTGATAAATTATCACTTTTTTGTGCTAACTCGGAGCGGAAAGTTTAGGCCTACAATAAATCAATATAATATACCCGCATATATACAGGGTGGGTCAAAATATTCAGCTCCCGATTTCTCTGATTTCTTAAGCGAGTGCAAATACAAACATTTATATGTTTAATGAAATGCCCCGCGAGAACACTTGGTTATATAGCTATAGCCGAAATTTATTTCGTTCAAATTAATTATTCCAAACGCGGGAGATATGAGCTTTCTCCTAAATTCTGTGAAATTCAACTTCTGTTCCAACATCGTCCAAGTAAAGGGATTGTTTTGAAACTATAGGTTTTTGCTGATTGAGGTGGGTCACAAGTTGAACTTGTTGAAGGAAGAGCTGGACATATTGAATCCAGTTCTAGACCATCACACATGATATATGAGACGAAAATCCTCAGTACTGAAAATCCTTCATTTGTTGAGATTAGTGCGATCAAAACGTTTTGAAAACATTAGTTTACTTAATTTGATAAGAGAAGTGAGTGCCTGTATTTACACACAACTCATCAATTACAAAGCTTGTTTGCCAAGAATTCGTTTGGTGTACAATGCTTAAATGCTATGTTAAATTTCAATCGTTCTCGGGCAATAATGGACGTAACAAGCATTATTGAGACAATGCTAACATTTGGACATTATAATTTTAAACTTATTTGGTTCGAGAGAAGAACTGACAGATCTCATTTCTTTTAAACAGTTATTGCGTTATACAACTTAGCAAGTGCTTAAAATTACTTAATAAGTATGAATATTTGTGTGCAATTATGTCATAATAGCTCAATATCGTGCATGCAATGTCGATCTAATTACTCTCTCAAATTCGACACCGTAATTATTATGACATTATTAATCATGATTACAAACAACAATAGGCAAATATAGATGAACTTAGAACATGTAGAACAGTATCAACATGTGTATACAAGTTATGTGAATCATATTCGAGAAAATTAAGAAGAAAATAAAGATTGCTGATTCTTTGAGGCTTTTATAAGGGAAGAAAAACAGCAACTAATTCTCCATAGATCTGGTTATGATAATAAAATGAAATAGTTATTACGAAGTGTTATCAATATCTTATAACTGTCCAATGAGTCAAAGTGGTTTCTTGTGCACTCGCGTGAGCTTACACCATACACACCGTGTTTCATGTGATGCATCATCACAGGGTATTATGGTATCTTGTCTTTACTTTTAAAAATATGAGATTTTGACAATGTTTGACAGAATATGAATCAATCTTTCGAATGGTCTCATTAAATGAGGTAAAAGAACGTAGGAAGAGAGGGACATTCCCCTAAAATATTCTGGTGAAGTGTATTTAACGTCATACTGGACCATTCCCTTACCAAAGAAGATTGCTTAATAAGCAATCAACAAGCAATCAACAAGCAATCACAAGCAATCGGCTAACAATCATAATCTTTTAAGTCATCCTGTTAAAAATCATTGTTGTTTAAGAAATCCTGTTAGCAATCATTGCTTTATAAGGAATCCTGTTAACAATCATACAGCAAATTAAGCATCATGTGAACATCCTACAAAATTAAGGCATCATTTTAGCAATCACATTTACTGCAAGCAATCACACTATAAGCAATCACACTAAGCCATCACTTTACCTAAACAATCATGGCAATAAGCAATCAACTCAACTCTGACCTTTAACCTTCAAGATCACATGATCATCACCAAGATCACATGATCATCACCAACTGACAATTCAAATTTGCTGTTTTCTGGCTAGCTGCATGTTGCAGTTATTGTGATGTGGAGCATGCAGTGGATATTTTGGTTTCTTTATAAGGTATTTGGCATTATTATGTGAATTGTGAATGTCTATAGTATTTAGTAGATCTATGGATAGAATATTTCACTAAGCAGAGGGCTGACATGTGTAAAATATGTATTTAGTACGCTTACACAAGTAAGCTTAATAAGCTTACATTATATGGATAGACCATATCATAATTTTGCGAGCCTCTAACAATTTGCATTTAAAATACTCCAGTGTTTTAATCAGCAGGGTTGTCTCTAAGAAGTTAGACAGATATCACCTATATACCACCAGGTCATGTGCACGATCAAAATATGATGGATTTTTCGTATTGGTATGGTGGAATAGGTCTTAATTACTCTTATGGTATTAAACATATTGAAATATGCAATTTTCCCGGCAATTTTTAAAATAATTAAAAATACAATTTGTATTGTGGGCTATTTGGGCTATTTTGCCCATTTCTAAGAATAAAATATGTTAAAATATGCCCTGTTCTTCCAATGACTCAAAAGTATAAAAGATATATTGGAGGACTTGAGTGTTGCAAATGTATTTAATACATAACTTGTATATCTTTCTTTCTTTACTGACAGGTAATACCAACTCGTCAACTCTATTTTTGTATCTTATTTTTGGCTCTGGCAACACTGGAAGTTTTATAATATTAAAAATGTATGTCTTTTACCCAAATTTAGCACGTAATATCGATTTATTAGAACTGATTGAGAGAACTGCAAACTGTTTGGGCAATTATTTAGGGATAAGACAGTGTAGTACGATTTTTCTGAAAATGACAAATACTGAAATTAAAAACCTTCGGTTTTCTGGAAGTTTTGGCAACACTTAAAACTATACTGATTTCTATCCAAATATGATGTTAAACAAGTTTATACGCAAACTATTCACTCATAAAACATGCTTAATCTGTGGCGTTAAGATTCATCAAGTCCCTTAAAGATGTTGCATTCATTGGATGTAAACAACGGTCACCTCATTTATAGGCATCGTGGATGCACACATGGAGGCAAGAAAATCCGATGTTTAAAATATTTTTTGGTCTCGGCATGTGGTGCAGATTGAGAATGATCATTGAACTGCTTAATATAATGTGCATATAATTATGGGATATCAACAATTTAAGCGCACTGTTCGTTGTATATCTTTTAATAACGTTTCCATGTAACCTTTTGAAAACGTGAAAATAACCATGTTTAAATTATTAAGTCTTACAAGATGTTTTAAATACGTTTTAAAAACATGTTTAAAACGATCTAAAAACATGTTTTTTAACACATTCTAAAAACGTTTCACAAACACGAAACCTAATTAAAACCAAAATAAAACGTTTTGAAAACCAATATTAGGTCATTGATAATTAATTAATAATTAACTGGCAATTTAAATAACAATTCAATAATTTGGCTTTATATTAACATTCTCCAACAAAATTGTTCATGTGTTTGTGAAGTAATGTTCTTATTTGCCATTTAATTATGAAATGATGCATGTTGCAGATTGAATAACTTTATGAAAGGAAATAAATATACAATCCATAGTGTACCAAACCAATATAACCCAGGTAAGTGCTCATGGGTGGAATTGCCCAATTTTTTAAAACGTTTCGTAAAAAACGAAACTTATGGTCCAGGACCATAATATTATATGATGCCTTAATTTAAGCAATTGATGCCTTAATTTAAGCAATCGATGCCTTAATTTAAGCGATCGATGCCTTATAATGATGCCTCGCATTAAGCAATCGATGCCTTATATGATGCCTTGTCCTTAAGATTGTTTAGCTCATTTAAATATTTCGGGCCGTATGATGCCTTACCGATTGCTTATAAGTAATCGCGACAATATAAGCCATCGATTGCTTAATATAAGCAATCATTCAAGCAATCGATTGCTTAATATAAGCAATCATAAAAGCAATCGATTGCTTAATATAAGCAATCAAATAAGCAATCAATTAATATGATGCCTTAATATAAGGCATCATATGATACATTGATTGCTTAATAAGCAATCGATTGCTTAGCTCATTTAAATATTTCGGGCCGTATGAGGCCTTAGCGATTGCTTATAAGTAATCGGTACAAACAAGGCATCGATGCTTTAGTGATGCCTAAGGTGATTGCTTAGCGATTGCTTGTTTTTTGGGTAAGGGTTTTCTACATGTTTCAACATTATAAAACAAAAGTTGGACTCGCTCCTACTCCTTCCGAATTCTGTTTACTTCCGTCGCCCCTGTCAGCCTTGGTAACCCCCCCCCCCCCAAAAAGGCTATATTTATTCATGACCCCCTGGAAAACCCCAATCTACCCCCATGGGTGTCACGACCCCCAGGTTAAGAACCGCTACATGTAGTGTAGGCCTACTTATTGTTTGCTTGTTTGCTGTTTAAATGGTTATTCTTTTGAAAAATGGCTCTATAATTTTGATGGAACCAAGAACATGGTAAAACCAGTAACAATTTAATACAATTAAATACAGCCTAATTTTAATCCTTAAATTCTGTAATTTATTGAGATGTTAAATGTATTACACTATAACATACAAGGTCATCATGTTAAATAATCAGCTTTATCAATCTCATAACTAAACAGAAAAGGTGTAAATCTTTTCAAAGATGATGTAATGGCTGATTAAATTGATTAAAAAACCTAATTGAGCCCCAATTGGAATGTTTCTGTTTGACATAATATGTTGTTTACAATATTATGTTAAAACCAGATTACCACACCTAAACCAGTTTTCCTTTGAAAATATTAATATCGGATGCGCGACTAAAAAGTATGTGAATTTTACGCAAATCGTGTGGAATTAACAGTCGTATGTACTTTAAACAAGTGAACATATTCAGATTTTACTATGTTTCCAATGTTTTCTGATACTGTGAAACTCTGTAAAATGCTGTAAAATGCTGGTAATCATTATGTGTAATATTGTAAGCGAAATCATGATGAATTAATTCTAATGAAATATTGAATAGGCCTAATTGCAATGTAAAATGGGAAATTAATTATAAACTGACGACTATGACAGAACCATTATTTCTCCCCAATCATGCTCCATTGAATATAGTTTTTAAGCTATATTTAAAATCCATCATTATTCCTTTTCAAAATACAAGAAAATTGTTATAGTTTTCAAAAAGGTAATTAACCAACAGTGATCAAGGAACCCAGAACGATAAGCCTCTATCCTGCCCCAGATTCAATTACGGGTTGAAAGACCACGGTAACCATCGAAATTGAATGGGATTGATATAGCGCGTGTGTACGGCCGGATGCAATCATGAAGTACCGAACTCGGATTGGTTCCATGTGCATTTCTGATCCACAGCGCGACTTGTTGAAAATACTGATATTGGTATAATCAATGTTATACTAATGGCTACATAATTATAATATTGATCCCGCTAGGGAGTTAAAATGTTCACAATTGAAGCGCAACAATATTGTCTATGCATAACATGCAAATGTAGTTTTCAGCATGGGTATATTAATATTTTAAACGAAACGAAAAATGGTGAAACAGTCAAAATTTAAATATTTGCATAAATTAAGCTTAATTAAACCTATTGTTTTAATTTGTATGGCTCAGATGTTTATATGCCTGCCTGGCGAAATTTGTCTATTAACATTTGCCCAAATCTGGCATCAGTACCTATTCTACCTTTTATGTTATAACAACAATGATAAATTCTGGTGTTGGACCAAAAATTATGCAAATTTCATGCAAATTAGCTGGAAATAATTATTTGTACACGCCCCAACCACTGCAGACTCTACTGAGATATGGATGGAAGGGTTTTCTATCAATTTATTATCGAAATAGCTGGTAGTACTTCCATCACCTTAAAAAATCTCGTCCTCTTGGCCTATTCCCTTATAAGTTGCCCAGTAGAAACAGCCAGATAACGGTAATTAACGGTAAGTTTTGTAACCGCAAAAATCTTCACAAACCAGGTTTGTTACCGATAATAATGGTAACTTTTCCAGTAGAAACAGCTACCCGTTTAATCTCAACGTGAAGTTCTGTTCTGTGACCCCGACGTATACAGGTACATGCTGGAATCTACCCATTGTGAGGCAGTCTTTTTCAGGTGGGGCAGCATTGTTTGGTATGGTATAACAAAAAGGTTAAATGTCATGGCCCATCGACTAGGATCGATCAACTTAGCGGTAACATTTCGTGAGTAAAATCATGGGGATTAAAAAGTTAGCGTTAAAATGTACCATTAAAACTTACCGTTAACTTTGCCAGGGGTGTGAGAGGCCATAAATAAAAAAGAGGAAAACAGACAAAAACAGGGTAAAATTGGGTAAAAATATAAAATGTAAAAAGATGAATCAAACGGAACCAGGAACAAAACACACCAAGGATCAAAAAACTGATACAAGAGGATATCTCGAAAATAAAAATATGGGTAAAAATGCCAAATATGGGCTGAAAAGAAAAGAAAAGGCTGGCATAAGAAAAATGTAAAAAAAGAGGAAATCAGCTAGAAAGAGACCCTCTCACGCCTCTGCTTTGCACTGCCCCAGTAGGACCGGGTAAGGGATCCCCTCCCCTTTGACTTTGGGTGAATTGCGCCTACATGTATTTGAAAAATCTAAGGGATTCACTATTAAAATGGCAATTGCCAATTTTCCCCATGCCTGGTTTGATGATGGGCAATTTAGTATTAAAATGGCAAAATGGACCCAGGCTGTATTACGAGGCGAATAGCATTGGCAGCCGTGGTGTAGTGGAACGTAGATTGGCTTTGGTGCAGAAGGTCTGTGGTTCAAATCCTGGGGGGGTCGACTCAAGTGACCTTTCCGGTGAATTTTCTCAGAGGGAAAAAAATCTGTTGCCTTTTGCCTTGTGGTGTTATAGAGTTAGGGTTAAGATTCAATCGGGAAAATAAGTCAAAATAAAAATAAAAATAGGTAGCCAGTGTCAGTACAGACAGGCACATACAATTTACTGGTGATGGAATCGAACCAACAAACTTAACCTACATAACATAGGTCAAGCTGTACCTTACCCCAGTACGATTTGATGTGTGCCATGCACCTAAACTACATACCAAGCAGAGATCTATAATTTGGGGACCAACAAAACCCTGTTCTCAGGTCAGTTTTGAATGGGGGAGTGTAGAGGTCCCGATTGCCGACAAGCAGAAGGTCTGTGGTTCAAATCCTGGGGGGTCGACTCAGGTGACCTTTCCGGTGAATTTTCTCAGAGGGAAACAAATCTGTTGCCTTTTGCCTTGTGGTGTTATAGAGTAGGGTTAAGATTCAATCGGGAAAATAAGTCAAAATAAAAATAAAAATAGGTGGCCAGTGTCAGTACAGACAGGCACATACAATTTACTGGTGATGGAATCGAACCAACAAACTTAACCTACATAACATAGGTCAAGCTGTACCTTACCCCAGTACGATTTGATGTGTGCCATGCACCTAAACTACATACCAAGCAGAGATCTATAATTTGGGGGCCAACAAAACCCTGTTCTCAAGTCAGTTTTGAATGGGGGAGTGTAGAGGTCCCGATTGCCGACAAGCAGAAGGTCTGTGGTTCAAATCCTGGGGGGTCGACTCAGGTGACCTTTCCGGTGAATTTTCTCAGAGGGAAAAAAATCTGTTGCCTTTTGTCTTGTGGTGTTATAGAGTTAAGGTTAAGATTCAATCGGGAAAATAAGTCAAAATAAAAATAAAAATAGGTAGCCAGTGTCAGTACAGACAGGCACATACAATTTACTGGTGATGGAATCGAACCAACAAACTTAACCTACATAACATAGGTCAAGCTGTACCTTACCCCAGTACGATTTGATGTGTGCCATGCACCTAAACTACATACCAAGCAGAGATCTATAATTTGGGGACCAACAAAACCCTGTTCTCAGGTCAGTTTTGAATGGGGGAGTGTAGAGGTCCCGATTGCCGACAAGCAGAAGGTCTGTGGTTCAAATCCTGGGGGGTCGACTCAGGTGACCTTTCCGGTGAATTTTCTCAGAGGGAAACAAATCTGTTGCCTTTTGCCTTGTGGTGTTATAGAGTAGGGTTAAGATTCAATCGGGAAAATAAGTCAAAATAAAAATAAAAATAGGTAGCCAGTGTCAGTACAGACAGGCACATACAATTTACTGGTGATGGAATCGAACCAACAAACTTAACCTACATAACATAGGTCAAGCTGTACCTTACCCCAGTACGATTTGATGTGTGCCATGCACCTAAACTACATACCAAGCAGAGATCTATAATTTGGGGGCCAACAAAACCCTGTTCTCAAGTCAGTTTTGAATGGGGGAGTGTAGAGGTCCCGATTGCCGACAAGCAGAAGGTCTGTGGTTCAAATCCTGGGGGGGTCGACTCAGGTGACCTTTCCGGTGAATTTTCTCAGAGGGAAAAAAATCTGTTGCCTTTTGTCTTGTGGTGTTATAGAGTTAAGGTTAAGATTCAATCGGGAAAATAAGTCAAAATAAAAATAAAAATAGGTAGCCAGTGTCAGTACAGACAGGCACATACAATTTACTGGTGATGGAATCGAACCAACAAACTTAACCTACATAACATAGGTCAAGCTGTACCTTACCCCAGTACGATTTGATGTGTGCCATGCACCTAAACTACATACCAAGCAGAGATCTATAATTTGGGGACCAACAAAACCCTGTTCTCAGGTCAGTTTTGAATGGGGGAGTGTAGAGGTCCCGATTGCCGACAAGCACCCCCCCCCCCCCCCCCCCCCCCCGACAATTTTTTTTTACAGACTCCACAAAACAAAAAAAACTGTCGTTAACTTTGCACTGCCCCAGTAGAAACACGCTCATAGGACCGGGTTAGGGATCCCCTCCCCTTTAACTCTGGGTAAATTGCACCTATTTGAAAAATCTAAGGGATACACTTTTTCCCATCTAAATAGCAATTTGCCCCATGCCGGCTAGTCTAGGCTTGTTTCCGTAGCCAAGGGCATGGTTCAAATTAACTGTTCAGGAATCGAAGGCAATTTGATGCCCCTTAATTTCTGGCTGTTTTTACTCCATTCAAAATTACATAATGGCCTTGGATAAATTTGGTGCTCCTTTCAAATTGCTTTAAATTGCCCGCCCTTTTCATTTCTTATTTTGAGGCCTGACCAAGGGCGATTCAAATTCAAGTAAGTTTTTTCTTGGAAATTGAATTAGTTTGACTTGAGCCATAATTAACCCAGGCATAGGCCCTAAATATTCTTTAAATGTTCAAAACATAATAAATTAATAAAGCAAAAGTTAGACTAATTGTAATTGTAATCAGAAAAGGTGAAAAAAACACCCACATAACATAACAGTCGCTTACACAGCCTCTCATGCGTTCTTCACTAGGATTTGAACGATCTTGTTGTGTATAAATATAATTATATAATGCACCGGGGATTGATAGCGTGGATTAGGGTGGGGACATTCAAATTGCTGATGTGATGTACGGTCCCCGCGGGCGGGGCACTATTTTGAGTACATCACCACTACAGTCCCAGCCCCCGTTGTCGGGACAAAGTGTACAGTCCCGGTCATCCTTACCCAGGACAAGGTGTATGCCCCGGCTACACTCCATGGGTTGCTTAATTTCTTTCTGCAACATAACATTAACATTAACAGTAACATTAACATTAACAGGATGCATAATTATAATGTGTTCCTTATTAGGCTTATTCAGTCAAGCGCATCGCAACTCTAGCTTATTTATAGCGACGCCGGAGGTGAAACACCATCACCATCACTAACCCCCTCCCCAACCACATAATACTACCCCATCACTAACCCCTTCCCAATCACAAACACCCTCCCTATACCCTGCCTCACACCAAACCCCCCTATTACAAAAATCATCACATGGTATCGATTATCGTTGCGCCGCCCATCACTACAAAAACTTTTTTACAATAGACAAAACTTTTGCTTGATGCTGAATGGATGTTTCTGACACACCCCTTGTATTTCATTGGCCACAAGTACTCATTAATAGCATGTTTAGGCTAGTGGATCAACCCAGATATAGTGCTGGGAGATATCAAAGAAGATTTCTTGATTCACCCCATGATGCTTCACTTTCATCACATGACCACTGATTTCTGTCACCAGTGTCTACTGGTTCCCATTGACATACAGTGCAAGGAAATGCTTATAAAGTTGTTAAAGGTAGATGACCCGATCACATTCCGATTTTCAACTTGAAGTTTTCTATTCTACATGAAAGGTCATCCTTAAAAAAGTCGTGTTCCAAAGTTTGAGTTGCATAGCTCTAATGGTTCTTAATTTACACGCACAAGATGCTGTGAACTGTACCCATTGAGTAGTACACAAACTATATCGGTGGTATACCACCATTCGCGGTAATTCGACGTTATTTCATTGATTTCTCCGTAATTATACCGATTTAGGCCGTCAAATTTCAGTATGATGATGAGAAAAATACGAGCTTTCATATGATATGAAAATCTCCGTATGTTTGAAATAATTCTGTGTTACGAAAATGTGATCGGGTCATCTACCTTTAAACGAGGGTCTTTAAGAAAATACTGTTGCAAGTAATATGATTGATGTGTCTTTAATACAGTTCTCTCTTGATTTTCTTAAAGACCCTATATTTTTAAAAATACAAGTTTAAGTTGGGATTCAACTTCTTTCATATTTGTGGCAAAATGTACCCTATCTGTACATGTAATGGTATAGAGGTCAGACGACCTCCAGCTGTTAATTTACTTTAACACATGTGTTACACTATTTGTTTTGGTGATAAGCCCTGCTGGTACTGTAGGGGCGCTAAGCATGATGGGGTACATCAAGAAATCTTCTTTGGGGAGATATCAAGCTTCTCAGTCTCAAACCAAAAATCACAAAATGTTCTTCATCTCTTAAAACAAGTATCAGAATTTGCTTAAAGGTAGATGACCCGATCACATTTTCGTAACACAGAACTATTTCAAACATACGGAGATTTTCATATCATATGAAAGCTCGTATTTTTCTCATCATCATACTGAAATTTGACGGCCTAATTTGGTATAATGACAGAGAAATCGACGATATTGTTACGCGATCTGGTATTAGATTTATCTAGCTAAATAAACAGACACTCTGGAGATCGTGGTTTATCTTAGATGACATGTTATTAGACTCAATGTATTGATACTGCGCATGCGTGATATCATGATATAGGATATAGCAGATGTAACAGATATAGCGTTGAATTACCGCGAATGGTGGTTACCACCGATATAGTTTGTGTACTACTCAATGGGTACAGTTCACAGCATCTTGTGCGTCTAAAATAAGAACCATAATAGCTATGCATCTCAAATTTTGGGACACTACGTTTTTAAGGATGACCTTTCATGTAGAATAGAAAACTTGAAGTTGAAAATCGGAACATCTACCTTTAATTAATTCAAACAGAAAATGAAACTTAATTAAACCTTTCCCCAGCAGATATTTACTCCGTTGGAACAATTATTTTGTGTTTCAAACATGAAAAATAGGGACAGCGGTCCCAAATAGGTCGTCCGTTTATAGGGTAGATTAAAAACAAGGTGGATCTCAAACCACAGGCATCTAGAAAGAAAGAGGTTAGACCACTAGCGGATCCAGGATATAAAAAATAAAATAAACATTCTGGAGTTTGGTTGCAATTGTACTTCACCTGTTTAAATGTAATTAATTTTATATATGCAGCTAATTTTACATCTTGACCTCATATGACCTTTGACCTTGGTATGTGACCTTTGACCTAATTAACATATGAATGTTTCCATGTTGCATCCGTGACCCAAGTTTGGTTGCAATTGGTCATTGTATGGAAAAATGAACAAGAGACAAAAAAAAAATGAACAAGAGACAAAAAAAAAGTGTACTAATTTTTACATCTTGACCTCAGATGACCTTTGACCTTTCTATGCGACCTTTGACCTCATTAACATATGCGGGTGTCCATGTTGTATCTATGACTGAAGTTTGGTTGCAATTGGTCATTGTATGGAAATGAAATGGAAAAATGTAATCAATTTTACATATGCAGCCATTTCTACATTTACATCTTGACCTCAGATGACCTTTGACCTTGGTATGTGACCTTTGACCTCATTAACATATGAAGGTTTCCATGTTGTATCTATGACCAAAGTTAGGTTACAATTGGTCATTGTATGGAAAAGAAATGGACAAATGTAATCAATTCTACATATGCAGCTTGACCTCGGATGACCTTTGACCTTGGTATGTGACCTTTGACCTCATTAACATATGAAGGTTCCCATGTTGCATCTATGACCGAAGTTTGATTGCAATTGGACATTGTATGGAAAAGAAATGGAAAAATGTAATCAATTTTACATATGCAGCCATTTCTACATTTACATCTTGACCTCAGATGACCTTTGACCTTGGTATGTGACCTTTGACCTCATTAACATATGAAGGTTTCCATGTTGTATCTATGACCAAAGTTTGGTTACAATTGGTCATTGTATGGAAAAGAAATGAACAAATGTAATCAATTTTACATATGCAGCCACTTTTACATATACATCTTGACCTCGGATGACCTTTGACCTTGGTATGTGACCTTTGACCTCATTAACATATGAAGGTTCCCATGTTGCATCTATGACCGAAGTTTGATTGCAATTGGACATTGTATGGAAAAGAAATGGACAAAACAAAAAGTGTATACCAAATTGTAACAAAAAGTGTATACCAAAAAGTGTATACCAAATTGTTGACACACACACAGACTACACACACAGACTACACACGAAGGATGCTGCCATAAGGTCTCTTCCTACGGACGACCTAAAAATAGCGAATTTATTACGCATTTTATCTTAGTGGGAGAATTTGGCCACTAAGTCGGTGGGCAAATTTGTCCACCTGCAAGAACTGGGTTTGATTTTTCCCTCACATTTGCACTTGCACTTGCAGGGAAATAGGTGGGGGAAATAATACTTTAGAATACTACCGTCTGTTATTGTCTGTGGTCCGTCTGTAGCCTAAAAATGCTTGTTATTTCCTTTTGGAGAACCGTAGAACAGTATTAAAACAGCTCGGGACCGACCGAGAAAAGTGCAACGAAAACGCAAATGTCCACACACATTTTTTTCATTTCCGTTCAAAGTTTGAACTTTGAACTTTTATTTCGATCTCTATCGACCCCTTCCGGGTATGAGAGATATAAACAACATACAAAATAAAGATAGATGGCGCTATAGCGCAAAGTACAACGATAAAACAGACATAAAATATTAAAATAAAATATTGGTACATGTGAACAAACTATCTAAAACAACGGAAAGAGTTTATAAAATATATAAAAAAGCACACAAGAAGTAAAAAATAATAAAATATAAATGCAAGGTATTATGAGGTAAATTTTGAAGAAATAACTTTAACATATTTACATAGGTCTATGAGCACCATTTTGTTATTTGAGTTAAGAAGTTCAAGCAATTTGGTATCATTTGACTGCCTGCAAAAGTGAGGTTGCAGGTATTTAATTCTGTGAGCGTTAAAGAAGTCGCATACTAAAAGATAATGGTATTCATCGCCTACCATATCATTTCGGCAGAGCTTGCAAATATTGTCCATGTTATCTATGCTAAATCTATTTAAATTATTAGGAAATTTAATGTTCCCACATCTAAACTTAGTAAGTATTAGTCTATTACTAAAATCTAATTCCTTAAGGTAAAACTCAAATGAAAGATCAGATTTAAAACATTTATAATTAATACAAAATCTATTACTTTCAACTTCACTCGACCAATTTTGTATATCAATGTCTTTAATTCTACGGGCTAGAGCATTTTTCAACCAAATAGAATTATGGTGGTTTTGTGATACCCATATATTACTGAGTCCACAGTGATCCAAAGTCTCTTTGATTTTACTGATCCACTTAGATGAATACAAAATTGTATCAGAATCGTGCATGCATTTAATAAGGCTGAAGAGTCTATATGAATATTTTGACTGTTTACCAGTAACAATTTTGCTCCAAAAGTTTACAATTCTGTTGTTAATGATGCTGGAAATTTTATATTTTCCAACCTCACCATAAAGCATACAATTAACTGTCAATTTATTAACCTTGAGTAGTCTACGGAGGAAGTTTCTATAAAAACATTCAATATGGTTAAGATTTTCGAAGCCCCAGACTTCGCAACCATAAAGAAGGATGGGTAAGACCATCTTATCGAACAAATCACATGTAATGTCGGTAGGAAGATGCAGTTTTGCAGCCTTAGTGAGAAGTGCAAACATGGCATGTTTAGCTTGTAAAACTTGCTTACAAATTGCTTTTTTGAAACTACCATTAAAGTTAAAGACTACACCCAAATATGTATATTCATCGCACACGGAAATTGTTTCACTCCCAAAATTAAAAGAGGTTGGTTTCTTTTTCAGCTTGCCACGACTAAAAACCACAATTTTGGTTTTGCTAGCATTAACTGCTAAGTGCCACGTCTTACAGTACTTATGCAATGAAATAAGAGCTTTTTGTAGATCATCAACAGTTTCAGATAAAATAATGGTGTCATCAGCATAAAGAAGAACATATAATTTCAGCCACATTTCAACATCGTCATCACTTAAGTGTTTAATTGTTTCTTCATTGATATAGTTTAAACCAGAAACACCATCATTTCTAAAAGAAGTCTCGAGGTCATTCAGAAAAATTGAAAAGAGAAGTGGAGATAGGTTCTCACCCTGTCGAACACCTACATTACAGCTGAAAAAATCTGACATTGAGTTGTTTGATTTAACACATGATTTTGCTTCCTTATAAAGATTATAAATGACTGTGATAACTTTACCATTGATACCATTTGAAATTAGTTTTGACCACAAATCAGATCTATTGATTAAATCAAAAGCTTTCTTGTAGTCAACAAAAGCACAATATAATTTCTTTTTCTTACTAAGATAAAGATTAATAATGCAATGTAGAGTAAAAACATGGTCCATAGTTGAGTAATTAGCTCTAAACCCAGCTTGGTCTTCGCCAATAACTCCGGCTCCATCAAGATAATTTGTAAGTCTAGCATTTAAGACGGCTGTAAATAATTTACCAATACAACTCAAGAGTGTAATTCCTCTATAATTATTAGGATCCTCGGTTGACCCTTTGTTTTTATAGATAGGAATAATGTAACCCAGACACCACATTTTAGGAATAATACCAGTGTCCAATACAATGTTAAAAAGTTTGGTAATGATGTTAATAACAAGTGGAGGACAATTCTTGATAAACTCATTTATAATAAAGTCTGGACCGCTGGATTTATTATTTTTAAGTTTGTTTTTGATCTTGATAACCTCCTCAGTTGAAATTGGGTTATTAATAAATTCGTTAATTGAGTGTTTAATTTCAGTTGGATCAAAAGTATTATTAGCAATATCGTGATCATTGCCCAGATTATTAAAATGGGTGAAAAAGTCATCCATTTCAATTTTACATTTTTTATTATTAGATTTATTTTCAGCTTTATTGATAACATTCCAGTACTTTTTAGGATCAGTACTCTTAAGATCTCTAATTTCAGACGCAAGATTTTTATAGTAATCTTGTTTAGCTTTTTTAAGCACATATTTGTATTTCTTGGCTTCATATTTAAGTTTAGAAACAGAGATAACAGACTTGTCTTTAGAGAGCTTATTTTTGAGTTTGATATAATCAGATCGTTTACGATTACAATAGTTATTAAACCATGGCTTATTAAGTTTATTATTACAAACATTGCTCTTAGTAAAATGACTACCATTATTAGAGTTGACAATATTTTTTGCAACTTTAATTTTAACAGCTGGTGAAATTAATAAATCACACAAAGTATTACTAAGATCATCAATGACATTTTGGCTGGTATCATTAGGATGCATATTATTCAATTTATCAAGGAAGCTATCAAGCTCAGTATTGTTAAAATTATTCTTGTAGTCAGTTGCTTTACTTGGATTCCAGACAGTTTTGACAGTTTTGACACCTTGGAAGTGGTGCCTGTGGTTATTAATACAATTTGTAGAATTATTTGACCTTGTGTTATCAGCACATACTTAGGTATGTTAGTAATACTTGAAGTTGAAGACATATTATTAACAGCACCAAGTGTTGTACAAATAGTCCTATGTTTATCAGACAAACATGTGTCAAGAATATCAACATTAAAATCTTTTACTTTAGGTAGTAAACAAGATGATAATAACGTGTAATCAATGGTACTTTTGCCATTGGAGCTAACACAAGTGAAATCACCAATAGCGCTATCACTACCTATTCGACCGTTGAGTATTCTGAAATCAAAATTATTACAAAGATCAATTAATTTGGTACCATTATTGTTGGTTTTTTTATCGCTGTTGGTTCTAGTGATATTAATACCAAGTGCCTCAAGGTTAGCATTTGAATCTGCAAATGAACAATTTGCCAGAGGGAGATCAAAATCGTTAACTCTTTCTAAAGTGACAAAATCATGCAAATTTCCAGTTCGCGCATTAAAATCGCCAGTAAGACAAATAGGACTATCATATTTACAATTAAGATTAATAATATCAGAACAAATAACATCAAATACTTCATTATCATAGTAAATAGATCCCTCGTGGGGGATATAAACAGCACCAATAATCATGTTATAACCAATACAATCTTTATGAAGATTTAACCATAAAACAGAGTCAGATGCACAGTCGTCAATTGTTGTGATATAATTGGCAATACTGTCTTTAACAAACACACCTACGCCGTGAATACCACCAAATCTATGTAGAGTGTTCTTGTTTTTAAGCGGAATGTATTCAAAACCGGGTATGTTCACGCTGTCATGGATATTAACTCTGGTTTCCGATATGCAAATAATGTCAAATTTGTTGATATGATCGATGAAGATTCCATAGTCCAGCTTACTTTTAAGACCGCAGACATTCAGTGAAGCAATAGCGAGAGTTTTATTTGTTTTTAGCGAGTATGTATGATCCGAAAGCTGAGTAGTAGTAACAGGTGATTTATGATTGTCAATAGGTTGAGTTGTGTTTATAGATGATTTAATATTATCTCCATTGGTCTCGTTATGATCAGAGTTGAGCTTGGAGGGGCCTGACCTGTCCTAGATGATGTAATGACTGAGGCCCAGCCTCGTTAAGTCTATAGAATTAACACCGAGTTTGAACAGATCATCAGGTGTTTCAAGTATGTGATGTGAACTGTCAGCGAGATTGCAGTGAATCCTGCCATTCGCAGTATTTACACGGCGCACACCTTCAATACCTTTAGCATATGCTAGTAGCTTAGCACGGAGGGGGGTTAAGTCCTCATTGATGAATACCTTCCCTTTGGTTTCCGGCACCTCCTTAAGCTTTTTCCTGTTCCTCATCATACTCTCCTTTGTCTGCCTAGACACGAATCTGCACAGAACGGGTCTAGATCACAGAAACTACAGAAACTTCCAAAGGTCAACAGTGTTTCGATATATATTTTTGAATAATTATTTCTTAAAAATCAAAATTTCTTTCCTTTTTGACGATTGAAGCCAAAATTGCGCTACAAAATGTAACAATTTGCTTTTATTTGAAGAAAACAAAACAATTTAAGGCATTTACACTTACAAGTAGTATTTTTAGAGCAATATAACTTTTTTCTTAAAAAAAACACGTCGAAAGCCGTTTTAGACGGTTTTAGACAGTGCTGAACGCAAATCATATCTAGAGAGAGGGCGTTTTTAAAAAAAAGCCAGGGATAGCGATGGTTTAGGGATGGTATTTCAACATATTTCAACATTGTTTTAATCAAGTTTTGCTGTGTTTTTGTGAGTAGAAACAACATTAATGGCAATTTTTAATGTTCATCTTGCATACTGAAGTAAATTAATTAAAATTAAAAAAATGTCAACACCACTCAGTGTCCCTTTAATAATCACCCGATGCTAGCGTGCAATATCTCATCTTAAAGGGCACAGGAAATCATGGGATGATAATCCTGCTCCAAGTCTTTGTGGGACATTCCATTACAATAATAAACAGGGCCAGAAAAATGAACACATGTATCACAAATGACATCATATGTGGTATTGATTCTGGTCAAAATAAATACTTTGTTCACGACGGACGATTGATCGGACAATTTCATCATAATTTCAATAATGAATTCAAACGCAGGCATGAAAATGAAGCGCCGGCGGGTGACAGGAAACTAAAAATCAACTTTGCAGGGCCTTACCATGTACAGGACCTTCATTTTCACAGTACACTAAACTATAACATATTATAACAAAAATCTTTCTACACTATTTCAGATCTCATCTTGCCAAGACAAGCAATTAGCCCTACAACATTAACTGTGATTTTCTCGTCATCTATTTGTGTTACTGTCTTGCAAAAGGTAGGTTAGCTGTTAGCTTCTCTTTTCCATTCTAGATCAAGGGTGTGTTCAGACCATTTCCCTCAGAGGACTTCAGGAGGACGTTGACGGGAATCTAAAAGTTGAATCAAAATGCGGTGCCAACTGCCAAGCATATGTTGAAATAATGTAAGTTAGCCTAATAAAAAACCCTTTAAAAGGGAGGTGCTAGTACAAATGAAAGACTTTAATATTTTTTAGGAAAGCAGTTGGTAGAATAATAACATTGGGTAATCAGAGATTGGCACAAGAGCAGGCAGTGGATGTATTGGCAAATTTGGGCATGATATCAAGTAATGAATATGAAGACAAATTTGCAGTATAGTTGTCCGTATATGTGACGAGGTCTACCGAAATCAGACACAATTAGGCAAGATATCAAAATTGAGTTTGTAATTGATTATTGTAGTAGAGATGTGATGTTCCGCTTAATTATGGTACTCTTCTTTTTTTAATCGGACTTCCCAAAGCGGAGTTATATCATTTTCCAGTTAGTCTTCATGAAAACTCCAAACTGAGATATCATCCTTTAAAGATGTACAGTTAAGCCCACAATTATTCATACCCCTTGGAAAATATGAGTTTTTTGCGTTTTTCTCATATCTATACCAGCTGGAGTGTTGGAACTTCCGCTTTACACTAAAGACAATTAGTTTGCAAGTACAAATCAATATATGTGGGCTCAACATTTTTTGCATAACAATAGAATTGAACAAGAATTATGTTTTTATGCCTGTCCAAAATTATTCATACCCCATACCAAGTCTAAGGATTGAGGCCACTTTTTGTGATAATACACATGTTTTTGACATTCCAAACATTCTTTATATTGTGTGATAGGCTTTTATATTGTTATGTAATTATTCCATGATGTGTGCATACAATGTTATTGCATTACAAATGTGTCCTATTGAATGTACAGTGAGGGATATTATATATAGACAACACTCTGGCTCTTTGACAGCATGGCGAAGAAGATCAAATAACTTTTTTATGCATATTGTGAATGCTCACAAAGAGGGGAAAGGCTACAGAGCACTAATTGAAACAATTCCAAGTGCAAGAATCCACCACACAAAGCATAATTAGGAAGAACAAGACGTTCAACTCACTAAAAAACATTGAAGGATGCAGTCGGAAGCCAGCGGTGTCCCCTTGTTTGGCAAGAAAAGTATTGCGAAAGGCCAACAACAATCCACAGATCACCATCAATGCTCTCCTGAACAACCCTGGCAATTATTGGACCAAGATATCATGGCAGACACTCCAGCACATATGGCACATGAGAGGTCTCCATGGAGGCCGACCAAGAAAGACTCTACTCCTTAAAAGAGACGCAGAGAAACTTGTCTTGCATCTTAAGCAACCCCAACACTGAAGACCAAAAACTTGGATCTTTGTCCAGAAGTGCTCTTGCAAATGCTAGATGAGTTTCTCATTGTCTCTTTTCAGGAAATGAGTCTTTCTTGGTCGGAGTCCATGGAGAACTCTTGTGTACTATGTCTGCTGAAGTGTCTGCCTTAATATCTTGGTCCAAGACTCACCAAGGTTGTTCAAGAGAGCATTGACGGTGATATGTGGATTGTTGTTGGTCTTTCACCATAATTTTCTTGTCAAACAAGGGGACACTGTTGGCTTCCGACCGTGTTCTTCAGGGTTTTTAACTGATTTGAAGTGATTTGAACTGTCTTGGTCTTCCTAATTATGCTTTTTATGGTGGAATTTGGCACTTGAAATTGCTTCGAAATAGCTTTGTAGCCTTTCTCCTCTGTGTGAGCATTCACAATGCACAAAAAAGGTCCTCACTGAGTTATTTGATCCCCTTCGCCATGCTGTCAAAGAGCTAGAGTGTTGTCCTATGATATCCCTCAATGTACATTGAATAGGACACATTTGTAATGCATCCACATTGTATGGAATAATTGCATAACAATATAAAAGCCTATCACACAATATAAAGAATGTTTGGAATGTCAAAAACATGTGTATTATCACAAAAAGTGGCCTCAATCCTGAGACTTGGTATGGGGTATGAATAATTTTGGACAGGCATAAAAACACAATTCTTGTTCAATTCTATTGTTATGCAAAAAATGTTGAGCCCAAATATATTGATTTGTACTTGCAAACTAATTGTCTTTAGTGTAAAGCAAAAGTTCCACCACTCCAGCTGGTATAGATATGAGAAAAACGCAAAAAACACATATTTGTCAAGGGGTATGAATAATTGTGGGCTTAACTGTACGTACAATGACAATCTGAAACTTTCACATTAATGTTATAAACACTCTAAAAATTAAATATTTGCATTAAATTCTTAAAAAATCACCCCAATTAGGTTTTGGGCTATTTCTCGGTTTGGAGCTCTGCCCAATTCATTTGGTTTCGGTAGAACAGTTACATATGATGTAACCACCTGAGACTAATATAGTCTCAGGTAACCACAGGGTTGTCAATTAGAAACATGTAAATAGCCTCTAGTTGTTGTCATGGTGCAATTTCTAATTGAGACTCTAAGATGCTGTACACATTTACTGGCAATCAACAAGAAATACAAAAACAAGTTACATAAGAAGCACAAAACGGTTTCTTATTTTGTGTGTAATTTTATTAGAAACAAGTGTAATGTATGTTCACGATGAGAGTGATGAATGGCATGTACAAATAGAAGTTCAGGAGGGACCATAATGTTGCGTACAATCAACTGAATCAATGTATGGTTACAGATAATATTTGCGTGGGATTGAGTTTTATGACATGTTCGAACCTTTCATTAATTCTCTGTCAAACTTGGCATTGTGTATCATAGTAGGCTATTACATGTATAATGATAGTTTAGAACCTTTCACGAATGTAGTTATATCAAAGTTACAGGCATTATTGAAATGGTCATACTCTTCATTCAGACAACAAACAGGTTTAGCCAGAGTAGTGTCATCATATTTAAGGAACGGTTGCTACACAAAATGCTACCTAAATGATCACTGATAAATACAGTTAACAGTTATTTAATAACAAACTATTGAATTAGTACAAACTTAAAAAATTTACTCTGTTACAGTGGAACCTTCTTAACACAAATGTACTGATAACACGAAGTGTTATTCAGGTCCCAAGCTTATAATGTTATTATAATATGACCGAATGACACAAACTTCTGTTAACACTTATTAAAATGTGAGGCCTGGCAACTTTGTTTGATATGGTTCCACTGTGTTGAATATATTTACATGGTAAGGATCTAGGTTTTTCACGGGTTGGTTCACAGAACCAGTAATAAAGTTATTTAAAGCAATCAAGTCTTGAATAATTTTTTTTTAATTGAGTCGTCACGGATTGGGTTGTAATTCACTTATAAGCTCAGTACTATCCATCATTTGGCCTCTGGACAGTGACGTAACTTAATAGATAGGCCTACAGCTTTTACGACCAGAATATCCTCATCAAACCTGGTGTATACAAGGCAGCATTTAAAGTACGCAAGCGCGTGTTATGTGCCGCAATGAGTAGAATATGCAGTATGATACATAAAGGGTTCAACAAAAGAAAGTATACCACTTTGTTTATGTCATTTTGAGTAACAGTCACAAATGTGACTTTCGAAAAAGAGACAAATTTTCTTTAAATGGTGCCACTCATGGTTTATCTTTGTTGTTAGGGGGCAAATTTGGTATCAAATTATGCCTAAAAGATTCATCTAAATGCCTATTTAGCCTGTTTAGTCAAAAAAAGTTGAATGTTACTCAAAATGACATAAAGAAAGTGGTATACTTTCTTTTGTTGAACCCTTTATTTAGAAAGTGTTATTCTACTAAATTTCCTGATAGAGTATTTTTAAATAGTTACTTCCAAGGAATATTTAAGTTGCCAACACATCAGAAGTATTAAAGTATCAAAAAGATTAATTATCTTCATTTAAGAAGCTTAAACACCGTATTAATTACTATTCAGGAAGCAGAAACTGGCAGCACAGGTTTTTTCCCATAAGGAGCCCAAATTTTGTCTAGAAAAATAAGTTTTTCCAAACTATCAAACTGTCTGCAGGCGGTTTTCTTTTAAACTGTGTATTTAAGCAGGGAGGTGTCAAATAGAAATATAGGCATCTAACTACTATGTCTCCTAATATAGTTTTAAACCTTCAACATGAAACTCACTCCAAATTTTTTTTAAAAACCTGTAATATTTCTCTCACTGTGGGCTGATTTTCATGCAACATGGTACAGTTTTATGATGAGCCCTTCTAATGGAAAATCAATTTGTTGAAGCATGGACTTATCAGACAGCGGTTCTGTTTGAGGGGTAACATACTGAACAGTAAGTAAATGAAAGTTAAAATAATATATCCACAGTATTCCGAGATTTGTGGTAGTTATAACCATGGACATTCTAATAAGTCCATGTTATAACCAAGTATATTGTGATGTTTTATACCAACAAAATACGGCCCCTGATAGCAGCTTCTGTGAATCGTCACCCCTACAACAAATTGGACAGTTCCACTCTCTGGGCAGCGAGCAGTCATTACGTAAAACGAACAAACTCCGCGGTAACGACTAACGACCATGGGTTTCAATATATGTTGAGGAGTTCGATTTCTAAAAGATGTCGTCAAGTAGTATTCTTTTGTTGACGGTGGATGTTTACAATAGGTCTAACCGTTATATTTATGAGATATGAAGCCTGCCCAGTCCTGTCTGATAAGTCCATGGTGCAAACAAACCAGCTCCCAGATTAAAGGTAGATGACCCGATCACATTTTCGTAACACAGAATTATTTCAAACATACGGAGATTTTCATATCATATGAAAGCTCGTATTTTTCTCATTATCATACTGAAATTTGACGGCCTACATCGGTATGATTACGGAGAAATCGATGAAATAACGTCGAATTACCGCGAATGGTGGTAACCACCGATATAGTTTGTGTACTTCTCAATGGGTACAGTTCACAGCATCTTGTGCGTCTAAAATAAGAACCATTAGAGCTATGCAACTCAAACTTTGGAACACGACTTTTTTAAGGATGACCTTTCGTGTACAATAGAAAACTTCAAGTTGAAAATCGGAATGTGATCGGGTCATCTACCTTTAATTTGAGCTTTTCTAAATAATGCGCACATTTTTCTAGCAACACTGTTACTGTGTTGACAGTGCAAACACTTCAGTGTTTACATGGCGCGCCATAACTTAACTGTGTAGTCAATGAATGACAAATTCTCGACATGGAGGGACTCCCCTTGTAAACAAACACCTCACGTCCAATTAAATCATTATGGTCTAATTCGCCCGGCCCAGGCGCTATCCTCAACACATCTCTCGTCCAATCAAAGCCATCGACACGGGTGAATGGTATACAAACCTTCACTGTCACACTTCTCGTTCAACCAATATAACCGTATGAGAGTGTCATTTGGCTGGACCCGTTCGATAATTATACCGATTTGGTCACGGTTTCCTGAACCAAGTGACTCGAAGTCATAACGTACTTGGAATATTGATTTTGAATTCAGGCTATAAGAGCTAGCTATCGTGATAGCTAGCACAAAAAGAGCAATGTGATTTACCGGTCCAGGCCGAGGAATATCATCAAGGCGGGTCACTCGGGGCCACACATTGAATGCCAAACTGTTGGTTCAATTCCATCGACAGTAATACGCTTTATGTCTACAGTTGGTAAGACAATACAGTTTTCAAGATTGTATGCAAAGTGTACTAGAATGGATTGCACTACATTTAATTATTATTTTGCTTTGTTCCTGTTTATGTATTTATAGTGGTTTGTTTCTATTATTATCAAGGAATTCTAAAGGTAGGACTCGGTCACTTTTTGACCACTGCTTCAGGCAATTGCGCAATCACCGTGTACATGTGTATGTGACATTCTCAGACTTGGTCTCTGTGACATTTTGTAAGATTTCATAATGTTATGGTTAATAATATATGGACAATGCCACACAGACATGGTCAAACAGACCTTAACGTCCAACGTGTGTGATGGCAAAATGATAGTTTTCACTTTTTAACTTCTTTGATTGTAATTGATACTGGAATGCTTGAAAATGATTCATGCAGATTGTACATAGACATGAGCACTGAGCAGGGATTAGCATTAACCCACTTTCCGGACAGGAAAGGGGTCAGACCCCCACCCTTTTTATTTTTGCCCCACCCTTTTTACAGAGCCACCCTTTTTATTTTGGGAATGTTCAACCCCACACTTTATACCGAAAAGGGGATATTTGGATCATTTTGTGCATTCAAATTTAAAAAGGCACTCGTTGTAAGAAAGGACAAAGTGGCGGAAACATCCCGGGAGCCGTTTTGTTTTTCGGGCGGGTCCCGGGATTCCCGAAATTATTCATCAAAACAAATAATTGAAAAAAAATAAAAATAAGCTTACTTAAAAAACACCTTGCTGGCTATATCACGATTATTTAATGCAAATTTATAGAGGAGATTCATTTCAAATGGATTTATTTCATCAAATCAGTGCATTTTTGGTACTCTTATGCGCCCTAAAATGTGATATTACGCTGGGTACGACACTATCGTAGTCCCGTCGAGTTTCCATTTTGAAAAAATGTCACGATTTCAACAATAGATGGGGCTATATAACAACAAACCAGGGAGCTCCTAGGGGGGGCTGGGGTACCGCGCCATTTTGCAATATTTTCCGAAATCGATCGTGGTTATCACGTGATACGTATCGTGGGAAAATAATGTACACTGTTTTAACGAAATGCACTGTGGGATTGTGTTACCAGCCTAAAATTATAGAGGTCGCAAACCCGGTCGCAAACTTGCTTATATTGAGCCTAGCTATAACAAGCTAAAAGTGACATCTCTGAATGTATTACCAAAGTGTGAAATTGTTGGACACACTGGTAAAATGGTTTTACAACAAGTTTTGCTATCATATTATCAAACAGAACTCAAGTTAAATCACTCTATATCGAGCAATAATATAATTGTTTACGCATTTTAATTGTTTAGACAAAGTTAAATAAATCAAGGATACATTTATGATAGATAAATAAATAAAAAGAAAACTATAAACGCATGGGCGGCATTTATAATTGATAAAAATTGACATAACAATGATGTTACATTAATATACCATCAAGTTTAAAAAATAGAAAAATAATGGGAATATTCGAACCCGTGATTTCCGATTGCCAACGACATGGCCAACCTACGCACGCCACAGAGATTTATGACTGTAATTGTGATAGTTTTATTATTTAACCATGTCCATTTATTTATAACGAACGGATTTTTATTGTGCCATTTTTGCCAAATGTGTGTGTTGCTCTCGCACAAAATGTGTTTGTAATTTGATTATAATTCTTATTTTTAAAAGAACGGGTTTTTTGTTGACATTTTCGAGAGAAAAAAATGGCGTTACCCTGATACGGTAAACGCCAGCAGTGTGGTGTCCGCGTGGGCAAGCATACAGATGATGCTAAGCAAATCCAGCATATAAAACAAAAAGTGCTCCTAATGGGACTCGAACCCACAACCTCTCGCTCCTCAAGCGACTTTCTTTCCACTACACTAACCGTGCTAATTGAAAAAAATTAACGCAAATAATTTATTTATATCATGGGTCATTGGGTTAATGCACTGTGTTAAATTCTACAATCCCGGCCGCCACTCTGTTCAAAGGCACAAAAAAGTTGACTTGTTTTATGCTTTTTTTGCAATTCTGAGGTGTGCAGTTCGATTTTCTTTCTCGAATTGTTTAGAAAACCATCCATTTTAGAACATCTGAAATTTAAAATGAACTGCACACCTGGGAAAGTATGATGCCAAGGGCATATTTTTTGCACGTAAATCCAATACAAGAGTTCTGAAAATCGACAAAAATATGACGTCATAACCATTGCTTCGGGACAAAATGGCGCGGTACCCCACCCCCCCCCCCCCCCCCCCCTAGGGAGCTCCCTGGTTTGAAATTTGTTATATAGCGCCATCTATTGTTGAAACCAAAGATGGTGACTTTTTAATTTTGAATCGAAGTAGGCTTATTATAGGCAATTATCGGACCCTAACCCTACTACACCATATGGCAACTGTGTGGAAAAAGTGTTTCTACAGGCTGTCCCAAAATGATTAGTACCCATCGATGCCCAAAGTTCAATAAATGTATTCATCATCAAAATCAATGAGATTAGATTCATTGTTTTTTCTATCATATTTGCTATACTGTACCCGTTCATTAGAATTTTAGATCATGAATATCGAACTTACTTAAATGAAGTTACACTCCATTGTGTAAGACATGGTGATTTCACCTTTTTGGCAAAGTGCAAAAAAATGTGGTTTTAAACAGCTTGTTTGAAAGAAACTAATATATTCTCTCAATCGCTTGTCTGCTAATAGCTTTGGTTCCTTTCTATTTTAAACTGCTGTTGTATCATATTGTTGTTCAAACCATTTAATTAATACTTCTTTATTTTGATTCAATTTGACGAGTAAAAATGGATCGTCACGCATGAGCGACCCCAAACTTTGTTTCTTTAATGAGCTAGTTTTGAGGCTAAACTTGAGGGACATTTAAACAGGTAAAGACGTGGTCATGGGTAATTAGCAGTGGCTTAGACTTCTTTATTATATTGAAGATGCAATTTCCTACAAACTTGCTAAAAATGATATAGTCCCTTAGTGTTTAACTTTAACCTCACGAAATCCATTCTCCAATGTGAAAATGAAATCTAAGCCACTGGTGGTAATTCACCAAATACCACTTAATTTAGAAGTCGCTAGAAGTCGCTAAACACTTGTTAAATAAAACAATGCACGGGGTCACTCAAGTGTGATAAACTTCTTTTACCAGTTAAATTGAATTAAGGAGAAGAATTGTTAATAATTTGAACACCCATAACTAATAACACACAACAGAAAGACACACAAGATAGACAAGAGATTATGAGAATACACAAGTTTCTTTCAAACAAGCTGTAATAGCCCACACATTTTTTTTAGCACTTTAAATCCAATATTCATGATCTAAAATTCTAATAAAATAGTACAGTATGACAAAGATGATGTAAAAACAACGGACCTAATCCAATCAATTTTGATGATGACAAAAATTATTGAACTTTGGGCATCGATGGGTACTAATCATTTTGGGACAGCCTGTATAATCCGGCATGCAGGTTTTTTGGCTTCAAAACCGACCCACGCTATATAATGAGGCAAATATGATCGCCGAGTGTCGACTGGGAGCTGTGGTGTAGTGGCTAGGTCTGACATGGATGCAAAAAGTGCGGGAGCGGGGAGTACCGCTCCAAGGAAGCAACAGTTAAAATTGAGGAAATCATGCCAGTGCCTAAAAAAACTATAAGGAGGAAAAAGGAGGAAGGAAAGAAGAAAGAGAAAAATAGAGGAGATAAAAGAGAAAGGGGAAAAGAAGGAAAAAAGGAAAGAGAGGAAAAGCCTGACGAAAAGTATAAATGTACCAATTGAAAATGGGAATACAGTGTAGGTACAATACGATACAACTCATATTTGAGGAAATTTACAATTATCATCAGGACAGGCATTCAATGAAAACAGTGAAAAGATGCGAGTCAAGTCGTAAAGGTGGAAATAACGGAGAATATCTGCGGAAAGTTATACAACATGTACAATGAGGGTTCTGACTTTTGAGCCATAGGAAATTCAATTCATCAATGCGGCACTAAAATTGAAGAAAGAGCTGTTGAGGATGACCTGGAAAACCTTGAGGAAATATTGGATCGATGAGATACAAAGAACAAAGAAGAATCATTATTAAAAGCACCAAACAAGTTGGAAAGTATAGTAAAATTTGAGGAAATGGAATCATCAACATCAAGAGGAATAAGTAACACGATTGGAGATGACTGAAAGGACCGCAGCTGCCCAACATCTCAGATTTGAGGATATAATATTTTGCTAAATGGATTAAAAAGAAAGATATAGTCACATTTACAAGAAACCCTTATAATGCAATAATGTTGAAAGTTAAAAAAAAAAATGTTCACCTCCCTGTGATGTAATCGAAAAACCTTAAACGGACTTGCTAATGAATCAGGTTCAATGGCGTGTTTACAGGGGTGGGGGTCATTGAAGGCATTTTACTTCTTTTCTATCCAATTTCAAGGAGCAATCGGTTGAATCGACACCAATTTAATATAAAGAAATAAAAAATGTTTTTTTTCGCGCGCATATTTCAAGGATATCATTTCAAAGCTTGTTCAAAGCCAAATGTAACCTGATTGTGGTCAAATTCATGAATAATCTCGAAAAAGGTGTGAAGTCATTCGGGTAATCGGAAAATTGCCTCCTGATAACGCCACTGAACAGGTTGAAATGATAACAACGCAGTTTCATATGATGTACCCTCCCGGGATGACAAGCCTCCTGGCTACGCCCATATGTCGCAAACAATTGACTTCAAAACTCATAAAACGACCGCCAATTTTGTATTTATTTCATTAAGCCTACCAAAGAATGGAAATTAACTACCCAGTATGATTTGTTTGTGCAGTTATAAACGATATCTCCATCTTTGGCAAACACGAGAGTAAACATTTTAGAACCACCCTCTCCATAGGCTTTATTGGTATAAGTGTTGTAAAAATCACAATAGTTTTAAACGGCTTTCGTTGAATAACAAAATAACAGACATAAAGGGACACTTTCTATGCGGCTAGTTTTACCAGAGTGATATTACCTATTACACCTCCCTGGTTTTGCCATATAAAAAAGATTTTGCAAAAACCTTTTCTAAACTTTCAAAGTCTTATCTCAAGAATAACTGACCTAATACTGACGTGCTTGTACTTATGTTAATTAATTTCTCATGGTGATTCGAAATATATGATGATGAAAGCCAATAAATTAAATACGTTTGTGAAACATTTTGTGAATTGTATTTTGCGTGTGCATAACCGCTCGCATGGACAGCGTTAATCTATTCTATATTTGCCTAAAATTCTCAGTTTGCTTCCCCCCTCCATTTCTTTACATTGCCACAAGCTAGTGGATATTTATCGCTTTGTTTACCTATCGGAGTAAATATACTTTACACAGCTACAGGCTAGGCAAACAACTGCGGACATCATCTCAAAATTTCACCCCGGGCGCTAAACAACTGAACACATCTCTCGTCCAATCAAAGCCATGGACATAGATGGATTAGGCGGCGCTTGTAAGTGACCCTGATGCAATACACATAGCATCCAAGCGTCACACTTCTCGATCAACCAATATACCCGTATGAGAGTGTCATTTGGCTGGACCCGTTCGATAATTATACCGATTTGGTCACGGTTTCCTGAACCAAGTGATTCGAAGTCATCGCGTACTTGGAATATTGATTTTGAATTCAGGCTATAAGAGCTAGCTATCGTGATAGCTAGCACAAAAAGGCTTGAACCAAATTACCCCACAACCCTCAATTTGCAAAGCATCATATATCACTTTTTGTGATGTAGAGTAGTATCAATTGTGTGCTTTTATGAATCTGACCATGAAAGTGCAATGTAAATCTATATAAGAATGGTGAGTAACCTGAACTATTTAAAAATAATGCAAGGGAGAAGTGTCAGAATGGTTTCCATGTAGCATAGGTATTTTTACCATAATAACCCGAAACTAACCTGCAATCAATGATTATTTTCATACTTGAGAGGAAAAAGTTCACTATTTTTCAAAAGTATGGATATTGTCGGACCTAAAAATAATATCAGATTAACAATTGAACAATTTTGAAATTTTGACCTCATGTCACACTTTTTGGCCCAACTTCATGGACATACCCATATATATAAATTTTTGGTAAATTTTAGTCCGTAGATGTATAATTTACACATGATAGGCCTACTAACAAGTATATAGTACGTATCCAAATTAAAGTTACAGTGTCCATATTTCTATACTTTAATCTTTACCAAAAGGGGTTACCCCGGTACAAACCGTCATATCCCCACCATGCATTTTTGTCACTGATTTCTCTACCATCATGTATGCATCAGGAGTTTAATTAATTTGTTTGGTATGGTACGGGGGGGACGGGGGACCTGCAACTTCACGCTATGTATTATGCCCACCAGCCCCTTGGATTACCCCGTGCATAACGATCCCTGGGCCATCGGCGCCCGTCCCGCGTCCGTATACCGGTCGTAGATAACTTGGGGTTGTTCAACGGTACGCGCGGGGCATACTGTATTTGCCGGGTATTTTGTCTACCATCAGGGGTATTAAAAAAGAAACCCTGTTCTACGGGCCCGGCAAATTTATTAACCGTATTAAAATATTCGTCTCATATTAAACTAACATTTGGCCAAACACTGTATACATTGCTGTATATAGGCCTACATGTGCATGTGTTTACTAAACGCTTTACTCGTCAATGCTGAGGCTATAGACTAGGTATATTAGTCTCGGGCAAGGTCCCGGGGGGGGGGGGGGTACTCGCGTATATTGGCCATACGGGTATGTGCGGCTGGCAAGGAACCCCTTTTCACGCCTTTCGGCCGCTCCAAGACCCCCTTTTCATCCACTGACATGGCAGTTCCATAAGACCCCTTTTCATCCATTGGCAGTTCCCCCGGGCAGTTCCCTTAGACCCCAAATTCAACCAAAAAATCATAAAATGTGTGAAAATCTTATGAATTTGAGTTATGTAGCCTAAAATTTGGCCTAAATTCAGTTCATAAGGCAACATTTTGCATAAAATTCAGTCTAAGACACAATTTTCTATAAGAATTCAGTTCTCTAAGACCCCAATTTCGGCGACCGTTCAGTTCGGTAAGCCCCTGTTTTGGTGCCCGTTCAGTTCGGTAAGCCCCTGTTTTCAGACTGCCCAGCCGCACATCCCTACCCTCTTCAAATTCGGGGGCAAGGTATCAAATGTTTGTTACGGTAAATACCATCGCGGCCCGGCCGACACATTTTTAAAGAAATTAGTGAATTTTCACGTGCAAATGAATACCGACCAAATAATCTTTTGGTTTGTAAAAATACGGCACAATTGTAACAGATATATTTGAGTTTTACGGTCATCTTCAAGGTGTTTATAGCCAAGCCGCGCGCAATAATTTCAGGTGGCTTGCAATGGCCACACAGCACGGGGCGTTAACGGCTCTCACCACCGCCGCGCTACGTCATGTTCAGCCAAGCACGCATAATAATTCCAGGTAGGCCGTACTTGCAATGGAAATAACTACGGGCACATCACCGCATAGAGGCAGGACACCGTCGCGCAGTGGCGCCTCGTATGTTCAGCCAAGCACAGGCACGCATATCCCGTGCCGAATATCCCCCGTGCTATTAGTTGCGAATTTCCCCCGGCTATCATTTGCGGAGTGTCGGAGTGCTGTACGGTACCAGGGGGTGCATGTACTCGACTCATGCATGATAGATTTACAACCAGGCCGCCGCCGCACAGAGATCTTGTGTGATCATGTACAGTATAGATTTACCACCGGCCGCACTGAGACGCAGATTACATTGATCATCCATCGCTCGTGCTGATTTGCGGTATAAATAGGGAGGCGAGTTTGTACGTAGGCGAATTTCACGGTGGGCAATATTTACGGGAGGCAACTTGTACAGGAGGCAACATGTACGAGAGGCGAAGTGTCCTGTTTCCGGTCCAGTACATGTATGACAAGAACTAAAATTGGTCATGGAAAACTGTCCTGAAGCCACCTTGTTAAGCTTAAATAATAAAATATTGAAATTAATACGCGCAAAGCGCGCAAAAATTGGCATTTCTAACACTTAAATGGTCCAGTATGACGTTATCTTCCTTTTTATTTTTTACTCTTTGCCAATGGGGGTTACGCCACTGGTGATTCAGAGGGCCAAGCTGTTGGGTTTTAACTTGCCTGGATGACCTTGCTATCAATATTTACTTTCGTTATAAAACACTCACATGGTTCAGAGACGTAGAGATGACACTAATAAAGCTCCCGGCCTCTCCTCCCCCCACTCCTCCTCCCCTCCCTTCCTCCTCTCCCTTCCCCTCCCCTCCTCCCTCCCCTCCTTCTCTCCTCTCCTCTCCTCCCCTCTCTCCCCTCTTTTTTGTTGTCCAGTATGACAAGAACTAAAATTGGTCATGGAAAACTGTCCTGAAGCCACCTTGTTAAGCTTAAATAATAAAATATTGAAATTAATACGCGCAAAGCGCGCACAAATTGGCATTTCTAACACTTAAATGGTCCAGTATGACGTTATCTTCCTTTTTATTTTTTACTCTTTTGCCAATAGGGGTTACGCCACTGGTGATTCAGAGGGCCAAGCTGTTGGGTTTTAACTTGCCTGGATGACCTTGCTATCAATATTTACTTTCGTTATAAAACACTCACATGGTTCAGAGACGTAGAGATGACACTAAAATAAAGCTCCCGGCCTCTCCTCCCCCCACTCCTCCTCCCCTCCCTTCCTTCTCTCCCTTCCTCTCCCCTCCTCCCTCCCCTCCTTCTCTCCTCTCCTCTCCTCCCCTCTCTCCCCTCTTTTTTTTTTTTACCCTCTGGGACCCGGGGTGCTTTAGCCCCCAAAGCCCCCCCCCCTGGGCACGCGCCTGCTCTTAGTGGTGTCGAACCAATCAGAAAGCAAGAAACTAAAATATGCACCACACGCTTTGTTTTGATTCTTTGTTCAGGAATCGTGGGTTCGCTGATTTTTACTGCGGGTGCTAGCAAACTTGTTAACATGTTTTTATTTGTTTTACATAGACCAAAAATTATTTGTAAGTGGTGTGTATGAATTAGGGCAATACTTGCGTACGTTTTGTTTCTCAAATAATTAGAACAAATCAATGCACTTGCGCAATTGTTGATATGCTCACAACAGCACTTCCTCTGCGGGGTCGTGCCATTATTCATGCATCAACATCAGCACACATGCATTGATTAGTCTAATTTTTCTCGAAACATCACTTACACATTTATTGACCTATAAATAAGAGTGATTTTTTTTATTGAATGCCATATGTTTGTTCTTTCTGTCCAACATCATTAATGGACAATAACATTGATTGTTTTGAACTTTTGAATCTACCGTTTAAGTGCAGTTTGCATTAAACTATACTGGAGCACTGGTTGTGCAATCTGGCATTATGCCAAATTGGTGGTTCAATTCCATTGACAGTAATACGCTTTATGTTTACAGTGCTATAGACGATACAGTTTTCAAAGGAGAATCAATCAAAATTGATTTGTCTAATTTTTCCTGAAAAATCACATTCGCACTTATTGACCTATAATAGTGTCGCTCTGTAACTCAGAATATGTTTATGATTTATGATCAGAATTCAGAAATGTGAATCTGCAAGAAAATCTACTTTCTAAAAAATCATGAATAGAGGTCGCCCCCTTAAAAAGATCACATACAATATGCCTTTAAATTTGGTAAAAATGAACCTGAATATCAGTGGAACATTTTGAAAATCAACACATTAGTCATCTAAACTGCTGTTAACATTTCTCAAGTTTTGATTCCTTACTATCAAACAAAAGATTAATCAAATCTTATTTTATGTGATTATTTTACAGTGAAAATCATCAATATGGCGCCATATGGAGTGAGTGACTTCAATCTCGCCGCTTGCCGTTGGACTGCCTCTAACGTGTTAATTTGTTGTTTTACGTGAGGGTTCCATGCTGCAGACGAGTACTCGAGCTTCGGACGCACGAGAGCTTGGTACGCACGGGTCTTGACTGCAGGTGAGCATGATGAGATGTTTCTCCTGAGTACGCCAAGTGTTCGCCGGGCGTCTGCTGAGATGGCTTGTACATGGTCTTTCCAGTCAAGGTGGCTGTTTATGTTTACCCCCAGGTATTTGTGTTTTGATGTGACCTCGATGCAGTGGTTGTCAACCTTTAATATAGATGTGTTTGAGTGGTTTGGTCTCCGTGTAATGGAGATGGACTGGCATTTTGCAGCATTGAAGGACATCTGCCATTTGTCGGCCCACTGGAAGATTTTATTCAGGTCATCTTGTAGACGTTGTTGGTCATTTGCATTTTTGATTTCTGTGTACAAGATGCTGTCATCAGCAAATAACCTCAGGGTGCATTTGACATCATCAGCAATATCGTTGTTGGATTCTTCTTTTTACATTTGATACAATTTTAAAATACAAAATTAGTTGTAGGCCTAGGCCTTCTCAATATTTGATCATTCCGAGTTACAGAGCGATACGATTCCTAAACCATAGTTTTAAGAGTGAATTTATTAGAGTGAAAATATAAACTGTCGGGTTGTTTAGAGTCAAAATATAGGCCTAGTGTCGGGATAACCCGACAGTTTATTTTCTCTCTAAAACCATGATTTTGAAGTAATTTAGGAATCGTATCGCCCTGTAATTTGGAATGTAATATTTATATGATAATAAAGAATGATAGCAAAGAGTCATTGTCCCAGATCCCGACACAAAATAACATAATTTTAAAATACAAAATTAGTTGTAGGCCTTCTCAATATTTGATTTATTTTTAAAATCCAATAAAAGGCAATTTTTCTTCAGTCCTGCCTTGATTGTCACGGTCACGTTTGTGCAGTCATAAATAACGTTAGCAAACACATTTTCGCCCAATTGGGTGTTTTTAAGGGAAATAAGGTCAAATTGGGCTAAATTTACCAACAATTGGGTGTATTTGGGGGCAACTGGGCGCTGTGAAAAATTGGGCTACTTTTGGTCGTGGGCCGCGGTTTGAGCGGCGCTTGCGCCGCGCTTTGGCACTTCAAATAGTTGGCAACACTGTTACGACACGAAGTGCTCGTAGTAGTAGGCCGTGGACGGCAAGTTAGCGGGTGCTCATTGATGAGCCTGCTTTGACTAAATTGACTTAGAAATTAACGATGGGTAGAATGCGCAAGGGCGCTAACGCAAATGCTTCGGCTCCGAACAAGAGGACAACTCGGAATTCCTCGGCGGAGCAAACAGACGTCTTAAACGAAGTTCTTAGACGGTCGCTGCAGGATGACAAGATCAGCGTGGAGCGGTAGCGGCTGCGGGTGAGGAGGCTTTGCCGTCCAACTCTGGAGGCATTTTAGCCAGGCCAACTCCTGCGGCTTCGACCGCGTTACCGGAATGACAACAAGTCCCGATTCCAAGGAGGCCTACAGTGTCTGCGAGTCAACCGGCCCGTAGTGATAGTCAAAGCGGTGAGTGGTTGTATAATTGTAGTAGCATGTTTAGCGGGGCCATCCCGCCTGCTACTAATGTTAACCCTGAGTTATGGTTTATGTTCATAGCCACAAGCGCTAGTCAGGCTCCTCATTTCTTTCAGACGCCTTCCCAATCCTATCAAGGCAGTATACCTGCTTTTCAAGATCAGTAGATCCCTCGCGAGCATCTGTATGTTGTGATTTTAATGGGTTAAAATGCACAAGAAAATCATGTAAATTTGATCATAGTTGTTCTCGTTGCCGGTAAGCCCGAGCACGGATCTAGTACCTGTTGGTCTAATGCAGGGATCAAAGAGCAGCTTGAACTCACCCTCCTCAAGTCTTCACCTCTCGTTCACCTTGTCAAAAAAATCGTAGGGTCAAGATTCACCATTGATTCACCTCTTGAAAACAAAAATTAGGTCAAGATTCACCACCCCGAAGAAATAGCTATGTGAAGATTCACGGGGATTCACCATGCTGTATTTATTCATTACGTCAAGATTCACCTCATATACAAAAATAAGGGGTCAAGATTCACCATCGGTTCACCTCATGCATCAAGTGAACGGTATTTTATTTTCTGTAGTTTGGCACTAGACTTTATTTTCCAGTCTGAAAACATGGCGCACAATCGTGTATTATAAAGCTCAGAGGGTGCGGACCGACTCTTCTTCTTCGGATAAGTGCAGAATTCATTATTATAAAATATATAGTCGCATATTAATATGCGCATATGAATTTGTTGGTACTTAAACAGGTGTTACCAGTCAAAATTTGATATGATCAAAACAAACATTAAAATATTGTCAGTTTTCGATGGAAAATGCTATCGACAAATTTACAGACATGCTGAAATTTAGAAAACAAACATTAAAATATATTGACAGTTTTCGATGGCATTTTTCTGGAAAATGCCATCTGACGGCGGCGCTAACAACAAATTTACAGACATGCTGAAAATTTGTCGATAGCTCCGCCGTCTGATGGCATTTTTCAGAAAAATGCCATCGAAAACTCAAGTTTAGAAAACAAACATTAAAATATATTTACAGTTTTCGATGGCATTTTTCTGGAAAATGCCATCAGACGGCGGAGCTATCGACAAATTTTCAGCAGTAGAACACAAGCATAATATTGACGTCAGATGGCGGCGCTAACGACAAATGTACAGACATGCTGAAAATTTGTCGATAGCTCCGCCGTCTGATGGCATTTTTCAGAAAAATGCCATCGAAAACTTAAGTTTAGAAAACAAACATCAACAAATATTGAGTTTTCGATGGCATTTTTCTGGAAAATGCCATCGGACGGCGGAGCTATCGACAAATTTTCAGCAGTCAACCGTTAGAAAACAAGCATAATGTTGACGTCAGACGGCGGCGCTAACGACAAATTTACAGACATGCTGAAAATTTGTCGATAGCTCCGCCGTCTGATGGCATTTTTCAGAAAAATGCCATCGAAAACTCAAGTTTAGAAAACAAACATTAACATATATTGACAGTTTTCGATGGCATTTTTCTGGAAAATGCCATCAGACGGCGGAGCTATCGACAAATTTTCAGCAGTCAACTTTAGAAAACAAGCATAATATTGACGTCAGACGGCGGCGCTAACGACAAATTTACAGACATGCTGACAATTTGTCGATAGCTCCGCCGTCTGATGGCATTTTTCAGAAAAATGCCATCGAAAACTAAAGTTTAGAAAACAAACATTAAAATATATTGAGTTTTCGATGGCATTTTTCTGGAAAATGCCATCAGACGGCGGAGCTATCGACAAATTTTCAGCAGTTAACTTTTAGAAAACAAACATAAATAAATATTGACGTTAGACAGTGGAGCTATTGACAAAAACCAAAAACTCAAACATAAATATTAATGGGCTTGATGAATATTTTTGAAAAAAAAACACCTGCATATTATCAACATAATACGGTAAGTAAATAATAATGTGTTAGAAAATAAAAATATCCCTGATGAAATCGTATTATTAATTTAGTTACTAAATAATTAAAATCAATTTTCTTCCAACTCCAGGACCCAAGCGAAACAAACAAACAAATTTATTTTAGAGCTAGTTCCCGTACTGAGTTTGAATAGCGCCCAAATTGGGTGCTTGATATCCAGCAATGATGTCCTCGAGGACGCTTCGTCTGTGTATTGGGCGCGCGCATGTTGGGAGGAAAATACAGAAACACTGTTTATTAAAATGCCATGTGCGAAAAAGATGGCGGACAACTGAACTTTAATATTCGTAAACATAACAGCTTGTAATAGTTAAAATAATAAGTAAATATCATTCCATAAGTCTGTTAATATCTTAAAGTATTTGATAAAATGTTAAACAAGTGATCTACTGTCCATCTTTACGGAAGATACATTGGAATTTAGTTTAATCGGCAATATTCACCGCGTGATCTTTAGCCAGTTTATGGCCGGGCGTCCATGTCAACAAACAACACTACAGTCTACGGCAATGGTGGTCCCACTGTGTATGAATAGCAATGGAAAGTAAAAAATAGCAGGTTTTGATCGGCTTTTAGTTACTGGAAATTCAGTTCAAATGATTAAAAATTTAGCATAAACATGATGAGTAGACATTATTTCGACGGATCATGCATGAGTTGAAGCGAAAAAAATATGATTTTCGGCAAATCGGCGATGTTTTCTTGACAAATCTCGAGTTGTACGTAGCTTTTGTTTTTCATCGACCGGTAAAATCATGTAGCCATTAAGCTTCACCTTTGGGAGTGAAGATACGACGCGCATTCGACATTGCCGATTTTCGTGTTCGACACAGTTTCACTCGGTAAAAAGAAACGTGCGTCAAGATTCACCATGCTTCAAATAAAACTAGATGAAGATTCACTATGTCGGAAAATAAAAACGGTAAAGATTCACCTTTCCCAAAATATTTGTATCTAAAGATTCGACGTCGAGATGGCGTCGAATCTTTGACGACCCTTGAGGAGGGTGAGTTCAAGCTGCTCTTTGATCCCTGCATAAATCAGGGGGAGGGCCGCCAGTAGCCGGCAAAGCACCCAGATAAACGATGTATTTAGACCTCGCCCTACCACTTAATGTTTATTCATCAGCGGTTTAATTATGCGTAGTTTTTTAGCGCCATTGTCAGTAGTTCATTCATAAAAATCACACGTGGTCTTTGTGTGCTAATTATTCAGTTATTCATGGAACAGTTCCAGGATTTTTTCACATGGGAATCACGTGGACGGCGCATGCTGTTGCCGTGGGTTGGATATGGGTTTGCGAAATGTTGTGCTTATGTATGTACATGTACATGCTTAGGGTTGAACTTGAGCGTACGGGTTGCCGCGATGCGTTTTAAAGTTTGGTATAGACGGGTGCGAGGGACATGGGATAAATGGTATAAATAATATAAATGTTATTTAAATGCAAGGATGGGGGTTTGTATGTCTAGATTAAATGAAATTAAAGAAAAATTAAATTCGAAAATTAAATAGAAATATGGGATAAAAGCGTTTGTTAAATAAAATAAAATAAAAGATAATACAATATAGGAAGAAATAAGAGGAGAAAAATAATAAATGATAGAAAAATACAAGGAGAAAATAAAGATAAAAATAATTTTAAAATAAAAAAATAAAAAAATAAAAAAATAAAAAAATAAAAAAATAAAAAAAAATAAAATAAAACAAAGTAAAATAAAATTAATAATAAGATAAAAAATAAAATAGAAATGTGTGTGTTAGCATTAGATGACATTTCCCTGCACAATAGTTAAGCAGTGCTGCAGATGCGGCTGCGTTAACAACAGCAAAATATAAAAAATAAAGATAATAATATGAAAGTCAAGTCTGGTGTGGTCAGGTCGGGTCAAGCAGGGGTGGATGTCAAGTCATGTAAAGTAAATTCGGGTCAAGTCAAATCATGCCAAGTCAGGTCATGTTAAGTTAGATCATGAAAAGTCATGCCAAGTCAAAGCAGGTCAGGTCAAGTCAGATCATGTCAAGTCATATCAAGTCAAGTCATATCAAGTCAAGTCATATCAAGTCATATCAAGTCATGTCAAGTCATATCATGTCATGTCAAGGCAAGTCATGTCAAGGCGAGTCATATCAAGTCAAGTAATGTCAAGTCAAATCATGTCAAGTCATATCAAGTCAAGTCATATCAAGTCAAATCATATCAAGTCATGTCAAGGCAAGTCATATCAAGTCATGTCAAGGCAAGTCATGTCAAGGCAAGTCATATCAAGTCAAGTCATGTCAAGTCATATCATGTCAAGTCATATCAAGTCAAGTCATATCAAGTCATGTCAAGTCATGTCAAGGCAAGTCATATCAAGTCAAGTCATGTTAAGTCATGTCAAGTCATGTCAAGTCAAGTCATATCAAGTCATGTTAAGTCATATCAAGTCATGTCAAGTCAAGGCATATCAAGTCATGTCAAGTCAAGTCATATCAAGTCAAGTCATATCAAGTCAAGTGGTGTTAAATGTTTTATGTTGCAACACCATATCTGCTGTCCTTTCTCTCTTTGATTTGTGTGTGCATTATGTATGTCACAGAACATGGTTGGTAGGTGATAGCCCCAGCGCCCAATACACTGGTGGTCCACATTGGAGGCAATGACATCTTTTATGATGAAGCTGTGACCAAGAAGGATTTGCTGATACAGATAGAGACCATTTTCAAAGAGCTACGACCGATGTTGCCCCGTTGCTGTATTTTTTGGTCATGCATTTTACCTCGGTTATTTTGGTACAACGAGGGCAGGGACAATGCCGGTGAGAAGGTTAGGGCCGACATGAGCAGGCAGGCATTTAACTCATGCAGGAGTTTACCAGGAGGCAATAGGGTAATCTTCCACAAAGGCATCACTAGGAGATCTCATTCACTGTTAGTAGAGAAGATGGCGTCCACTTAACCCCTAAGGGGAATGACATGGTGGAATCAGGTACTTTTGCGCCAATCCTCCTGCAGATTTGGTGGGTTTTCCGCCACTTGGACAGGCTCGCAGCTAAAAGTACAATAAGACTCTTGCTTTAAGTTTTTGTAAAGTAGATCATTAAGGACAATGATGAGTTTTTAAAAATAAAATTTAAAAAAAATTAAAAATTAAAAAATTAAAAAAATTGTGTGTGCTAATATGCAAAAAAAAAAAAAAAAAAAAAAACCACTTGTAATAAAATGAAAGCAATGCAAGCTTTGCAGTATATTTGTGTGCCAATAGGCAAATTATGTTATGGCGATGTTTGGATATATCAGTAAGGTGTTAAAACACATTTTATTAAAGCCATGGTAAGTTCTTAGTAATTTTGTGTGCTAATAGGCAAAGCCAATGATAAGTTTTTAGCTTAATTGTATGCTAATAAGCAGAATATATTCGAGGTGTTCAACATAAGTAGTAGTGCATTGTTTGGATATATCATCAGGGTGTTAAAAATTCTTTAATTATAGCCATGGTAAGTTCTTAATTTTTGGGGGGCTAATATGCATTGCCATTGATTTGTTAGTAGTTTATTTGTGAGTGAAGAAAGATGCAATGAGCTTGGTAATAGAAGATGCAATGAGCTTGGTAATAATAGAAGTAGAAGGAGGAAAAAAGAGGGGGGGGGGGAGCGTGGCAAGGGTTCCTTGGTTCCGTATGGAACCATGGAACCCTTGGGTGGCAGTTTTTTTAGGGGGATAAGGGTCTGGACCATATTTGTTATGCTCGTTTTCATGGTTTTGCCTGTGAAATTGTGGAAGGCTAGAGTTGCTCCATTCGGGGAACTCGATCCCTTCCAAATCGTGGTCCGGATCCAGATCCTCGTCCTACTTAACGTAGGATGGGCTTACATTTTTTGTTGACTAAAGCATGGTGTATTCTTGACTAAGGCATGGTGTATTCTTTTTTAATGCATGGTGTATTCTTTTTAATGCATGGTGTATAAAGCATGGTAAAGGCATGGTGTATTCTTTTTTAATGCATGGTGTATTCTTTTTAATGCATGGTGTATAAAGCATGGTATAATATTGTTACTACTTCTATGAAAGAAGATAAGTACTTATTACAGTTGTGCATCAGGCAGTGATGCTTTGACTACTCCAGCTCATCCCACATATTAAAGTTGTGTGAAAAAATTACAAATTGGCTGTGTGTCGTAGTTTCTTGTCTACAGTACATAGCTTAACCTTCTGAGGACAACATTAAATTATTCCTTCAGTATATATTTTTATCACGCATACTCATACCGTCGCTATCCCACATGCATTTCCATTTTATGAAACTTGACATTCTGCTGGTAGGCCTAACTGGCCGGAGGGTTGTAGGAATAAAGCTATACAGGAGGAAACACGGAAAAAATAATGACACAAACTGGTGTTGCGCCTTCAATAAGCCGTAACCCATTTGGGAGAGGGGGGTGTATAGCAATAAAGCTAATGGGACGGGACAAATAATGACACAATGGTGTGTGCGGAGGGCGCTGAAAGTGTGGTTTGTACATCATAAGCAGTATCACCAAGCGGTGGGCAAGGTATGTGCCCACACTGATAAATATTAGCCTCCACATAAATTTGCGCCAATTTGGAACTGATCATGTCACTATAACACAGGTCCGTTACGCTTGTGTAACGCATGGTGGCCATCCCGAAGCGGAGTGTTGCGTGGCCAACGTAACGATGGTGCGTGACTTCCATGCATCGCTCTTGCGTACATATACATGCCACGTCTAGCAGAAGTAACGACCACACATAGCAACCCAGGATCGTTTAAGTATGAAAGCCGTTTTTCGTCTATTTGAATAACGCCAAGAAATCAACAATTTGTCTAAATTTAGTAAAGTTCATGTCGCCCATGCCACCCCGCCCATGTAGCAAACTCACTGTCTCCGCAACAGCTCCACCAACGGCGGTATCCATGCGCATGCGTTGACACCGTTTTCATGCATATGATAGAAGACGTGAAACATAGCAACCGACCTGTTTTTTGTTATAAATTCCATAGTAATTGAATAGTTTTGCAAAAAATAGTGTCAGATGGTTTTTAATTACAATGTTCTCAATCAAAAATGCACACAAAAATCAGAGTTGAAAGTCAAGGCATCTCAGAGAACACTCGCGGACATGATTTACGTTCTTCCTTTTATTTATATAGAAATTACATGGTATCGATTATCGTTGCGCCGCCCATCACTACAAAAACTTTTTTACAATTGAATAGACAAAACTTTTGCTTGATGGTGAATGGATGTATTTCATTGGCCACAACTTAAGTACTCATTTAGGCTATTGGATCCACCAAGATATAGTGCTGGGAGATATCAAGCCTCTTAGTCTCAAACCCCAAATCACAAAATGTTCTTCATCTCTGGGTCATTCAATGTCAAATCCAGTGTTCGAAATAGAGGGTTTTACATGCACAAATGCATGTAACTTTGGCTCTGTGCATGTAAACATTTGCCTGTGTGCATGTAAAATTGTGATATTCAGCCATTTTTAAGGGGGAAAAATCCATTTTTCTAGAAAATATTGCTGTTGTGCAGGTAACTTTTATTTTCTAATTCGGACACTGGTCAAATCACCCAAATAAAGTGGAATTTTTAACCCTACCCTCTTCAAATTTGCTCAAATTTGGTTTATAGGGGAACTTTGACTCAACAAGCTCAAATTTCAAAATTAAAAATTCATCCGACTTACGGTTTTCGCGATATGGCACACGCTTTTTCGACGATTTCGGTCAAAACGAGCGCGCCCGCCAATATTCAAACAACCATGAATCGGTAACCACTGGGTCAAATTGGTTGATATTGGTGTTTTTGGAAAGGAATTATTTCTCAAGCATGAGCGTGTTAAGTTTTCATGACCTCTTGACCTTTACTTTGACCTTGAATTTGGCCTCGTGGATCACATGATTTGGAGTTGACGTTTGGTGACATTATACTCCCACATGTTTTCTACACAATATCAAAGAATATAATATTAATATTCTTTGTTTTCTTTCCAGTTCTTCTCAAAGTTGGATAGTTGAGCAAAAATGTGACATTTTTATGCAATGAATAGCTTTAACATACATGTATATTGCATAGGAAAACTGGCACATTTTGAAATGACCCTATCTAGGTAACCAATGGTCAAATCAGGTGATGATATTGGTATCTTTGGAAAGGTAATTGCACCAACATTCCAAATCTGCCATTATTTTTCATGTACGAACAATTTGAAGTATGATGATCTCTGACCTTTGCTTTGACCTTGAATATGACCTTGCAGATCACATGATCTGGAGATTAACTGCAGTGAAAATTATACCCATGTTTTCTATATGATGTCATAAAATCAAAGCTATAGTATTATTTGAAAATTTGTCTACATATCAGCTAATCTCAAAGTTTGATAGTTGTGCAAAAATGTGAAATTCCTATGGAAATGAATATGAATATACGAGGGTCATTCAATAAGTTCTACCTCCTACCTCATTCATTGTAAATTGATCTGAGTACTGGTTGTACTTTTCTAGAGGTGCAGTGAAAACCAACCTTACATTTAGTGTGACGGAAACGGATGTAAAACAACCTATTCATTGGCCTATTGTAAGAGGCAAAACATACCTATCGGTCAATTATAACCGTTCGAAATGTCACATATCTCTTTAAAGGTATATTATGTGATCTTTCCAGGGAACGCCCTCAACATCGAAAAAAAAATAGAAAGCAGATTTTCTTGCAGATTTACATTTCTGATCATAAATCATGCACACATTCCAAGTTACAGGGCGATACGATTCTTAATTACTTCAAAATCATGGTTTTAGAGTAAAAATAAACTGTCGGGATTCCGACAGTTTATATTTTTCACTCTAACTTCACTCTAAAACCATGATTTTGAGGTAATTAGGAATCGTATCGCTCTGTAACTTGGAATGTATGTATGATTTATGATCGGAAATGTAAATCTGCAAGAAAATCTGCTTTCTAAAAAAAAGAATGAATAGAGGGCGCTCTCTGGAAAAGATCACATAATATGCCTTTAACAGACAATAAACATTGAATGTGACTCATTCTTTGGAAAGATTATGCCCACGGCGTCTTTCTCTGTAGAAAAGGTTCGTCATACACTGGCTAAAGTCGCCGTTGATGGCAGTATAACACTTTGCTGGGCTGCAGGATGCTTATTTGGGGTTTGTTCAAAATTACTATCGGTATTTGGCGCCATTTAAACTAGCCTTTTATTTTTACATTTTGGAATTTCCTTCTCTTAAATTTGACTGATTTTGATGAAGTCGTATGTGTTTTTAACAGAAATACTTGCTTGTTTTACAACTAAAACGATCGGGTGCAACATTTTCGTCATGCTTGTCCGCTACGCTAAGAGTACGTAAACAGATGACTATTCCGAACTTTCAACTTTCAGTGCAGTAGCAAAAAACATCAAAGTAGAAATGTTTGCCATTTGAAGGAATAAAACTTTCCCAATTGTAATTTGAGTGTTTGGCTTTCGAACTAACATCCGAATCTCGTTTAGGCCACTTATTTTCTCTTTTTTAAATCGGTATTTAAATGCCCTTTAAATACGACTTTTCACTCCGCGTGTGAGGTCAAATCTTATTTAAACGACGCAAGAAAGACAACCTGAAAGAGGTAAGTGTTCTATTTTTAATATTATTGTCGACCGAAACACAATATAAAATATTTGTTTTTAAATTTAAGCATATAATTAAATTTATCATTGCATTATTGATGCTTTAAGTGCAAGTTTTGACTGCGCTATATAATAGTATGACTCTGTCCGGAACTATTTACAACAATCCGGGCCGCGCGGTTTGCGTTCTTTTTACACGTGAACTTGAGCGAGGTCACACGCCTCTCAAGAATGATTTCATTTTGCGTTGTAAATTTGATGAATCGTGCCATATTTTCAGCAGTTTGGGGATACTAATGGGGATAGAATTAAAGCAACATCCACACCCCATTCGTGAGATTGATTTACAATTTCTACGACCGGTTCTGTTTCCATAATCAACAGCCGCTGCGAAACCTCAGTAAGTTTGAACAACACTGAACAAAAATACGATAGCAGAATTTTGCAGTATTCCACACGTGTTTCATGCATCTGCAATGCCAAAGGAACTAGACCGGGGAACTAAAAAAAACTCTGTTGAAAGGGGTAGGAACGCTATAAAACATGCAAAACTAAGACCTGAATGTATAATTATTAATTAAGCCCAGTCGTGTCTGCCGACTTTTTAAAATAAATAATAAATAAAGAGCAAGAAGTAGAGTAGGCTAGACCTACATAGTACATGTATTTAGTATTTTATTTATTTTTATTGATTGATATGTTTAGCAAACCGAAACACTGAAAAAGTTCAGCTAAGATTCCAAATACAACTATAATAAGGCAATCCAAATTATTTTTGAGTTTGATTAACCGAGCCGTGCACATTATTTGAACATAATTTTAAAAAACATGAATGATGAATAAATTTGACTAAATTTTATGATCAATGAAGAAAAACGACACGGGGCTCAAATTGTGATCGGAAAATCAGGTCATGTGGAGTAGGTGTGTTGCGCATTCTTCACAACTTGAACAGTTGATCGCATTGTCCTAGTTTATAGGCATGTTCATAAAATTTTGAAAATAAAATTATCTCTTTGAAAATGGAATACATGGAAACAAAGTACTTTACAATAAAAAAAATGATGGTTCAACCTTGTCTGCAGGCTGAATAATAAAAAAGTTATAACCAAAAGTAGTTTAAGCAATGCACATTTTAAAACCATTTTAGGTAAATTAAGGGTTTACTTTCATGATGTCTAGTTGCTTGTGTGGGGTTATTTATACATCACGATCAGTGAATACATCCCAGCAGTTTCGTACTTTTCCGCTGAATTTAAAAGAGGTAAACATGAGTTTTCTACATATTTTGGTCAAATATGTCGCCCTCTATAGTCAATGATATGAACATCCCTATCCTAGTTGGTTGTCCGCCTAATGATTTACTATGTACATGTATGTTTACATCCACGCGTGTACACATAAAGAAGTAAAACGTGGAACAAGACTATTTTGGGGTTTTTTTATCAACAAAAACATTGACGGGCAAATTCCAAATGTATCGAGCAGACGGTGAAAATATATTACCCCAAATCTTTCATCTCAACTGTTTTTGTTACTGAAATGCTGCAACATTAACTTTGTGAGGGATACAAGATATCACCAAAAGTAGAAGAAGGGAAAAAAACAGCTGTATGTTTTTGAATAAAATATTGGTAAAAGTGCACACCAAATAAATTGCACCAATACCAATTCTGAGGAGGCGCTTCAACAATTATTTATTTTTTGACCGTGCACATTTTTTGACCTCCCCACACTCTTACCTGAAATTCATGAGGTAACTGCAAACAAAATTGGGGCTATCTTTTACTATTTTATTGTTAGTACGTCGGTCTGACCAGCTCAAAGTTTTCAACATGAATGGCCGCCCCACTTATGGTACCTTGCTACGCCCCTGAATCACTCGGCTAATCGGAAGCAAGTTGGACTTTCTTGGACTCTTGACAATTTTGAGCTATTTTTTGAATACGTGTGTAGTGTAACATAAAAAAAGGTTCAGAAAGTAAAACCTATATTTTTAGCTTTGCAAATTATATTGGAACAATTTTTGTGGAGTTATGCGATCACTTAACAGGTCTAGTTCTCAAAATAACAATTAAAAGGGGCCTTCTCCTTTTGCAGACACCATTCTGTACACTGTATAACAAGGAAATTTGGGTTCGTTTTCCAATAAAAACTAACAAGAGTTGAAAGACCCTCCTATTTTTCCAAAACCAGGACGTCAAACATGTTTTTATATTTACTTGGCCTAAATTATTATAAGCCGGTTGCTCGAGAGAAGAAAAAAAAGAGACACTAAAAGGGGCGGTTAAATTTCATTTGCAGTGGCCGCTTACAACCCCCAGTCCGCCCCTGATATAGGCTGAAGAGTTAATATAAAGCTAAGTAATATGGGCTTACTTGAAGCCCTTATTCATACTTATGAACATTGCCAGCAGGTCTAATTGCCAGCAAATAAAGTTTTGTTACATTTATGTGAGTTTTATGATAATGGTGCAAATAGATTGTTGCCCTCTCACTTTACCAAGATATATATTTTGGACATCAGGAATGAAAGAGCAAACTCAATCTCTATGACTCTATTCCACCAATTTGTAAATTAGAATTTTTGTTTATTTTTCAGTTCAAACATTTGCTGTCATTTCATGTAGTCACATGCAGCAGAGGGAGGTCACATGAACCAAATTAATGTTAATCAAGGTAAGATCTATAGAAAGTGAAGAAATTCAGAACAAAATAAAAATTCTATGACAAATCAGGAAAGTGAATTGTTTCCTTGATTTATTTTTGTATACTGTAAAAGCTGAAATTTTCGCGGAAAATTACAACACACAAAAATAATGTTTTCAACATTCATGCAGTGCATCCAGAAGGTCGCCCTGCGAAAAAAACAATTCACGAAATGTCTATGATAGCAAAATGCGCGAAAATATCTTCACGCAAAAATATTGGCTTTTACAGTACAGTAAAACTTCTTTTTTTTTGAGGAGCAGGCAGAACATCCAAACAAAAAGTTATTGTCACACACTGCAAGCATAATAAAAGTTTAACACTGATGAGTAGAACAATTTTTTCTCCATGTAAAAACTCTTCAGTATTTATGGTTATTCATTCATTGATGAGAAATATCTCTCCTCTTACGAATGCTTCATCACACACACATTGGGTCACCATTACTTTACAATACATGTGTACGTAAGCCAAATCTTCAGTGTGTATACACATCACTTGATTCTAACGATGACAGCCTACCTTTGTAGATTATGTTTTTATGTAAACATATTGGCAACAGTGGGGTTGTTGTGTTCTTGTGTTGTCTTCCGTGTTCAGTGCACAGAAATCGGTGATGTTCGATGCTTAAAATGTTCAAATTTATAAAGTGTGCATCACTTCAACTCCCGCTGTTGATGAACATATTTCTTATTCACAGACGAGTTACAAAATAACATTACTATTGTCTAAAACTCAAAATATTGCAGTCATCAATATCCATTACATGTATATTTGTGAATATTAATACTAATACACCTATCAGTTGTATGACGCACTATACGACCCCCGGGAGTGGTGCGTCCCTTTACCTAGGTGCGTCAACTTCTCATGCACCCATGTAAAGTGACGGACCTTTACGCACCCTCCGTCATTTTTTTGACGGACCAAAGGCTGCCACTGACGTACCCTCCGTCAAGAATTATTGGTAAACGACGCACCTCTCCCGGGGGTCGTATAGTGCGTCTTACAACTGATAGGTGTATAAATAGGAAATATATATACGGATACAATTGATACAATTAAAAACATGTTTTGTTATGTATCCACCATATAGCGACAACAAGTTGTGAAATATGGTGACTGATTGACGGAAGGAGACACTGAGCCAACAGCCCAAAATAAAAGCCGGAGCAAATACATGTAGGTACTGTTAACATTTATAATTATGCGACGCATTGTGAAATACTGTAAAAATTGAAAATCTTCGTGAATAAATTCATTTAGTTTGTGAGGAAGCTCAAAATCACAAAAATAAACAGCAAAATCGATTAACATTTTCAAAGCGTGAAAAATTACATGCATGAAAATGTCCACTTACAACAGTACAATATAAACCTTACATTGTTTGTAGTGTACATTTACATTGTATAGGTACTCAGATCAGCACTGAAAGAAAGTAGCCACTAATTTCAGGGATCATAAGCTACATTGTACTGCAAGAGTTTTCAGTGTCAGCCGAATGCATGGATCACACAGGCTATTAATTTGAGATGACAATCAAAAATAAAATCTGACCGTCTGACCCCGACTCTGGCCCTGGGCAAGTCAACTTTTTTTGCCTTATGTCGTCTACCAGATAATATTTTAAAGATGTCATTTTCCAAAAAAAATAAGTTTGATACCTCAAATAAGGGCAAATGTTTTTACTAAGGTTTTAATATTTGCTCTGACTTAACCACAGCAATAGTGGATTTGAAAACACACGAGGCTTGCTGTTGGTACACTTTTTGTGTGAAATTAGCTTGCCTGGTTTCTTATGATCTCTCAATCCTATATTGATAGATGGCGTAATAATTTGAATTGATGAAGTTGCTTCTATGATATACTTCATTTCAACTGAAACTACACTAAATTGTAAACTTCACTCATGTTACTCCTGTACTTAGACCCAAATACTTATTCATTTTTAATGTTTTATTCTTCCATTCCTTTCTTTTTCAGCGATTTGTCTTGTATTTCAGGATTGTGTGATGTATGGTTAGTCTTCATGAGAAACATCATACGTTTCAATTTCTGGTGCTTCATTGGATATACACGCCTGTCATCTTTGTTCTGTTCCTTGTGTGCTCCTTCTCCACCGCCCTCATTCAGCTTACCGAGCCCTGCTCGATATTTTTCCATCTGTTCAAGAACGTGATCTTCGAGCATGTGCAGTTTAAGAGCAATTCGAGCTTCGGGGAACAATCGACGGTATAGGGTCATGAAATGGCGGATTGCAGCACCTGCATTTTTAGAGTAAAGAAAATGATTACAATATTATATCATGAGCAGTATAACATGTCGAAAACACAGAATGCAATACACCGTGCGTCTAAATTTCTGGTACTTCATTGGATCTCTATTCTGTTTGCTAATGTGCTGCTCGATATAGAACCAACCTTTTTAGGCTAGATCAGATCAGAAATTTATTTAATCAACTGAAAAGCCATCTGTTTCTTTGATCAAGTACAACATGACGTTGAGGCTAATGACAAAGTGTGGTGTAAACACTCGACATGTCATTTAAACACCGACTGTTGATAGATGTGCTGAAAAAGATAGATCAGATAGCCGCATGTGGCTCTAAATAGAGTAGAAGAGAGCTGTTTTACTATTGGTGATGAACAGCCCTCAAATTAAGAAATGAAAAGGGCAAGGCAATTTGAAAGGGGCACCAACTTCCACCAAGGCAATTATGTACTTTTCAATGGAGTAAAAACAGCCAGAAGTTGAGGGCATCGAGGCAACTAGGTGGGACACCGATGGCAATTGCCTTCGGTTAATTTGAGGGCTGGTGATGAACAATAATGATCTCCCAGACAAGCTTACAGTTCTATAAGACCTACCTGTGTTTAGAATATCTTCATCTGTGAGGTTTACCCCTTGGTTCATTGCTGCATGTACATCTGCATGGGCAAACATCATATCTTGGAATTTGTCTCTGATTTCAGCTGCCTTCCTCCATGCTACAAGTGGGATGTCACTCTCTGCGTCAATGTCCTTCAGAAATGCTGTGGCTTGACCGGCAAGATCTTTTATTGGATCTTTCTGCATAGAATAAAATTGAAACAGTACATGGATATTAATAAGCCATTAACAGGGCCCTGGGTTGTCATTAAACCGGTCACGATTGCCGGACCAGCACTCTTAAAACAATTGGGTGTTTTCTTTAATATTTTATGGCATGACATTTCCGCATATCATCATGCATTCAATAAATTAAATTGTCATCACATGAATTGAGGTTCATTTTCATCTGTTGATCCAGATTAAATATGGTAAGTTCTAAATTAAATAAGTTTGTGCGATATACTATTACTATAATCAAAACAAAGAATTCTCGATCAAAATATTTATTCCAGTCACGCCAGCGTTCATCCAAATTTTGAACGCAGTGTGATGAGCCCTTGACAACCACGCCACAATGCGATCGGGCATTCTTGCATTGTCCAATCACGCAGCGTGGGGTCTTGTTGATGAGAGCCCCGATTGGTCAATTACCTATTTGTTTAAAAGTACGTCACACCTTCCGGTTTTACTGTGTCCTTGCCACCGCGATTGACACGGTCACGCACGATACGCCCCAGTCGCATGGTACACCGAGGAATCATACGATTTGATCGAGAATTCTTTGTTCTGATTATACAAAAAAATGTACATGTACGGACATGTGAACAAATTGAGTATTAGTCATCATTTAGTTAATTTATATCAGTGCATAATCAGTAATCACATTTTTGAGGGGAATGTCATACTTCTTGTGGACAACAAGGGTCAAAATAAGCATTCATGAACTGGGAGCAATGACCCTCCTTCTGATGGTCATGAAAGGACCAAGTTACCGGTACCATTACTAATTGAAAAGTTCAAATGTCATTACTTACTGCACATAGTTTATTGATGTGGTTACCCACAAAACTCTTTCCGTGGTATGGCTTGCGATCAACACTATGTTTTTGTAGTATGGTATCCAGGCTGCTGGCAATAGGTCCTTTACCGTAAGCAAATCCAATAACGTCCTCATTAGCTTCCTAAAATGAAAATACCAAATTTATTTGAAACCAATCTCTGTATAAACATTGTTAAAATGCACTGCATCTTCATTGGGTGATGATGAAGTACAACCAGATTTTTTCACATCTGTATGATAAAAAGGGTTGCGAAAAAGTCGGTAGACACAATTAAGAACATTGTGAGATAGGCTTTTATGACAAGTATTCATAATGTATTTTAATAGGCTTGCTTTTAACAAGTTGAACTTGTCTAGTGAATCCGTTACAAAAAAGGTAGGAGGTGGGAATTTGCATTTTTGCCCTCTTTCCCTGTTCCTTATTATATTCTAATAAAATTGCAGATTATGAAAGTGTATCTTAATTTGAAAAGAAAATGTTGGTTATCACAAGAGAACTTAATATTGTAAAGAGGAACATTGACATACCAGAGACTCTATGCTCGCCTGTAGCTTGGTTTTCTTCTCCAGCAGGTCCAATATATCATCACTAAATTCCAGCTCAAAAGGTCTATCTGTGTTAATGGAATAGGACATCAGTTTCAGTGGTAGGTCTTCAACTATTTCTAGGAGATCTTCTTTCATTTTTTCCACTTTCCGCTTTGTCGCCGCATTTTTGTCCACTTGTTTGTTAATACTCTGATAAAAGTTGTTGCTGTCCGTTTGTTTAGTGGGGGCATTGGTCATTCCCTTGTATATTATGGTGTCAATGTCGTGGCAATCTGATTCTAGCCGGCTGTATATTGACTTGTATATCCCGAGCCCAAGGTGCAGTGTAGGAACCACAATCTGAAAATTAAAAAGGATCATGTTAGTTTTAAAGATGTCAGGGCTAAAATAAGGTCTACATAATTACCAAACATGTCATTATCAAATTTGTAATTCCAAGGATCCATCTATTTGTATGTTCTGTCGAGATAAAGACAATATGAAATAATCCCACGACTGCCACCAATTGTTGTGATATACAAAGTTATTGAGATAAAGAAGACATACATTCAATACAGTTGCATTCTTATTAAATCATAAGCTCCAAGTGTGCATGTCAAAAGCTACATACAGAATATTATGTACAGGCTATAATAGATGTGTAGGGGTCAAGTGCTACCACCAGAATGAATCCGACTGGCAATTTAAAGGTAGATGACCCGATCACATTTTCGTAACACAGAATTATTTCAAACATATGGAGATTTTCATATCATATGAAAGCTCGTATTTTTCTCATCATCATACTGAAATTTGACGGCCTAAATCGGTATAATTACGGAGAAATCGATGAAATAACGTCGAATTACTGCGAATGGTGGTATACCACCGCGCCGGCCGATATAGTTTGTGTACTACTCAATGGGTACAGTTCACAGCATCTTGGGCGTCTAAAATAAGAACCATTAGAGCTATGCAACTCAAACTTTGGAACACGACTTTTTTAAGGATGACCTTTCATGTAGAATAGAAAACTTCAAGTTGAAAATCGGAATGTGATCGGGTCATCTACCTTTAATTGCCATCTCCACACAATCTGTAAGAGAGTCTGCGGGCTACACACAATCTGTGAGTGATTTTGCGTAGATAAACAATGTGCAGGAAATTGCGGGCCCCCTGTGAAGAGTACATGTATGGATGTAAATTAGGCAGATTGATCCAGCTCATAAAATCCATCTTGCAGCATTTGGCATTGTGTACATCTAATGTATGGTTGAAAAGGTTGCCAAGCCATCACATTCCCTGGTAGTTGGCCTTATTCGTTTGCGCTTCCTCGCTTCAAATACCCTAATTCAATTCAAACTTTTCTTTGGTATGGGTCCTCAAGGTGGAATATCAAACACTACTATCAAATTTTAAGTTTATTTCTACCCTCAGAAATTGATCTGGACCCCCAAATTGCAGAGGCATGCACAGGACCCACTAATTTTGGTTCTTATTTCAAATATTGGTGATCACACTGTCATCAAGGAGAATTTGACAATAAAATCCATTCTTGCAAAAATTCTTGTCATCAATGTGAATTCTCTTAGAAAATGATGGTATAATACTATTCAAATGGGGAGACTAATGTCTTTCATAAGCTTACATCTTCTGGTTCTACTGGAAATAACGGCTCACTGACGATGCTTTTGCTTACTGTTTTCGCCCTCTCCTTTCTGCATCCATCTGCTTGGTACTTTGCGTAGTTGGCCTTGATATTTTCCAAAGTGCGTTTGGGGAAAGCATCACGGCCACCTTTTTCTGGATGATCAGGATCTTTAAGTGGTTCCTGCCATTCTGGGTATGACCCCTCGCAAAATGGACATGCATGCAAAGCTGAAATAGAAAAAAGAAAGTTTGGGCAAACAAAATAGCTGCTGTAGTGCTGTACGATCTGGAATCAAATGGTCTCGATAAAGTTCTGTTAGGGAGTGTTCATAAATACAAGTACCTTGGTGGGCGGGGTTTGAAAAATGAGGGGTTGATCAGATAAAAAAGTCCCTGAAAAGGGATCACACAAAAAATGGTACTTATAGGGAGGGGAGGGGGTGTGGATCAACCAAAAAGCACACACATAAGGGTCTTACTTTTATGATGCTCTGCACATAATAAGGGTCAAAAATGTCTGCGCTTCACACACAGACAAATACCATAAAAGGGGGATCAAGGAAAAAAATAACGTTGTTAGGGGATCAAGAAAAAAAATATGTACGAGGCTCAAAAATGTCCAACCCCACCGGATCAAGAACAAAAATATGTACGAGGCTCAAAAATGTCCAACCCCCATCGAAGTATTTATGAACACTCCCTTAGCTCAATATCTGTTGTGGTTTGGTTGCGTGTAGTTTGTCGCCATTTATTTTGATTGTTAAATTGATTGGCTAGGTTAGTTAGTTGATCATTTTACCACATGCATGCTGTGCAGAACAAGGCAGTGAATCCAAAAACTGCATGGTTGACTCATGTTTTGCTGAGCTACATTTTGTTAGAATTTCTTGCTTTGCTTAACCTGTTTAAGGTTCATGCAATGAAGTTTGGAAAGAGTGTTTTCCACAGGGATGTAGCTACACTGGTCTGTGCCAGCGACCGGCACTAAGGCTAAACAACCGGCACTCACAGCAATTTTCAGGCAAATTAACCAGCTCTAAGACTCAAAAATTGAGTAAATGTACATGTACATCAAATACCACAAAATGCTCAGAATGCCAGAGCGTGGCGATAAATGTGTGCGATTTTAGCCGGCACTAAAATGTGGCTAGCTACAACCCTGGTTTTCCACAATACAAAAAGAGGCTTTAATACATACCGTTACAAGCAAGTAAGCCATATACTCTGTCAATGAACTCGCAATCTCCATACAGTTTCAGTTTGATCTTGTGACCCCTGAAATGACAATAATTTTGAATAAGTTTCACATAGTTTTAACCCTTTTCAAAACACAGTGACTGTCTATGCGATAGAGTGTGCAATAGATGCTTAGCTCAGATTCTGAATTAAAGTAGGTAGGCCTACCTTACGTCATCTTACTATCATAGTTGGTCATACACTAAAATTCAAGCTGTACTGTTATAGTCCTTGGGCTGAGTGACTTTTTGGTACATGTACCATACAAACAATGCAATTCAGGTTATCAAAGGTTATGTGGGGGTCAAATTGTACCAATGCATAGAGATCAATCATATCAAGCTGCTCCTGAGATCATAAGTAGCAAAAAAGTAAATGTTGTCTGTGCAATGTTTATACTGAGATACAGGGCAAAATGATTAAATGCACTACCCTAGTACCCTTTGTAAACAATATACTTACTTCCAAGACATAGTTGCAAGATTGTCAAGTTGCTCTTTGACCTTGGACATGGCAATCGTAATGTTGAAACGGGAATCAGGAGCATCAAAACATCCGAAGTTAACTGTATTCTCTGCCGAATTTGGGTTGTTGACATTTACGATCTGGAAATTGAGTTTCATAGTAGGGTTTGTTCCCCCTTTGTCTCCGCCCACCTTCACCCATATCTCATTATCTGGTATTAGTCCGGAATGCCAGGTGAGGTTGCCCAACCTGTTTGAATGTAAAAAGATTTTCAGAAAATTCTGGTGGTAAGCTAGTTTGTATACAGTACACCACTGCATTACACAGTGTCTTGGAATGATTCTTGAATAACAATCTTCCGTTTTCTCCAGATATTTCATTGGCGTCAATTTATACACGGGTGAAAAATCAAAATGATCGCTCAAAGTTATATGCTAGCACAGTGTTTTAGGCAGTAGAACATTGTCTTTGCCAGCATATTTCACTCTTGGGTAACATTTTCAAGGGTGAAAAATGAAGGGTATTTCACTCTTAGTACAGGGTGAGTGAAATTACTGTATTGTATTTCGGTCGTTGACATTTATTCAAACTGTTGGTGGCACTGCGATGAAGATGTATATTCCTTTGATTGTGACCAAAGTCTTCGTTGTGACTCTGCACTTACTTTTCGTGACTATCCAAATATGTGCTGATTAGGTCTGGGAGGTCTGTTGTGTATACATAGGCTGCCTCTTTAGTTGCTACACCATCCTTTCCTTCTGCTGTATCACATGGATAAATCATTGGCACTAATTCACCTCGCAAGTTGCCTTCCACTAGCTGTTTCTGTCTCTTTATCATCGAGTCCTCCGAGGCAATACCTGCACCTATCAGCTTGAGATACCTATCAGTATCAATATAAATCAAACTTCTTTAGTAAAATACCTGCTCATTTTATAATTTTTAACAACCAATCACCTATCCAAGCAATGATATTCTACCAAACTTATCTATAACATCATTCATGCATACATGTACCATGTGTCACATTAATATGCAGTGAAACTTGGCGTGTTTATTTATAAAAACTACCCGACCCAGTACATTTGACAACGCTGGCTTCATCAGTTGACTGGTAATATACATTACAGGATGTTTTATTCACTGTTCACATAAATAAGTTAACCCTAACCCTGCTGGCTGTTTTTCAAAAAAGTTTTACACGCGTCAAAAATGACGTTGAAAAAAATCCCTTGAAAAATGTGGGTAGGAGGTTAGGGTTAATATACGTTTTGTCCACATTTTCTTCAAAGAACTTCCACGTCGCGTTATATGAATATCTGGCTTGTTGGGTTTGGCAGTGTTAGGGTTAGTAGAGCTAAATTAAAAAAATGTTAATTGACCTTCAATTTGCATTATTTGAGCCCCCTATTGATTTTACAAATTTTTAAATTGCTCATTCCTCTCGGTTTTATAAAGTCAAATTTAGAACCAATGCCAAATATGTATGAAAGAGGAAACATAATTGTAAAGCTGGTCCCATTGTTACTGAACGTACCACATTTTTTAAAATGTATCAATCATTTTAAAGTTGTAATCTTACTTTCTCTCAACTCGAAGATTTCCCCAGGTTGCATTGGTATCGTTCATGTAAGCCAATGATGTATCGATATCCAATTTTCTCTTTCTGCTTGCACTTGATTGTTGGTGGCAATGGGCAGCATCTTTTGAAATGAGTTGCTGGAACAATTCTATAGTCCTATATAAAATACAATATAAATGATAATCATGATTGTTTTGTATGCTACAGGACCCAATTATCCAATATTTGTAGATTTTGTACATTACATACATGTACAACCCTCAAATTAAGAAATTGAAAGGGCAAGGCAATTTCAGGCAATTTGAAAGGGGCACCAACTTCCACCAAGGCAATTATGTACTTTTCAATGGAGTAAAAACAGCCAGAAGTTGAGGGCATCGAGGCAACTACATGTAGGTGGAGCACCGACGGCAATTGCCTTCGGTTAATTTGAGGGCTGACAATAATGATTGTGGATGAATTAAGATGGTGTGTATTTTGAAAAAATCCAAAGAAAAGTGAGATTGACGATGAGAATATCATTGGGAGGAGGAGGGAGTTGGTATAAGAGGTAAATATTATTAAGCAATCTGGAGAAACCCTGAACAAAATAACACTACACTCCAAAAGTGCTTCTTTGCGAGAATTGATTTGCCGATTCTACTCAAATTTGAACTTTAGAATGGCTGCTTACTTGCTTCTCTGGCGTAGATGTGCTGTGGTGATTTCATCAGACGACTTCCTTGGTTGAGCTATCTTGTGAATTGTAACTGGCTGAAAATATACAGGGAATTCAAAACAAACTTTTGAATTAATTCTTTTATTTGTTGATCACTTGTGTGGAACTGGTCAATACATGTATCAGGGGCAAGAAATAGGTAGATTTGGGTGTTCAGTTCATCAAAGCCTGTCATGATATTGATGCGTGACTAATGAGGGACCTGTGCTTTTGTTTGTAAATCAATTGCTTGCTGCCAATTTGAACTAACAATTGTAAATTATGAAATTGTCTTTTTTAATTGCATGTGTAATAATAGTGTTTTTGTATTGCCTACCACCTTCAAGGCTCAAGATAACAGTTTTTTTACCGGGAGCTACTTTTTTTTAAAAGTAGCGCCCGGATCATGTAATTTATTGAGAACCGGGAGCTACTTTCAGTCTACCGGGAGCTAACTTTTTATTAAATCCAGCGTGCCAGCATTGTAAACTCGAAATTTGATGTCTTGGGCAAGCTTCCCGATAGTCAACGGGCGCTGGTGTGGACAAAATATCAGCGCTCGGTTATTTATTTTTCAGCAATACCGGGCGCTGTGGCAGAAGGACCGAGGGGTAAAAATCGCCCAGCGCCCGCTTATCTTGCTTGGGCCTTGACCACCTTACTTACCTGTTTACATATTTTTACATTGTCACGTAATGCAGGGGTAGTAGGGGAGGGGTTAGTGCCCTCCTCCCCCCCCACCCCCCCCCCCCCCCCCCCCCCCCACAAACAAATGAAAATAACAAAAATTCAGCCAAATATTCACATTGAGACTTTTTGGTGTGAAGCCTATATTTGCTTTTTTTTTCATTCCGTGTTTTTGGATTGTCTGTATGTATCCTCGGGATGAAAATAGATACTACACTTTTGAATCTTTATGCTACCCCTGATGAATAAATGTTCTGAACTTGGTACAGCCTCATCAAATTATGTTGTAATTTACAATTATAATAATACAGGTTATAATTGTAGTGATCGTAATATTTACATTTTTTCAAATACAATAAGTCTTGGGACACCTTATTACACTGAACTGTCATGTTTGAATATTGTTTCAAGATACACTTTTCAACATTTTTTTTAAAATAGCATAATTCTCTTGAAAACCTAAATGAGAAATGCATTAAAGGCATTTTTATTATTTTCATTTGATTGTTATGTAGTTAATCAGTATTGTAAATCAGGCAATAAAATGTCCAAGCTTTTGTAAGCAAATGAACCTCTAATGCAAGCCTCCAAATAAGAATTTATAGACCAAGACCCACTTTTCCCCTTTTTGGGCAAAAGTCGCTCCTGGTCGATCAATGTGAAAAAATTGTAAAAAGTACTCAAGAACTCCTGGCCAGGTGCCTGCTTAGGCCAAACAAAATAAATGGTTCGTCTCAAAGCTTGCGCGCGCATTGGTTTTGAAATGCCAAAATACCGCGTCTGAAATGCAGAAAATTGTCAAATCAATTTTTTTTTTCCCTACAAATTTTTATTTCGAGTTTTTATTAAAAATATCGGCAGATTTTCCTTTTCTCAAACTTTTACATGACTCAGGTCTTCAAAAAACGCTGCACAATTGTTCTTATACACAACTACATCACAATATTCATTTCAAATAGAAAAAACAAATATCAGAAAGTGTCAACGGTTGCAAATAGTAAGAGTAAAAATTGCCACACAAATAAAAAACAATGTAAAAAAAAGAATATGGAAGACAAAAAACAGCGCGCGTCGCCCGATTTTGAAGCCTTCGCAAGCTTTGAGACAAACTTTTTTTTTTGTTTGGCCTTAGGGAGTGTTCATAAATACTTTGGTTGAGGGGCGGTGGACATATTTTGACCGAGCGTGTAGCATGTTGACTGCATGTAGCCCGCAAAAATTGTTTCTGTATGTGCGCAAAGCGTAGATTTTTTTAATTCCTTTTTTTGTGTGTGCAAAGCGCCAGGAAATTTAGGACTTTTGTTGTTGTTGATCCCCCCCCCCCTTTTAAGTACCTTTTTTCTTCTGATCCCCTTCTCAGGGACATTTTTTTCTTCTGATCCACGCCTCTCAGTTTTTCTAACCGCCTCCCCAAGGTATTTATGAACACTCCCTTTGGAAGCTTGTAGGGGCTGTCTGTTGGATTTTGGTGGTGTTTCGATTTTATTCAATTGTTTGAAATTTGGATGAATTTTCAAAAATTATGTTTCTGGACAGACATGTAGAACAGTGGTGTTTTTTGTCACCTCAAAAATGCTGTCAAGGCTATTATAGCTCAGTTCATGATGCCTTTCTTTGCTTTTAGGCAGAATTCCATTTAACTTGTGCATTTGCCGCTTGCTGAAATTTCAGTGAAAGGCCAAATTAAATTAATTGTTTGTCTCAAATCAAAGCTCCTCTCCTGTTGTAAAACTAATGCGGAATGCAGGTTTTTTTTTCATGTTTTTAAATATAAAATATTTAAATTCTTGTTAAAGTGAACTTTTGTATTTAAGATGATGTGATCAATAAAAATCTGTGAAATTCTGGGATTTTGTTTTTGTTTTTGAAAAAAATAAAAAGTTTTCTTCAGATTTTTGTTTTTCTAATGCGCATCAATGAACTAACGCGCGCGGGAGCTTTGAGACAAACAATTAATTTAATTTGGCCTAAGGAGACTGAAAAAAACGCACTGTTTTACGGATAGCCCCGACCCAGATTTAGTTTGAATTTTTGAATTTATTGTTGATCTTTTTAGATAAGTTTTGGCTGAAAATCTGTAAAATGTTGTTTACATTGCAGATTTTTTGTAGATTTCTTTCCTCAAAAGATTTATGTTGTATTATTTTTAACTAAACCTAACCCCCCCCCCCCCCCCCCCCTCGCCAAAAAGGGGAAAAGCCCAACCACTGTACCCTAACCTGAGTGATCTGTTTGCATGCAGAACATTGTTTTTATTACTGAATATAATGTAATAAATTTGTTTCGTGTTGAAAATCACTGGGATAAATATCATGTTTATTATGCAAATCTAGCCTACATTTGCCTATTTGGAATTTTGTACATATTGAATTATGATGGCAATTATATTTGTTCACAGATGTAAGAATAAAGAATTAAATCATTGTACACTACAGATATTTATTATGTGAGCATTAAATCATTGTACACCCAATTATTCATATCCATGCTTTTTAAATTTGTATTACCGTATTATTCCTATTAAGCGCCCATGCCCTTATAAGCGCCCACCCCTCTTTTTCCCAATGACTGCCAACAAGTAACACCTAATAAGCGCCCATCTGCAGCTCAAAATAAAGCATGAAAGTAGCGTCCGAAAGTCCTGGCATCAACAACATGTTGGCGATCTACGTATCAGCGGGCTGTGCACATTTTCCACCAAAAATGTGCATCAAAATTTGGATACAATTTGACAAGTTTCCACGATAAACTACTTTAAAAAAGGGTAACTTAATAAGCGCCCATATCCTCAATGACTTTGCTAAGATCCCTGGGCGCTTAATAGGGATAATACGGTACCTGTTACAAATACACCACTTTTGATATTTTGAATGGAAGCTATTAAATACTGTATACAGTGGCGTAGCCAGGTTTTTCTCAGTGGGGGGGCAAAGGGGGGGCCGGGAGTTTTGGTGGGGGGGGCAACAACCAAATTGAGGATTGAATTTCCTTGTGTTGTGAATAGGTTAGTCCCAAATTATTTCAACTGACATTTCCCACAGGGGGGGCAACAGGGGGGGCAGAGAACCCCACAGGGGGGGCAGCTGCCCCCCCTTGCCCCCCCTTGGCTACGCCACTGACTGTATACAACAACAAAAAATTACCTGTCCTCTTGTGTGCAAATTTATTGAGTTGGTCTCACTAGCCTTCAATTGCAGCCACGTCCAGCTATCGGTCGCCTTTTTAATATGATCTGGAACTGGTGTTCCTGGCTCGTGTTGCTTTGCCAGTTCTGCAAGTGTTGCAGATGCCTGTGCAGATGAGGATGCTGGAGTAGGTGTACTAGATTGATTATTCCTGTCTGTCAGAGGTACATCTATTATAATTTGGCAAACATGCCCTCGAAGTCTAGCCAAATCGCTCTTTGCGCCACATTTAATGCATATTGTCTTCAATTGTTCTAATTGTACAAGAAGTATTTTTGGACACATTTTTATAGAATGGAACGGTACAACTTCATTGCAGACAGGACAGGAGACCGACATAGAACGATGAAACTGGAAATATTTGGTCAGACAGTCCGAACAAAAAGAGTGCTGGCACTCGGTATGAACAGGATTAGACAAAATACAACAACAAATGGAACATGTAAAAAAATCAGCCTGCTGGTCTTCGCAAATATCGAATGTTTCATTGGTAGCATGGCGATTTGTAAAAATTGAGTGCAGGTGATTAAAAATATCCGGGCTTTCTGTGTCATAATTAAGCGTACATGATTCGTCGTCCTTTAACACACCCACAGTTGTACGGTGCCTTACGGTGTACTTTTTAGGGTTGCCCCTTGTCCCACTTTGAATACCTTGATAAAGGTTGCATGTATGACAATATGATGTACGTGAATGAGGCTTCCATAAAGACTTGAAGATTGGGTCCGGTCTGTATTGACGTGTACCTGCTTGGTGGTGACGAACCTTTCTGCTACATTTGTGACATAATAATTGAGGATGAACGCTACAATCGTCTCGCCACACATTAATGTTCCATAAATAATCGATCTCTTTGACATGATTTTTAACCTGTGAATTTTGTCTATTATGAATAATTCGTCCTTCACATACCCTACATAAATTATCTAAAGATTTGGTATGAAAGTCCATTGTAACACTGTAAATAAAATACTGTGAAAAATAATCAAAATTAAAGTCAAATCGCCCTTGTAAAACTACCACGCGAACGGCGTTGGTCCAGCAATTCTTCAGCTGACAGTGACGGCTAACCTAACCAGCAACTCCTCCGCTACGCTTTGCCGTGTTCACTACTGTACCGCCTACAGACCCGATTGCTGTGTGCCGGCCATTGAAAGATTCCTAAAATAGTCCGAAATATTATGGCCAAGATTTGCTTCAAAGGATGATGGCCTTATTGTTTTGAAATTAAATTTAAGTAAAAATAACACTTTTCTTTTAAATACTGACCCTGGCTTTATATTAAAAGGCAAAGTTTCTGAGAAAACGTAATTTATCAAGATTGAATTTACGAACTTTTGCCGAATAGATCAAAATGGCGCGTTTGCGTGAAAAATGACTTTTTGCGGTGCCGGATTTTGAACTCAAAATTCGACTTCGTAGAATAATTTATGTTCATTTCTTTGTTATAATAAGAATGTTATTATCTTTCTTTATTAACTGAGGGGCAACCGATACTGGTGATTTGTTCTTGCGTTGATTTTCGGGACATTTTGGTGGGGATATTTCGTTGTCGATCGTCTGTTTGGGGATTCCCCCTTCGCTTTGTTATTGCGGACATCGTTGGGATCACCGAAGGGAATCCCTTACTGGAAAATACGTATTTTGCTCAACAAACAAACTTATAAACTTCGATGTTGTTTTTGAGGAAAAAAAGACGCCGTGTGCCCTCTGATTAACCAGAACCAGATCAGGACAACCATAAGTTTACCCCTTCCCTAGAGCACCCTGGGAAAGGCATATTTAACTTTCATGATAACCAAGTGATTTCAATATACCGGACTAAATAGAGGAATTACAAGTCTCCCAAAGAGATAATTTTCTATCATTTACGACCTGATTGACTATTCTGAAGGTGGCACATAATGAAAACTCATAAAGTGACTATTATGTTAAAGATTTAACGTCGCGGCATCACTGTGGCTTGAGTTGTAACAACGAAAATTATACTGATTATCAGTATTCCAGTCTGCCAAAGGCATAGCAATACATTTGAGTTGATATTACACTATTTCCGAGCCTATTGCTTACAATCTCATTCAAACATGATACTTTTACCAGATATCATTCATTGATTTCCATTTTCATAATTAAAATCATGCTACTATATCAAACCATATAATACGGGAAAAAACCCCGAAAAACATGCGTTTATTTTTAAGGTAATTTTCCGTTTCCGTTGTCCAAAATCTCTCTCCGGATTTGACCGCATCATATGAAAAGTAAAACAGATATCGATTATCATTTAATATAAATGTGTAGCTATGATTCAGAGCTATAATTATGACAAATATCACAAGGCTGACATTCATATTAGCAATGTTATGAGGGAGGAGGTAGAACTTATTGAATGACCCTCGTATATATAGACTTTACAATGTAATTGTAGGAAAAAGCAAATTTGTTGCCCAAGTATCCAACTTTGAGAAGCCCTGGAAAGAAAACAGAAAATATTATATCTCTAATTCTTTGAGATTATGTAGAAAACATGTGGGGGGTATAATGTCACCCAACGTCATCTCCAAATTATGTGATCCACGAGGTCAAATTCAAGGGCAAAGTAAAGGTATGAATGAAAACTTAACATGCTCATGCTTGCTTGAGAAATAACATTGGCAGATTTGGATTCCTATGCAATTCCCTTTCCAAAAACACCAATTTCAGCCAATTTGACCCAGGGGTTACTGATTTATGGTTGTTTGAAAGTTGACTGTTGCGCTCATTTTGACCGAAATCGTCGACAATGTGCGAAAACCGTAAGTCGGATGAATTTTTAATTTTAAAATTTAAGCTTGAAGAGCCAAAGTTACCCTATAAACCAAATTTGAGTTTATTTATTTGAGCAAATTTGAAGAGGGTAGGGTTAAATCCATTGGGTGATTTGACATGGAATGACCCTCTTCAAGTTCAACAAGTAGCCTATCAGAATTTGCTTAAAGGGACATTAAGTGGTGTTGAAAAGTTTAAATGTTTAAAAATTTACTTCAGAATTCAAGATGAACATTAAAAATCGCCATTATTGTTGATTCTACTAACAAAAAACACAGCAAAACTAGATTAAAACAATATCATCGCTATTTATTGAAAAACGCCCTCTATGCATGGTTCGCGTTATGTATCACGCGTACTGCACGGGGATACTGTCGGACGTAAAATGCTGGTCCCGCGGGATAAGCATTTTTTGAATCGACGTTTTCTTGTAAAGAGAGCTGATTTTTCTTAATCCTTATAGGTGTAAGTTCATACATGTAATACAATTATAAAAATAAACTAATCTCAGTTTTTATCATAATTGAGGGCGCTGCCTCCAACACATCTCTTAGTGTCCCTTTAATTAATTCAAACAGGAAATCAAACTTAAACCTTCCCCAGCAGATTTGTACTCCATTGGAACAATTATTTTGGGTTTCAAACATGAAAAATAGTGAATTTATTACGCATTTGTCTTGGTGGCCATATTTGCCAACTTACTCGGTGGGACAATTTGGCCACCTGCTAGGATTGAAATACTAGTAGTATTTACCTGCTGAGCTGATCCAGCCAGATATTGAGCTGCGGAGCTGAGTGAGACACTACTACCCGGGAGTACTACTGCAGCACTTCATGACTTGACTGAGTCTGAGAAAGTCACAAGTGAACATATTTTAACATGAATAAATTGTATTAAAATCTGGAAGCCCTCGTTATAGTTGCATTGCAGCTGCAGCAATGGCAAAGTACAAAACGAAAATTGCCCAGGAGAGGGCGCCATATACATTAACCGATCGGTACAGACCGGGTCGGAACAGGAACGGCTTGTTTGTTTTTTCTAAACTATGTTGTCCAACGACATGACATTGTATCCTTTGGTCCTATCTGCAAGACTTTTGCGTGAGCCGTGAAGAGTCATTTTTAGACATACACGGGCACACCCATATCCTTATATACATCAGTGGCGGATACAGGGGGGGGGGGGGCTTTGGGGGCGCGCGCCCCCCGTAAAATTTTACAATATACCTTTTTTGTGTACGCGCCCCCCGTAACATTTGACAATTATAATATATTTCAACAAATTGCATGTTATAATTAAAACTACGTTGTATTCCAATGCTTTGATCAGCAGAGTTGCAAGACTTTTAGAGTGTGTGGGCCGTGAAGTGACTTTTTAAGAAAGGCACATAGGTACCAAAAGGGGGTGCCGCGGATTTGCGTCTCAAACTGTTGTAATGAACTACGTATTATTCAAATGCTTTGATCAGCAGAGTTGCAAGACTTTTAGAGTGTATGGGCCGTGAAGTGACTTTTTAAGAAAGGCACATACGTACCATAAGGGGCTGCCGCACGGGTTTCGTCTCAAAATATGAAGTACCATGTATATATTAATTCAAATGCTTTGATCAGCAGAGTTGCAAGCCTTTTAGAATGTGTGGGCCGTGGAGTGACTTTTAAGAAAGGCACACCATAAGGGGGGTGTCACGGATTTGCGTCTCAAACTGTTGTAATGAACTACGTATTATTCCGATGCTTTGATCCGCAGAGTTGCAAGCCTTTTAGAATGTGTGGGCCGTGAATTGACTTTTTAAGAATGGCACATACGTATCATAAGGGGCTGCCGCACGGGTTTCGTCTCAAAATATGAAGTACCATGTATTAATTCAAATGCTTTGATCAGCAGAGCTGCAAGCCTTTTAGAGTGTGTGGGCCGTGAAGTGACTTTTTAAGAAAGGCACATAGGTACCATATTAGGGTGCCACGGGTTTCGTCTCAAAATGTTGTAATTAAGTACCTACATGTATTAATTCAAATGCTTTGATCAGCAGAGCTAGCTGCAAGCCTTTTAGAGTGTGTGGGCCGTGAATTTACTTTTTAAGAAAGGCACATACGTACCATATTAGGGTGCCGCAAGGGTTTCGTCTCAAAATGTTGTAATGAAGTACATGTATACTAATTTAAATGCTTTGATCAGCAGAGTTGCAAGCCTTTTTGAATGTGTGGGCCGTGAAGTTACTTTTTAAGAAAAACACATACGTACCATATTAGGGTGCCGCACGGGTTTCGTCTCAAAATGTTGTAATGAAGTACATGTATTAATTTAAATGCTTTGATCAGCAGAGCTGCAAGCCTTTTAGAATGTGTGGGCCGTGAAGTTACTTTTTAAGAAAGGCACATACGTACCATATTAGAGTGCCGCAAGGGTTTCGTCTCAAAATGTTGTAATGAAGTACATGTATTAATTTAAATGCTTTGATCAGCAGAGTTGCAAGCCTTTTTGAATGTGTGGGCCGTGAAGTTACTTTTTAAGAAAGACACATACGTACCATATTAGGGTCCCGCACGGGTTCGTCTCAAAATGTTTAATGAAGTAGGCCTACATGTATTAATTTAAATGCTTTGATCAGCAGAGTTGCAAGCCTTTTAGAATGTGTGGGCCGTGAAGTTACTTTTTAAGAAAGGCACATACGTACCATATTAGGGTGCCGCACGGATTTCGTCTCAAAATGTTGTAATGAAGTACATGTATTAATTTAAATGCTTTGATCAGCAGAGTTGCAAGCCTTTTAGAATGTGTGGGCCGTGAAGTTACTTTTAAAGAAAGGCACATACGTACCATATAAGGGTGCCGCACGGGTTTCGTCTCAAAATGTTGTAATGAAGTACATGTATTAATTTAAATGCTTTGATCAGCAGAGTTGCCAGCCTTTTTGAATGTGTGGGCCGTGAAGTTACTTTTTTTTAAGAAAGACACATACGTACCATAATAGGGTGCCGCACGGGTTTCGTCTCAAAATGTCAGTGTAATGAAGTACATGTATTAATTTAAATGCTTTGATCAGCAGAGTTGCAAGCCTTTTTGAATGTATGGGCCGTGAAGTTACTTTTTAAGAAAGACACATACGTACCATATTAGGGTAGTGCCGCACGGGTTTCGTCTCAAAATGTTTAATGAAGTACATATTAATTTAAATGCTTTGATCAGCAGAGTTGCAAGCCTTTTAGAATGTGTGGGCCGTGAAGTTACTTTTTAAGAAAGGCACATACGTACCATATAAGGGTGCCGCACGGGTTTCGTCTCAAAATGTTGTAATTAAGTACATGTATTAATTCAAATGCTTTGATCAGCAGAGGTTAGTTGCAAGCCTTTTAGAATGTGTGGGCCGTGAAGTTACTTTTTAAGAAAGGCACATACGTACCATATTAGGGTGCCGCACGGGTTTCGTCTCAAAATGTTGTAATGAAGTACATGTATTAATTTAAATGCTTTGATCTGCAGAATTGCAAGCCTTAGAATATGTGGGCCGTGAAGTTACTTTTTAAGAAGCACGTTAAGTGCATGTATTCTAATGCTTTGATCAACATAGAGTTGCAAGATTTTAGAGTGTGAGTGGGCCGTGAAGTGTCTTTTTTGAGAAAGACACACACGTAGGCCTACCATTAGGGGGTGCAAAGTGTTTGCGTCTCAAAATGTTATAATGAAGACTATTGTATTCAAATGCTTTGATAGCCAGTAACAAATACGTTTCCAACGCTCACGAAACATTAGGTCCTATGCCTGTATACTTTTTGTGAGGGCCGTAAAATGTCATTTTCAGACGTATGTCTACGTGTATGAAATACAAATATGTAACATAATTTCTGCATATACCTCCACCAATACAAAATAGTAACCCCCCCCCCCCTCCCTTCATGATAACACCCTCTCCTTATATCACCCCTCCTGGCACGCTCTCCTCTTATCTTAACATCTCCTCCTAGCACTCCCCTCCTAACACCCTTCCCTCATAGCACCCTCCCCACCTCTTCCTCCTAATACCCTCCCCTCGTAACATACCCTCCCGACAACGTCCTCTCTCCTAACACCCTCCCCTCCCTTATAACACCCTCCCATCCTAACACCCTCTCCTCCTAACACCCACTTCGCTTAATACCCTCCCCTCCCAGCACCCTCCCTTATAACTTCCTAGCACCCTCCCGACAACCTCCCCTTTTAACACCTCCTCTTAACACCCTCCACGCCTAATATAACCTCCCATCCTAACACCCTCCCCACGCCTAACATCCTCCTACTGACACCCTCCCTCCCCTCGTAACACCCTCCCTCCTCACATCCTCTTATATCATCCTCCCTCGTAGCGAACACCCTCCACTCCCAACAACGTCCCTCCTGACACCCTTCCGTCCTTACACCATCCCCTACTCATGCTACTAACCCTCTCTCGTAATACTCTCCCATACCCTCCCCTCGTTATACACTCCACTCCCCTCCCATCGTAACAGGTTCTCCCCACCTAGCACCCTTCCCTCCTGACACCCTTCCCACACAGCGCCCACCCCTCAACCTCCTCCTAACACCAAACCTCCTGACATACTACTCTTCTATATATCATCACCCTCCCCTCAAAACACCTCACCTCCCCTCGTAACACCCTCCATACTTAAACACTCTTCTAACACCCTCATTAATTCAACTCACTCCCCCTCTTTTCATTGTTTCCCTCCAACTTGATCCCTCATTCCCTAATCTTGAATATAATTGATTTCCTTCCATACACCCTCACTCCTTCCAAACACACTCACACCTTCCATACACCCTCACTCCTTCCATACACTCGCACTCATTCGATACACCCTCACTCTTTCAAAACACTCTCCCTCCTTCCATACACCCTCACTCCCTCCATACACTCTCACTCCCTCCATACACCATCACTCTTTCCATATACTCACACTCCTTCCATTCACCCTTACTCCTTCCATACACCCTCACTCCTTCCATACACTCGCACTCATTCGATACACCCTCACTCTTTCAAAACACTCTCCCTCCTTCCATACACCCTCACTCCCTCCATACACTCTCACTCCCTCCATACACCATCACTCTTTCCATATACTCACACTCCTTCCATTCACCCTTACTCCTTCCATACACCCTCACTCCTTCCATACACCCTCACTCCTTCCATACACCCTCACTCCTTCCATTCACCATCACTCCTTGCATACACCCTTGCTCTTTCCATACACCCTCACTCCTTCCATACACCCTCACTCCTTCCACATACACCCTCACTCCTTCCATACACCATCACTCCTTCCATGCACCATCACTCCTTTCATACACCCTCACTCTTTCCATACACCCTCCTACCATACACCCTTACTCCTTCCATACACCCCACTCCTTCCATACACCCTCACTCCTTCCAAATACCCCACTCCTTCCATACACCCTCACTCCTTCCAAATACCCCAACTCCTTCAATACCCCCACTCCTTCCATACACCCCCACTCCTTCCATGCACCATCACTCCTTTCATACACACCCTCACTCCTTCCATACACCCTCACTCCTTCAATATACCCTCCTACCATACACCCTTACTCCTTCCATACACCCCCACTTCTTCCATACACCATCACTCCTTCCAAATACCCCCACTCCTTCCATACACCCTCACTCCCTCCAAATACCCCCACTCCTTCCATACACCCCACTCCTTCCATACACCCCACTCCTTCCATACACCCTCACTCCTTCCATACACCCTCACTCCTTCCATACACCCCACTCCTTCCATACACCTCCACTCCTTCCATACACCCTCACTCCTTCCAAATACCCCCCACTCCTTCCATACACCCTCACTGCTTACATACACCCTCACTCCTTCCATACACCCTCACTCCTTCCATACACCCTCACTCCTTCCAAATACCCCTCACTCCTTCCATACACCCCCACTCCTTCCATACACCCCCACTCCTTCCATGCACCATCACTCCTTTCATACACCCTCACTCCTTCCATACACCCTCACTCCTTCAATATACCCTCCTACCATACACCCTTACTCCTTCCATACACCCCTACTCCTTCCATACACCATCACTCCTTCCAAATACCCCCACTCCTTCCATACACCCCACTCCTTCCATACACCTCCACTCCTTATATACACCATCACTCCTTCCAAATACCCCCACTCCTTCCATACACCCCCACTCCTTCCATACACCCCCACTCCTTCCATACACCCCACTCCTTCCATACACCTCCACTCCTTATATACACCCTCACTCCTTCCAAATACCCCCACTCCTTCCATACACCCCACTCCTTCCATACACCCCCACTCCTTCCATACACCATCACTCCTTCCAAATACCCCACTCCTTCCATACACCCCACTCCTTCCATACACCCCCACTCCTTCCATACACCCTCACTCCTTCAATATACCCTCCTACCATACACTCTTACTCCTTCCATACACCCCACTCCTTCCATACACCCCCACTCCTTCCATACCCTCACCCCTTCCATACACCCTCACTCCTTCAATATACCCTCCTACCATACACCCTTACTCCTTCCATACACCCCACTCCTTCCATACACCATCACTCCTTCCAAATACCCCACTCCTTCCATACACCCCCACGCCTTCCATACACCCCACTCCTTCCATACACCCTCACTCCTTCCAAATACCCCCCACTCCTTCCATACACCCCACTCCTTCCATACACCCTCACTCATTCCATACACCATCACTCCTTCCATGCACTATCACTTCTTCCAAACACCCTCACTCCTTCCACATACACCCCCACTCCTTCCATACACCATCACTCCTTCCATGTACCATCACTCCTTTCATACACCCTCACTCCTTCCATATACCTTCCTTCCATACACCCTCACTCCCATACACCCTCACTCCTACCATACACCCTCACTCCTACCATACACCCTTACTCCTTCCATACACCCTCACTCCTTCCCCAGATAGCAATACTATGTTGGGCCAACTAATCACTTACGTTGGGCCAACGTCAAACTATGACGTTGGGCCGACATGATTTTGTCCGGCTAGCCAATGTTGGCTCACCATCAGTTGTTTGACGTTGGTACAATGTTGGCCCAACATTTCAACAACAGCGTTGGCACTTTGTTGGCCCAACATTTCAACAACAGCGTTGGCACAGCATTAGCCCAATGTATCAACAACAGTGTTGGCACTTCATTGGCCCAACGTTTCAACAACAGCGTTGGCACTACATTGGTCCAACATTTCAACAACAAACAACAGTTTTGGCACTACGTAATGCCATATAGATTTATGTATTCAGTCAACGTTGGTCCAACATTGGCCTAACGTTTCAATGTTAAACAACATTGGCACAACGTTAGTGCATTTCACCAACGTTGGTCCATAATACTACAAAATATATCATTGATAGGGCCCATTTGTTCACTGATGTGGTGTTGGGCTAACCCAAATATACCAATTACTAACCGTAACCATTTGTCTGTTGGGCCAACGTTTTGCCGGATTTTGTCTTGTAAACTAAATTTTCCCAATGTATGTTACTTCAACGTTTGCCCAACCTTTGAAAGCACACATTATACCCTGTAGATAAAATACACAAATTCATTGGTAACAATTTATTTCAAATCTTCTGTTTTATTTGGTATCATGACTAGTATGTAATATAGTTACAATACACACGAAAGAACCTAGCTACAACCTGTTCCTGCCCAAAACGGTGTGACTAAAATGGTTATTAGGGTTTAATAGGGGAGGATGGGGCAACTGGTCCAGTGAAGCATATTTCAGGATATAAAAGATTAAATCGTGTGTAAATATTTATCAAATTGCTATGAAAAATAACATCACCCAAGTAACAGTTTACCAGGGGTTAAAATACTTGTTTGGCTATGAGGGCTATTTTGAGGAAATTCTGCCCAAAATCGCCCCTATGTACATTTTGCCATAGGCCAACATTTTCTCAGGGGGCTATTTTGTGAAAACTAGGGCTAATCGCCCTTTGCCCCAGTCAATTTTGAGCCCTGCTGTTTACATATAACATATAATCAATGTTGAAAAATATTTCCATAAAATGTCAATCACCACTAACTGAAAAGTTAACTTGGTATGTTCCAACGGTTAGATTACACAGAAATCAGTGAATGACAACATGGAAACCAGGCAGTATTTTCTTAACAAACACATTTACATATTATTTAATGTGTAAGGCTATATTAAAAAATCAAATAATCAAATAAAAAAATAAATTAAAAAAATTGGACTGATTTTTTCATTGATCACCTCATTTTATACTAAATAGAAAAGGTCACTTTTACAAGGATTTCAATATTTTATATTTAAAAAAAAACACTTAAAAAAACCCCCGCATTCCGCATTGAGTCTTTTGTAACAAAGGGAAAAACAATAATTGTTGCCATTTTCTCTTAAGAAATTTGTCGAAAACTATTACATCCTGCGTTAATCAATGCAATGTATTTGTTAATGTTACATACAGTGGCATTGTGAGCAAATCAACAACAGCTCAAGTGCATTGATTTTTCATATTTTACATTGACCTTCTTCATACACAACACTATACAAATCAAAATTCACAATTTAAGCATAATTTTTATCTACGTTATAACAAATAAAAACATGTCAACGAGTCTGCTAACACCTGCAGCGAGCAGCTAATCAAAACAAGGCGTGTGTTGCACGCATTGAACGGCACACACACAGATTGCTTTAGGGCTGATATCCAAACTCTCAGCGGTGTTACACCGGTATTACACCGATATTTGTATAGAATATCGGTGTAATACCGGTATAACATCGGTGTAATACCGGTGTAACACCGCTGAGAGTTTGGATATCAGCCCTTACACACTTTGAATGCACTCTGCAGATTTTGAAATTCCTGCTTTCTGTGGTGTACCACCACAAAGAGTAAATCAGATAAATATCAAAACAAAATTGTACACAAAATGATGTGGACCCAATTTTCCTCATGTTTTAAAAATGGGGAACATTTTGGACGACCCCTTATGTTAAAACAACATTTTACAAGGCCTAATAAAAAAAAAAAGGTTTGTTTCCGGTAACATGCTGACAAAAAATATGGTCGGTCGGTCTGGAATTTTTTTTATTTTACAAACAAATAATATTTTAGATTCACCATGTAAATTAATTGCAAAGCTTCCAAATTTTGACGACATCGCAATCTGAAGGCCAACTTTCGAGGCAAATTTCATGAAAACATGCAACTTTTTGGAAAATGTGGAACAAGATTTGGATGGTCCGCACAGGGGGGAGTCTAAGGGTGGGTGCGCCCCCCTCAGAGTTTTGAAGATTTTTGAAAAATCAACCCATGAATGACGCCATGCCATTTGGTGCACAATATTCACCCTAATTGCCACACCACCCCCGTTCAATTTTGTTTTTTAGTGTTTCTAGTTAATAATATTCAAATCCACACGTACATTTTTAGTACGAGTCAATGTAGCATACTTGAAGGAGTTAAATTTAACATATCTTATTTTAGATTTACACAACATACGTAATGCACAAATCATGAACAAAAATAATTACCCTGAAATTGTATATTAAATCTAGAATATTAAATCATTATTCAGGTTTCAGCATTTTCATGTTGACACTAGACCGCGATGAAGAGAAATCCATTTTAAGTTTGCGATAGCGGCGTGGTCGACCTCGTGGTCCAGATTCGCTCAGCGTTTTACACTGTTTAAATCATGCAAATTCACGCAGAGTGTACATAGGTTTACATTGGAGGAAGGGAATTCCCCTAAACATCACACGTGCGGTAAATATCTCACGGTTCTTTGCTGAAACCCTATCCAACCTCTTCTGTGTAGGGGATAGGGGATAATCCGCAGCAGCTGCAGTGGAGCAACGTAAAACTGGGGATTTAATTTATTTTATTTATACTCGTACGGACGAACGGAAAGTAAACTTCAGGATTGTTGCAGAATTCATGGAAATGGGTACATTCAAATTGGACCTTCGGCAAAATGGGAATGTAAATCTAAATGGGACGGTACATTTTTTATTCTCTCAATACATTTCCGTAAATTTGGACTGAAAAAATACGAAAGGTAGAAAATAAATTTTATTTTTTCAAAATGTTGATAACATTTTTACGGTCGGCAGGTTTTCAGAGGGTCGGTCGGGTTACCGGAAACAACACTTATTTTTATTAGGCCCAATCATGTCAAATTTAATTGTGTTGGCTCCATTACAATTGTAGCTATCAACAAAAATCTCCTGTAAAATAATCTTTACCAAAATAAGCCATTGGAAAATACAGGGTGTCCAAAATGATGTATACCCGGTTTTAAGAAATATTAAATATATACAAACAGCATTGCCCTCTAAAGTGTAATAACTGGAATATTAAGGTGAACATGTTTCTTACTTATGTCAATTTTATCAACATATCTTTATCATCCATTTGAATATGGCATCATATTATAGTGAAAACCTGTATTTCACTTGTATTGTATTTCAATTGAGGATGACATTATGCGAGGCAGCGAACCCCAAAATGATGTCTCTTCCTTACAACCATGACCAAAGGCATAGAAAAAGATAGTGAAAACTTGCAAACATTGATCAACCGATGAACGGTTGAGAATGTATGTTGCCACATTTTCATAACAAACAATGAAATAATTTTCTGAGAAGTTCCCAGTTGACGCTGTCTGATATCGATCTTGTTTGGCCACAATGAACACACAGCAACCGCTGAGAATGTTTCATGTGTGTTAACCTCCGGAAAGGGAAGACATTTGCAAAAACATATCGTCTGTCTGTCTTTCTTTTTTGTTCCAATATGTCTAAAAATAAATCCCCTTCTTTTCTTGGTTCAGACAGATTTTGTTTTATTACAACATCTTATGCAGAACTTTTTGCATATTAGTTCAATGATGTACTTCAGGATACAAACAATATAACTGATGAAAATTGTTTCATCAAATCTTTCAATGTGGTTTAAATCATCTCTGTAATAAGTCAAAACTGATATTGCTCCACTGTGGAGATATCTACTCTTGTGGCTCTCCACCTCCTTTTTAGTCTAGCAGTCAAACCAGTGGGCAGTTGTAACAATACTTTCATAAAATACAAACATCAAATTACTCTATGAGACCTACTAAACTCAAACATTTTCTTGGTTTCTGAATCTTAACTTCCTTAGGATGAACTTTCATTCTAATTTCCTTAGGTTATATTTTGCCTGAATACAGAGATGAGCACCAACCGAGGTTTGTTATAATCTACTCAACTATTAAATTAGTCGCTATTAACAAGAACACAGTACACTGTATATTGTAAGACTGAAATAGATAGTCAACATTTTATCAGATGTGGCTCTGACGTCATCAGGACTCATGTAACCAGTCTCTTTAGAACAGCACAGTGTTTCACTTAACCAATGTGAATAATGCTGACTTGTGTAAGGTTACCACAATTGTTCTGCAAGCATGCAGCCATAACATTAGCCACCTTTGTGCACAACATTATGTCCTACTTGGGTGCCTCAAAAATATGGATACTTTCTTGATCCACCTTCATTTACCTATCCGCTTTAATATTCAGTTTAGGGGCGGAAGGCTTCCATTTGATTGGTCGGTCTCGTCATCATTCATCGCAGACATAGCCTCTCCATTTTCCATGTCTGCCTCTGCATTTCCATCTGCACTGTCAGCTGAATAAAGTTAAACACAAATATAATAATAACTGTATCAAATTGATATGTATAAATTAATTTAGTTTTCAGGTCCAATGGACACTCTAACAAAAGAGGCGCTAGTTCTCACCAACTTATCTGAATGCTCAACTTTCTTAGCTCTACATCTCTTCAACCATCTATTGTTGTATTGCGTTGGATAACATATGGGGAATTGCCAAACATCACAGCTTGATGAGAAACATGCTTATTCAGTACAGGTGATCAGATAATCAGAATTTACCAACAGATAGTGTACCGCATGCAGCTTATTCAAACAGATATTTCAAACATGATTTCTATTTTCAATTTCACAAGAATAGGATCGATATAGGGTTTGAAGCTGAATGGAAGGAAGAATACAGCATGCAGGAGGACAGGGAGTAGTCTCAAGTTCTTAATCAGATTGTATGACTTTTTCATTTAATTTTGTTATGATTCCTAAGACAAACGTTTCATTCTGAAATATCACATCTTTTTAATTAACTTGAATTTTGTTTATCATGGGTGTGGAATAGAATGTTTACACATTTTAGTATTCTGTTCCAATTGTTTTATAAAAAAAACCAAATAATTACCTTGTTTGTCAGCGACTTTCCTCTTCTCTCTCTCTCTTTCCTTCCTCCCGATCTATCCTGCTGCATACTTCAACCAGCTTTTGATGTAGTTGCCTGCAGAGGTATCGTCGGAGCTCTTCCATCCCTTTTCTTGTGGCACCTAAAAAAAATAAGGCAGACATTAAATCATGAAAACTACTGTGGAACTGTGATGCTCAAAGTATGTGCGAAATGAGAATACATTTTTTTAATGTTAACCCTTACCCCCCTGAATGTTAAATAATGCCAATCTTAAGTCCCTCTCCAAGCGCCTGTGCCGCTGGTTTTCGATGATGTAGTCAACGGAGCCTATAATAGTGAGCGCAGACTGCGTGAATGAGTAGCTGAGGGCCGTGGCTTAGTGGGTTGGACATGGGGCTTGAGAAGAGAGGATCCCCGGATAAAATCACGGCAGGTTCCCTTGAGATTTAGTTGGTGTTTTTTCCTCGAAAATTGTGATCCCAGTCAAAATTCATAAGTTCTCAGTGTTTGAGCCCTCCTCCTCCAAGTCCTTCAAGGGGACTCGAGACCGAGTCCAGACTCGAGTACTACAACACGGATCATAAGTAAGTTACTGATCCCTGTGTAACAGAAAAATAACCAACAATGATATTACTCACGGCAAACAACATCTACCACTTGTGAACTGGCCAAGCCAGTTTTGGATCCCCATGCCCTTCCAATTACAGTCTAGCGAAGTCGTCCGTCATCAGTTCAGCCATTATCCTCACAACTACCTGCTGCTCTGATTGTCCCCCAAGACGGTTCAGCCATTTGATCTGCAAAGTAGGTAAAAAATATGTGTTATTTCATTATTATGAGATGGGCAATTCCATGTTACTCACGTAGTCACGATACGCTTTTTCGCTACGTTACTCTTTTGGAAGTGCCATATTTTTTAGAAGAACAAGCTTGACAGAATTATTTTTTCTGCAGTAGTTCACAAGACCCAGCACTAACTTTTTCTGCAATTAGAATTGCAATCCAAGACATGACTTGCGTGTCACCTAATTACTTACGTTACATTTGATTTGAACATCATAAAATGGCAACAAGCTTTCATTCACAAAGTGTCCTCAAACAGGGCATTTTTGGAAACAAGTTTAACATGGTTGATGTACATGTAGCTAACAGTAAGATTTACTATGCAAGGTGGAAATAATCTCATTAGATAAACACTTTTCAGAAAATTTACCAAAATAGCTGTTACTCACGTTACGTTACTCACGTAACTTGTTTTTGCAAATTCAAATTGTATTTATATAGCTCATGCAGATTAGCTCAAAATGTTATGAAATAGTCTTGACATGTGATGTATTTAATTTCCCCAAAATATAATTATGTCTCCAAACGGTAAATTATGACCGCTACACTTGTTCACAGAACATTGTAAATTCTCAACCTGTTACACCAACAATATCTTGATGAAAATGGTATAATTTTGCATTTAAACAGAAACAATTTGAGAACTATTTTCTTTTTTTAAACTAAACATTATGTTCTACAAGCGTTAGGTGAAAATAATTGCATATAATTGAAAAATTACACCATAGTTATCAAGGTCGCTGAATTCAGCACCTTTGCGCAAAATCACTATTTTTGAACTTAGGAACGGTGAACACAAGAAGTATATATGCAGAAAATACTCTACACATTTGTGTAAGTAAGCAATGCAAGTATATTTAACACTTTGTAAACCAAAAAATACTGCAGGTCACGACTTGCGAATCCCCCTGGCTGGGAGATCAACTAAATGAGGTCAAAGGTCATATGTGGGTCATGTTCCCCCCGGTGTTCATGTTTCTTTTCTCCAAGTTTGAGGTCAATCGGGCAACTTTAACGATTTGACCTCTAGATGACCTTTGACCGCAGATGACCTTTGATGACCTCTAATTATTTTTAACATGTTGCCTTGGTGTTCATTGCACGATGTAACCCCTTGGCGACCTTTGACCTGGGATGACCTAGTAACTGTTGACCTCGGATGACCTCTAATTAATTTTAGACATGTTCACTCGGTGTTCAGTTTCTTTACTCCCAAGTTTGACGTCAATCGGGCAACTTTAACGATTTGACCTCTGGATGACCTTTCACTGCAGATGACCTCGGATGACCTCTAATTATTTGTTGACATGTTCCCCCGGTGTTTACAAACCAAGGGGATAATAATTGAATGTTTTCCTTCAAAAGTGACTTTCGGAGGACAAAGTTACTGTTTTACTTGTTGAAAAACTTGGAACGACACGTAATGACCCCTAGAAATAGTGCGTACGAAGTGATGGAAGTGCCAGACTAACATAAGACTGATAAATGAATAAAAACTAAGTACAGATAATTGCTACAATGCATTTTAGGTAATTACTCATGTTACATTTTTGTTACGCATGTTACAATTGTTACTCACGTTACAGTTTTCAAACCTCTGCCATTTTAATAAAACTACACATAGCCCATTATATTTCCTGCTTTCAAATTAAGTACCTGGAGTATGATTATTATTCCATTTGGCAAATTTTAAAAGCAAGGAACAATTGAGTAGGACAACTATTTGATGTTTATCGTTACTCATGTTACATTTCTGACTACCACACAGGACACTGGACTGGAGTTTCTTCCCTACTTGTGTCAATGCATAGGTATTTTTTATAGTTGGTAACTTGAAACTAAGGTATTATGCATTTCAGAAATCAACACATATTTATATTTACAGTTAATATTAATGTAGGAGGTCAACATAAACTGAACACACATTTTTCACTTAATTTTTACGAAAAAACATTTTTCAACTTCTGACGGATCATTTCTTGAAATTTACAAACAAATCCTTCAAACATTTGATTGTCCTACACCTAGCAACAAGAGTCCCGGACCAGGTGCTTTGAGGTTGGCTGATTCAAAATAGATAATCGGTACCAAAAATCTGAGATACATTAAAGGTATATGTTCCGATCACATTTTCATAACACAGATTTTCCTCAAACATGGAGATTTTTATATCATATGAAAGATCATATTTTTCTGATTAACATGTACTGAAATTTGACGGTCCAAATGGGTACGATTACGGAGAAATTTTGATACCTCATTCAACAAAATCGATTGGATACTTTTAAAGTTATGGCGGTTTCAATGATCGCGCATAACAACATCAAAGTTGCACTAGGTATAGGAAATCATTGATTTGTGTGTGATTACGCACTGTCGGAAAATGTGTGTGTAAAGATAGCAAAGACTTTCATTCTTCACAGTTAGTCACACCATTTGTCCCACAAATTGCGGTTATCACTCCAGATCCATTCATCCAGATACCTGGTGGCTCGTTCTGATAGCACAGAGTTATGACAGTAATCACACACAAATCAATGATTTCCTATACCTAGTGCAACTTTGCTGTGGTTATGCGCGGTCATTGAAATCGCCATAACTTTAAAAGTATCCATTCGATTTTGTTGAATGAGGTATCAAACTGCGGAGAAGAAATTCAAAGTGCTCATGTAATGTATATCTTAGATTTCTGGTACCAATTATCTATGTTGAATTAGCCAACCTCAAAGCACCTGGTCCGGGACATATGTTGCTAGGTGCATATAAAGTGCTCAACAAAAGAAAGACATACACTTTGTTTAGGTCCTTTAGAGTAACTTCCAATTATTTTTTGACCAAACAGACAGGTGGAAACTTTGGTATCAAATTGTGCCGGAAAGATTCATCCAAATGTCTATTTAATCTGTTTGGTAAAAAAATAATCGGAAGTTACTCTAAAGGACCTAAACAAAGTGTATGACTTTCTTTTGTTGAGCACTTTACCTACAAGTGTATACAATAAAATAAAATGGGTAATAAGCATCGAAATTGAATCTATAATTTAAAGGTCATATCACCAATCCATGGAATTGCCCAGATGCATTATTATGAGATGCATATAATCCATAAGGGAATTGTGAAACCATACCTATATCAACTTGAATCAAACAACTGGTGTCATTGTGGTGCTCCTCATTTTCTTGGTTCTCAAACCTCTGATCAGTTCTACAATTTGCATCAACACACGGAAATGTCACACGGACACGGTGTTCAGTATAAAATCCCATTTGGTCACATTTATCACATAATAGCCTGAATGTCCCTTCGTACATTTTACAAAAGCTCTGGCTGGTGTGTCACAGGTCATATTCTTGAATTTCACCTGCATTGTCTTGCCATTGAACTGAAAGGTTGTTCCTGTGGCTAATTTTGTATTTGATATTTTATTATAGAGCTTGCTGAGCGCCACAATAATCTGAAATTTGAGATTGATCGGAGCAGATATGACAATTTTATTGTCAAAAATGAAGCAAAATTGAAGCGTTCATTTCTTTCTTTTTTGACCCCCTAGCAAAATACAAAGAAAAATTAATCTATTCAAAAATGATTAATTAATTTTTACAAGAAAAGTATAAATGCTACAAAGCTGAAATTTTGGGAGCTTTTTAATTAAAGTTTTTAGAAAGTGTCCTGTGTTGCAGGAGGCTGTAAGACATCTGCATACTTAATTATACTTAATTATCTATTTTTTTAAATTTAAATTAGACTAATTAATGCACTTAATTAAAGGTAGTTGTTCCGATTGCTGGCCTGATTTTCAACTTGATGTTTTCTGTTTCATATGGAAGGTCGATCCTGAAATGTGTCACATTCCAAAGTTTGAGTTGCATAACTGCAATAGTTCTTATTTTAGAATCACAAGGTCACAATTATGTTGCCCATTGAGTAGTTTTGGCAGTATTTCACCACATTTTTGCCTATGATTTCTAAATGGAACATTGCTGGCCCCAAAGGTTTTACAGACATAATAAGAAAATTATGAGGATTCTTCTGATTATCAAAATATCTTGATGTGAAAAAAAAATCATAGCCCACAAAAAGTGATCGGGTCATATACCTTTAAATTTTCCAAGTTCATACACTTTACTAAACGTCATGCCACTTGGTGTATATGAAGAGGTTTTTTTGCAAAAGGGCCTGCATCCACTTTGGCTCTTATTGAGAAAAAGGTTCTAAATATTCAAGTTGAGCAATTGAAAAACTGAATGGATTATGAAAGAGGTACACTACATACTAATCTAAATTGAAATAAATTTCAAATGTGCTAGTTTTTAATTTTTTTTAAATCATTTTTACATTTTTTGAAAATTTGGATGTAGGTCCTTTTGCAACAAAACTCTATCTGTTTGTACATAGAGAAAAAATACCACACAAAAAAAATCATTTATTTTAATCATTTAAAAAAATAAGTCTGATATAGAAATGTATAAGTCACAATCATATGTTTCAAGAAAATAAAGTCATATTTTTTCAAAAAGACCTACATCTCATTGTAAACAGCCATTGAAGTTATTGTTTTGTTGCAAAAGGGCCTGTATCCCGATCTAATTCTGGATACAGGTCCTTTTGTACATCACCCTTCCCACCCCATGCATCCACGCCACCATCCCTACCACAAACCCACTCCCCAGGTCGGCCATCCCATTACTATTCGCCACCACAGTACACACACCCCTGCCTTCCACCACAACCCCTCCCCACCACTAACCCCCTCCCAACCACAAACACCCTCCCCATCCATGCCATCACTAACCCCCTCCCAACCACAAATACCATCCCCCATCACTAACCCCTTCCCAATCACAAACACCCTCCCTATACCCCACCTCACACCAAACCCCCCTATTACAAAAATCACATGGTATCGATTATCGTCACGCCGCCCATCACTACAAACACTTTTTTACAATAGCAGCGGATTCAAGTAAGGGCAGCGAAAGAATGAACTATGGTTTGCGATGGTTTCCAGTTTTCAATACGATTTATTCCGTTAAAATATAATACCGGGTTCCAAAGTGTCGGCAATTAATTATTTCCTTTCATCCTTCCGCGGCCCTTACCGAGGTTCATAGACAACACTTTTGCTTGATGCTGAATGGATGTTTCTAACACACCCCTTGTACAGGCGTGTACCGCAGCATGTGAGCCAGGGGGGGGCAGAAGTATGTCGTCCCGACAGTGGCGTAAATTTTCGTAAAAGGTTGCCCCAATTTTTTCCCCAGTCAGTCACCTCGTGAATTTCACGTAAGTAGGGGGGGGGGTAGTGTCAAAAAATCGCGCACGGCCAACAAAATTCGCGCACGGTCAAATTCTAGCACGGTCACAAAATTTCGCACGGTCACAAAATTTCGCAGTCCAAGAAATAAAACAAACAAAACAAATAATGCCCAATCGTCAGGGTTTTAGGCATAGGTACTATTTTTTTTTTATTCCCATTTTTTAGCGTCCCGGTATGGCGAATTTAGCGTCCCGGTATTTGGAGCCAGGGGGGGGCAACTTGCCCCACCCCTGCCCCCCAGTCGGTACGCCCCTGCCCTTGTATTTCATTGGCCACAAGTACTCATTTAAGGCTAGTGGATCCACCCAGATATAGTGCTGGGAGATATCAAGCCTCTCAGTCTCAAACCCAAAATCACAAAATGTTCTTCATCTTTTCAACAAGTATCAGAATTTGCTTAAAGGGACATTAAGTGGTGTTGACAATTTTAAATGTTTCAAAAATTACTTCAGAATTCAAACTTGCCATTATTGTTGTTTCTATTAACAAAAAAACAGCCAAATTTGATTAAAACAATACCATAGCTATTTATTGAAAAATGCCCTCTATGATTTTTTATATTTTTTTATATATAGTATACATATATTTTTTCAGATTTGTTTTCTTCTTCTAACGCGCACCAATTAACTAACGCGCGCGGGAGCTTTGAGACAAATGATTTTTTCAATATAGCCTAAAATCATAAAATTACTACATGATTATATGTTCCAATTCACCTTTAAGTAGATTATGACATCTACAGAGATCGGCCAATTTGATATGCTACAGAATAGTGTCTGCCCAAAAAAAGCATGTAGCATCGGTATTTTAAGCTCACCAACAACACAGATGACATTTGAACCCACTGATTTTGGGTCTTAAATTACCGTATCACATTCATAAGAAAGTTTGAACAACAACTGTACCCATAGATGATGTTATTTTAAAATTATTCGAGGAAACGTCACTGATTGTTGACGTGGTGTCCAGTGTAGCATAGGTACATTTACAATGATTGCCCCTCTCTAGTAAAAAGATCCTTTCACATACTGAAATGAATGGCTCCCTGCAATTGAGTGTTTTTACTAGAGGTTCTCATTGGGACCAGTTTTGGGGTAATTGGTTTTTTTAAAGACAGCAAAAAAACTGAAAACAAGTGCGTTGTGTCCACCTGTAGTGCCGGTATTACCATGTAGCTTAGGGACAAGGTAATTAATCGTTTATAATGATGGCACCCATAATTCTTTTTCAAATATTTCTTTTCTACTTGAAAATATATGGGAAATAACATATCAATTTAGGAGTGGGCTATAGAGGGTCATAGTTTCAGATCATGCTTGCTACATGATTTTTTGATGACTTTATACGTACTGAAAACATTTTCAAAAAAAGAAATTGAAAAAAAATACAAAATCCAGGGTGCCCCGGCCAAAAAAACACAAAAAGTCGGCCATTTTGGAAAAACTGTATTTTTTTCATAAATCAATCATTGTTGGTCCAATCAATTTGATTTTGGTGGCAATACCCATGTTTGTGGGGACATAAAACAATCTTATGCAACTTTTATCGCATGACGATGTTTCATTTTCCTGAAAATTGCATTTTTAGTGAAAATAGCCCCGGGCGCTGTTTAAGTAAATACCTTTCGCATCGAAGCATCTCAAATTCTTATGTCGAAATATGATAGGAGTTACATTTTAGGCATTTCTTGAAAATCTTAGTAAAATACCATTTGTTGTTTTGAAGTTACACCATTTTGAACATCTTTGAATTGTCTCCATTGAAACACACACTAATGAAAGTTCGTTGACCCCTGTACTATCCAATGTAAGTGCTTTTAATGCGTTCTTGTGATTTTAAAAGGGATGCCACGGTAAAATGAAATGATGTAACATGCTCACATCTTCAGACAATGTTTCTTGACACACTCTTAACATATTTCATGTATTCAATATATTCAAATTCATTTTTATTTTGAATGCGATAGCTAGCAAAACGAAGGGATTGCATGATACGAAACCAGCATAGAATGACATCTTGTACCCTTAAACATGGGTATTGCCACCAAAATCAAATAAATTAGACCACAAATTACTGAGTTATGATCAAAAGACTGTTTTTTCGAAAATGGCCGACTTTTTGTGGGTTTTTGGTCGGGGCACCCTGGATTTCGCATTTTTTTCATTTTTCCCCCAAAAATGTTGTCACTACGCATAAAGTCATCAAAAAATCATGTAGTAAGCGTGATCTGAAACTATGACCTAAAAATAGGGACAGCGGTCCCAAATAGGTCGTCCGTTTATATGGGTAGATTAAAAACAAGGTGGATCTCAAACCACAGGCATCTAGAAAGAAAGAGGTTAGACCACTAGCGGATCCAGGATATAAAAAATCAAATAAACATCCTGGAGTTTGGTTGCAATTGTACTTCACCTGTTTAAATGTAATTAATTTTACATATGCAGCTAATTTTACATCTTGACCTCAGATGACCTTTGACCTTTCTATGCGACCTTTGACCTCATTAACATATGCGGGTTTCCATGTTGTATCTATGACTGAAGTTTGGTTGCAATTGGTCATTGTATGGAAAAGAAATGGAAAAATGTAATCAATTTTACATATGCAGCCATTTCTACATTTACATCTTGACCTCAGATGACCTTTGACCTTGGTATGTGACCTTTTACCTCATTAACATATGAAGGTTTCCATGTTGTATGTATCTATGACCAAAGTTAGGTTACAATTGGTCATTGTATGGAAAAGAAATGGACAAATGTAATCAATTTTACATATGCAGCTTGACCTCGGATGACCTTTGACCTTGGTATGTGACCTTTGACCTCATTAACATATGAAGGTTCCCATGTTGCATCTATGACCGAAGTTTGATTGCAATTGGACATTGTATGGAAAAGAAATGGAAAAATGTAATCAATTTTACATATGGGCAATTCCACGCGTTGCGGAATGACATTTACACACAAAAATCCACTTTCTTTTGGGTGTAAAACCCAGAGATTTGTAGTTACTCCCCATTTTACAACTTTATTTGATAATAGCGATTGATACTCAAAAAATAAACCTAGGGAAAAAATTAGACTGCGCTTCCAAGTATCCTAATTTGCATATGCAAATTTGCGTTGCGGAATGACGCAGACGATTGGTGTTTTTTTTACATGTTTACACAAAGTGAAAACTCTGTGAACTTTTTAGAGTGTATCATTATTGAAGTTACTTTTTAGAAGGTTTGAAGTGTTAGCTAACTGACAAAAGCATTTTCATAAAACTTAATCATCAGCTAGGATTTCTAGTAGGTCATCAAAAAATAAAAGTAGGTGTTGCGGAATGACGTTGCGGAATGACAGTGTGAATTTGTGTGCAAAACTCCATAGAGAAAAGAAAAAACATGTTTTTATGCTTTAATATGCATAAAAAATAAAAGAAAGAGTAATCAGTGGCATTTCATATGTTACAAATTCGTAAATACAAGTAACCCAACTATTTTCACATTGAAATCATCATTTACAGGTAAAGTAGCCATGATTTAGTTGCCGAATTCAACAGCTTGCACATCAAAGTTGCCTAATTCAGCAAATTATGAGTTTTCATCAATTTTGAAACTTTTTTAGAAGTTTAGAGTCCATATTTGAATGAATTATCATAAATAAGGATGATCTTATAAATACCAAGTACACAAAAATATCACAATTTGCTCAATAAATTGCCTAAATATAGGGATTAATACCTTTGTCATTCCGCACCGTCATTCCGCACCGTCATTCCGCAACGCTCGTTAGGGCTATTAATTAACAGAATTTTCCAACTTTTTTTTGGTCATTGTGAAGCATGTCAATTGTGTGCAGAGAAAAAATAGTTAAATGAAAATAGGGTACATTTTTTTTCTTGCTATCCTAAAAAATTGTACTTTTGCGTTGCGGAATGACATGAGATTATGCAATGCATACTAATTACCTGGATTAACGAGGCTAATTGGCCGTTGATCAAAATTAAATTTATATCAAAACTTTTCCCATCAGTACTACTATTGTGCCTGACATTTATTTAAACATCATACCTCTGTGTCTAAAAGATATGGAATAAATAAAAACAAGCCTTTTCACTGATTTTGTAAGCTGCAAATATGCAAATGTATGCTAATTAGCTAGTTTATACATCAAAAAACATAGTATCGCTAAACAAACTAAAAATTCCTGAACTTTGGACTCTTGCCTACATTATAGGCATAGAATTAAACTTTGGATGCACATTTGACATTTTGGCTATTTGGTTGACATTTGCTTGGAATTGCCCATATGCAGCCAGGGGCGGACTGGCCACTGTGGCGTTTGCCACATGGGCCGCTTGGTCCTGGGCCTCCCAGGGCCGGTTGGGCCTCTCTCAGGGCCGGTTGGGCCTCTCTCAGGGCCGGTTGGGCCTCTCTCAGGGCCGGTTGGGCCTCTCTCAGGGCCGGTTGGGCCTCTCTCAGGGCCGGTTGGGCCTCTCTCAGGGCCGGTTACGCGAAATGTTGTGACCGTGCGATTTTTTGTGACCGTGCGACATTTTTGACTGTGCTAAATTTTTTGACCGTACGATTTTTTTTGACACTACCCCCCCCCCCCCCCCCCCCCCCCCCCCCCCCACTTACGTGAAATTCACGAGGTAACTGACTGGGAAAAAATTTGGGGCAACCTTTTACGAAAATTTACTGTGCGAAATTTTTTGACCGTACAATTTTTTTTGACCCCCCCCCCCCCCCCCACTTACGTGAAATTCACGAGGTGACTGACTGGGAAAAAATTTGGGGCAACCTTTTACGAAAATTTACTACCGGGACGACATACGCGCCTGGGCCGCTTTAATCATTTTGCCACGGCCGCTTTCAGGTCCCAGTCCGCCCCTGTATGCAGCCATTTCTACATTTACATCTTGACCTCAGATGACCTTTGACCTTGGTGTGTGACCTTTGACCTCATTAACATATGAAGGTTTCCATGTTGTATCTATGACCAAAGTTTGGTTACAATTGGTCATTGTATGGAAAAGAAATGGACAAATGTAATCAATTTTACATATGCAGCCACTTTTACATACATCTTGACCTCGGATGACCTTTGACCTTGGTATGTGACCTTTGACCTCATTAACATATGAAGGTTCCCATGTTGCATCTATGACCGAAGTTTGATTGCAATTGGACATTGTATGGAAAAGAAATGGACAAAACAAAAAGTGTATACCAAATTGTAACAAAAAGTGTATACCAAATTGTTGACACACCCCCACACAGACTACACACGAAGGATGCTGCCATGGCCCATAATGTCTCTTCCTACGGACGACCTAAAAATGACCCTCTAATAATAGCCCACTCCTAAACATGACAGTTTTTAGTGAGATATGTAACTCACAATATTTGATATCATTTTTACCAAAACAATGTACCTGATGCTACAAGTACATGTATGGACACTGTGTCCATGTAGTGCCGGTAATCAAGTACGTATTAGATAAAGGACGAGTAGTAGACCATCAACAATAATAATGGGCGCCCGGCAAGCCTCTTTTGCAGGCGAGGCCGCAGGCCCGAGCCTGCAAAAGTGGCGCGCCGGCGCCCATTATTATTGCTGATGGTCTACTATGAGTGTTTTATCTTTCATACATGTTGATACACCGTAACCATGGTAACGGTACAAATAAATAAAGATGATAATTTGTAAGTTATATAATCAAAATTGTACAATTGATCTAGTAATAACATGAAGGTGTCTGTTATACTAATTTTGACATCGCTAAACTTTGCAAGAGACTATATATAATGTTGGTCGGTGATTAGTACCCATGACGTAATATACAACCTCCTTGAAGTTAGCAAACCATGAAATACTATAGGTGGTACACACATGGATTTAACTGATTTAAAAATTGATATAAACGAATTTAGCATAATCTTTAGTCGTATTGATCCGACCATTGTATTTTGGAGTCAGTTAGATGTAACAGGTGGTATCAATTTTGAGCTCTATTTACAATCTCGATTACCAAAGCAATGCTCATGCTGCTCAAGTCAAGAAGCCTATTACATGTCAATGACAGTTTTAAATACTGTAAGATTTGTGTAAAAAACATCACCGATAACAAGGAATTATACGCACGTTGTATGTTTGGATATACTTGGAAAATGCCTTTATATAGACCTACATGCGATTGTTGACAAAAAACTACAGAACGTGAGTTGATCTATGATTTTGTATCATACTATTACATTATTATGTTATACCATGGCAGATAATACATGATGATTTGTAAGGCCCTCTATATCAAATTTCAATGCGAATAATTTCAGAAGCTGCGTATAGATTAACACGAAAAAGAAAATGCCAACAGTCACGCCCTTTCCCACTTCCACACACCCCCACACACTTTCCTCCCTCCCCGACGCAGTCAGCTCATGCCCTGTACCCCCTTTTCAACCCCAAATCATCGACCATTTGAACTAATTTACATACATTTAACTTACATTTTCAGACTTTTTGCATTTTGTGCGCGAACCAACAAATGTTCTCTTACCCCCCACCCCCGAAAAAATAAAATAATTGTTCTGATGCGAGCACCACCTCTTTTTTTATACTACACAGAGAAAGAAAAAAAGTGAGTCATCATCGAAAAATGAGTCATTTTGTCCATGTAGTGACACACTATGGCTCAAAATGAGTCATTTTGTCCGTGTAGTGACTCATTTTACGATGATGACTCACTTTTTTCTTTCTGTGTAGTTGCTTTTCGATTCCCCAAATCCGACGTCTTGAAATTTTGTGCCCCCCAATTTATTTATTTTTCTTTGGTCAAAAATTGAAAAAAAAATCAGTATTTTTGGTGAAATTTGATACAAAAAACTGGATTATCCGACTTATTTTCTTTCCAAAAATATATACTAAATACATCATATTACTAGTTAAAAAGTTACAGTGCTTGATAAATGTCTTGTTGTGAGGGTTGACAATAATTATTTTTTTGAATTTTGTGAACGCTGTAATTATTAAACTATTAATCAAATTAATCAAATGCATATAAAAGTATATATTTTTGGAAGGGATTTGGGTCAGAGAATCCATTTTTGGCGTCAATTTTGACCAAAATTGTTTTTGGGGGTTGAGAAATTCACAAAAATACACTTTTGTGACCAAATTTATATGGGACAAGCTAACCGTCACTAACAACATTATTTTTGAGTAATGCCCAAAATTGCTTGATTATACTATTAAGACACTAATATAGTGCCAATTTGACCAAAAATTGCCAACATGTGATTTTTCCCCCCTTTTTGCCTTTTTTATCATCTGCTCAAGGAATTTTTAATGGGATTTGTTGAATTTATCGAGTGCTGTAATTTTTGAACTATTAATCAAATGCATATAAAAGTATACATTTTTGGAAAGAATTTGGGTCAGAGAATCAATTTTGACCAAAAATGTTGCTTTTGTTGAGGAAATCACCAACAATATTTGTTTTGACCAAATTCATTTGGGGCAAGCTAACAAAATTATTTTTGAATAAAAAATGCCCAAAATTGCTTGATCATACTATTGAGACACTAAAATGTGATTTTTTTTTTAACCTCCAAAATTACATTTTGGGTCAAACAAAATATGCTGAAAGACATGTTCTCTGGAACATTTTTTAGTTGTTACATTAAAAAGTGTTTATTTTTTTTAAAACTTTTGACCCAAGAAATGTGATTTTGGAGGTTTAAAAAAAATCACAATTTTGGCATTTTTTGGGGCAAAGGCTGCAATTTTTATTTTTTTTAGGTTTTATTGTTTTTCTTATCATTGAGTTGGGCGAGTCATCTTTTTTTATAAAAAATCAGCAGTGGGTCATCTTTCTTTTCTTCCTGGTTGGTGGGCAAAGTTGTTTTTTCTCCTGGATAGTGGGCAAAGTTCTTTTTTTAAACTTCCATGCCCCCCCCCCCCCCCCCCCCCCCCCTGAGTATCGAATGGTGCGTCCCTAAGACACTTCTCTTCGGTTTATTTTTACATGCAAATGTTTAGTTTTGAAATGATTTAAAAATGTAAAAATCAGCATTTTAGTACCAAAATGGATTATCAGACTCATTTCATTTCCAAAAATGTATTTTCATTGATTAAATATCACATTACAGCGCTTGATAAATTTCATATTAAAAGAGTTAACACTATCCTTTCAGTATTAAAATACTAATATTTGATTGTGCCTTCAGGTGTGCATTATAACACTATCATTGAAGATTAAGCCTACATCACGATCAGGAATTCATCCACAATTGAAAAACTATTGATCGTGTTACTTTTGCTAGGCCTACTTAAAGTGTTAATCCGATAGGTGATGCTACTTTTCGTAGGTAATCCACTTTTCTTTTCATTGTTTCTATTGTCTTTTTTGTTGTTCATCTGCTCAATATTTTTGGAAGAGGTTACTATAGGACAGACGACGTTATGTGAGCTAGAGGACATTATCAAAAACCTTTGTCTAATAATGGTCTCTTGGCTAGATAACGGGCTGTTCATACGCCGTGACCAGAATGGCGACCTCTTCCTACAAAATAAAGGGCTGATGCAACAATAGAAAGACAATAGATAATAATGAAAGGAAAGGCGGTTAGACATGTATATGTAGATATTGGGTATCAAATTAAAACAATTCTATACATCACTCTTATTTTTAGTAAGTCATTGTATGGGCTATTGATGTAAAGAGGAAGTGAAATGTGTCTTACTGAACATCTACATTACAATCATGCAAGGGAGAAGTGTCAGAGTGGTGTCCATGTAGCAGGTATTTTTACCATAAGGCTAATGAAATATGATTCCCAGTTTCCTGTTTCATATTTTTAAAAGAGTGGGTAGGTGTCTATTTCATTATTCATTATTTCACTCAATTTCATTATTGCATCTGAAAGGGGTGTTAAAACTACTAACTACCTAGTGATTTGTATATATTACACCTTAATTAACACTTTAACACTTTGAAAAACAATTAAGGAAGCATTTGTCTATGTGTTATTGGAAAATGTCAACAAATCTGTCTGAAATATTGCAACGTCAATTACATCTGAAATCTGAGTAGGTAATGCAAACAATTTCATTATCAACCATATACCATGACACCACTGCCATAAAAATCCCTTAAAATCAACAGCAAGATATGCCTGGTATCATGTTGAGCCACTAAAAGTTTTGGTAAAACTGAAAAGTTGGGTCGGTAGGGAAACGGGAAACTGGAAATTACATTATACTAGCCTAATAACCTGAAACTGACCTGCTATCAATGATTATTTTCATACTTGAGAGGAAAAAGTTCACTATTTTTCAAATGGATATTATCGGACCTAAAAATAATATCAGAACAATTGAGCAATTTTGAAATTTTGACCTCATGTCACACTTTTTGGCCCAACTTCATGGACATACCCAAATATGGTTCGCGTTATGTATCATGCGTACTGCAGGGGGATAGGGGAGAGTGGGGTATGTCGGAACGCAGGGTTAGTTGAACATTGAGATTTTCCTAAAAACCAACAATTAATTTCTAGAAACACTGCCATCAGGTGGTGTGCAAAAGCAACCCCCACATACCACATTGCCTACAGCACATGGGTCTCAGTCTTCTTGGAGTTAGAAAGGTATAAGTTTGATTTTTCAACTTTTGACATTAAGAAATTTTGTTTTATCTCTATGATGTTTGTAGATTCATGTGGCTATATTGTTGGTATGTTAGGCTCTTATACTAAGCTACAAAATAAGGCTAAGGTGTGCAGTTATATGCCATGTTTTGCACAATAAGCTTAAACATCTGCCATGTGCTCTCGAGGTTAGTTGAAACATTGGGCATGGGGTTTATTGGAACACTTAAATGTGGTAAATCCGTAAGGTTCTGAACCTGAAATATTGTTTTGGAAACAAATAGTTAGGCGTACAATTTGTAACAATAGTAAACAACTTTATAACCCTTGAAGTCTACATCGTCTTTTCAGCTAATCTCACCGTAGCCCCCTTGAGACACCTACAGACTTCAGTGGCTGCAAAAGGTCTCAAGCAGACTCTGAAGAAGACTAACTAAAAGACAGTGTATCCTTAATTGAGTGTTGTTGATTGTTGTTGATCATTAGGGCATGCCATATTGATTTTTAAATTGATTTTTAAAATCATTTAACAACAGTTGTAAGTAGTTACAGTGTAGTTTTTAAGTAACCACACACCATGTTCCAACTAACCCCATGTCATGTTCCAACTAACCCCATGCATGGGGTTACCTTGAAACAGCTGAGATAACTTTTTCAAAGTGGATTATTTTAATAAACATAAACAAGTCTTAGAATGTTATATGCTGTATTTGTAACACACAGATGTATGCTTGAACTGATATAGTTATTAAATCCTGAATCAATTTTAATTGCGTTATAGAGTCATTTTTCTGAAAAATGTTCCAACCAACCCCACTCTCCCCTACTGTGTCGGACGTAAAATGCTGGTTGCGGCTCTACCAGCATTTTTGAATCAATGTTTTGTTGTTAATCCTTAAAGGCAGTGACGTATCTGGGATTTTTTCCAGGGGGGGCAAAGGATATTTTTTCCTGGTTCGACCCGACAGAAATTTTCGTAAAAGGTTGCCCCAACTTTTTCCCCAGTCAGTCACCTCGTGAAATTCACGTAAGTGGAGGGGGGGGGGGATGGTCAACAAATTTTGCAGTGTCACAAAAAAATCGCCCTTCCCCCCCCCACCCCATTTTTCCTGGTGGGTAGGTTTGGGTAGGTTTGAATTTCCTGCTGAGCACCTTCAGGGGGGCACTGTGCCCCCCCTTAATGCCCCTTTAATTCAAACAGGAAATCAAACTTAAACCTTTCCCCAGCACAGCCATTCCAGCGTGACTCACGTGACATTTCTACAAAAATCCATCTTTGAATGCATTACCAGTGGAAAAGTAGCTTTCCTCTACTTTAATTTATCACTTATTTGAGTTGAGACATTGTGTATGCATAGTTAAAGTATACAAATGTTTGCCATACAACCAACATTTTTTTAGATATCACAAATTATTTGACGTGACTCGTGTCACTCGTGTGACAGGCTACAAAACAGGTTTTTTGACATCACTTGATTCAAATGGCTCTCCAAAGAGTTCTACAAGTGCGACCAAATTGTTTTTTCTGAACTAGAAACCTAACACCCTATCCCATACTGTGCATGAGTTACACTGTGCCGAGGCTTCTGTGTTGTGTGTAGTGGCCTGTAGAAAATGTGACTCGCGTGACACAACTGTGTGACTCGCGTGACACAACTGTGTGACTCGCGTGACATTCACATAGTAGCTCATTGAAGGGCATACCATGGATGGCAAGTTAATAAAGCACCACTAACTCAATTGCAAATATCAACCATTAATTGAATCTCTTCATTTTTTTTAGAATCTTAAAAGATTGTTTTATTTTGTGACTCGCGTGACATATTTTTAGGGTGTTTTCATGAAGAAATTATTGGAAAAATGCTAATGGCATTGAACAAAATACCTAATGTTTTGTCAAATTACGTACAACAGCTATCTTATAAATGCAGACTGAACAGCAGCTTGTGAATTAACTCCAAATATTTCTTTGCTTTGTGATTTGTACCTCTGAGCCCTCTTTTTGACCACAAGTTCAGGAGGCCGTAAATATACAGTATAAAGGTCTAGTTTGAAATTTTTTTAAATTTGAATGGTTTCAGTATTACTCTAATGAAATATAATAACTGACTTTTAAAATGAATTCCTTTGAATCCCTTTCATTTCAATTTTTGAGTTTTTTGTAACCCTTACATAGGGATGTTCATATCATTGACTATAGAGGGCGACATTTTTTGGGGGAAAAGTTGACAAAAATATGTAGAAAACTCTATGTTTACCTCTTTTAAATTCAGCGGAATAGTACAGAGTGGGCTGGGATGTATTCACTGATGTCTAAATAACCCCACACAAGCAACTGGACATCATGAAAGTAAACCCTTTTTTACCTATAATGGTTTAAAATGTGCATGACTTTCAGCAATATCAGGCAAACTACTTTTGGTTATTGAACCATCATTTTTTATTGTAAATTACTTTGTTTCCATGTATTCCATTTTCAAAGAGATAATTTTATTTTCAAAATTTTATGAACATGCCTACCTTACATGGAATGGCTGAGCAGATTTTTACTCCATTGGAACAATTATTTTGGGTTTCAAACATGAAAAATAATGAATTTATTACGCATTTTGTCTTGGTGGCCATATTTGGCTAGTCCCAATCAGTACCGTAGTGCAAGTGTATCTTTGATACACACTTACCACTACCCTCCATAGACTCACGACGTCGCGAAATTCACATTGAGTGTCAGCACTGCCGTTTTTCACCTCCATATTTCCCCCAAAATCAGGATGCTTGATCAAAATTAATGAACTCAATGTATTACTAAGAGTTCTGGGAACAACATGTGAGTGCATTTTGATTGATTTCAATTATATTTGAGCGTGAAAATCTTGATTTCAAAATGTGATTTTCGCGACGTCGTGTGTGTCTATAGAGGGTGTTGTGGCTATAGTATAGTGAAGCATGAACGATACATGTAGTATAGCCACCATTGGGTCTAATATTTGGCCAACTTACTCGGTGGGACAATATCCACCTGCTATACTCTGTTTGTGACGTAACTGAACAGGCGCAGCTTTTACGCACGCGTGTCTATCTTTCTTCCGCCTTTGAACTCTTGTGTTTGTACGCCAGCGCCGCGAGTATACGCGCACGTTATGTGATGCAATTAGTAGAATACGCGGTTACGTCACTGTCTCGAGATGGCCAAATAGAGTATAGTCATGCTAGTTAGTACTACTATAATCAAAACAAAGAATTCTCGATCAAATCGTATACGATTCCTCAGTGTCCCAGCGTCTGGGGCATACTGTGCGTGAGCGCGTCAATCGCGACGGCAAGGGCGCAGTAAAACCGGAAGGTGTGACGTTCTTGTAAACAAAAGGTAATTGACCAATCGCGGCCCTAATCAACAAGACCCCACGCTGCGTGATTGGACAATTATGTAAGTAGGCCTACGCCAGCCCGAACGCGTTGTGGCATGGTTGTCAAGGGCTCATCACACTGCGTTCAGAATTCGGATGACGCTGGCGTGACTGAAATAAATGTTTTGATCGAGAATTCTTTGTTTTGATTATAGCATACCTCCTGGCCTAGCTAGCTAGGATTGAATTTTATGATATGATGCAATTATGATTTTACTTAACAACATCAGTTCATTCGTTTATTCAGTGCATTTTGCTTTATTTCGTGTTAAAACGGTATAAATAAATTTTGCTCAATTGATGTACGACAAAAATAATCGCGATCGGTAGCCTAACATCATAAACGACAAATAAACGTTGCCGAATTCTGCTACTACAGTCTACACTCACATCTTTACCCAAATTACAATGATTTTACTTGTCTACTCTTAACTATAATCATAGTTATACACTTACAATTACATAAACAATACATGCGTTTGATTTGGTTGGAATCGAAGCATTTATAATATACTTAGAACCCCCGCATGAACCGCTCGCTTGATTTCGGAATAACAACGATGCTTTTCCAGTTTTTTTATATCGAAATCACGTTCGCCTACAAAGCGTGATTGCAACGTGAGCACAGGGAGTTTATATAATGGGAGAGGACATTCGAATCGCAAAATTGAAGCCTCCCATATATGGGCATGTGGGCGTGAGTACGCGCGATGTACCTCTTGGGATGAAGCGTTGTCTTGACAACGCTATGATTGACAGCACGAAAGTCCTTATAAGGACATTGAGACGCGCAATGTACCTCTTGCATAATGAGGGCGCGCAATGTACCTCTTAGAAAGGCTTCAATCTCGGCAATGGGAGTTTGTGTACAGTGGCACCGCCCTGGTGAGCATATCTCTGGTATGAGGGCGTCGCTGACTCAGACTAATCGACTCCCATTCGGTTTTCTGTATACGCCCAGCTCTAATATGTCCTTCAAGCAACAACACGTGAGTCTTGATTGGTCACGTGAGTCTTGAACGTTTTTGGCGACCAGTCTTGAGCATTCTTTGTATAATGTTGACTAATATTGAAGGGTTAACGTGAAAGAGTGTTTTGAATACTGTTTACTGTAACTCTTGACGAAAACTCCGAACGTCTAAAGTAGAATTTAAAAGGCTTGATGTTTAATGTGTTATCTTGATTACATTTTAGTTAGTTTTGATAGTAATTGTGCGTGTTGATTGAATTACACACTTGTTGATATGTCACACACATATCTTGATATATTTCTACCACTCTTGAATATTTTCCGCTTTAGCATTCAATAGGTCCCTTACATACGCCCTATAATTAGTTCTTTTCTGTTTCAACAAATCAAAATGTAAAACGTAATTATACATAGGCCTATCCTATTGGAAAAAACCCAGCCCTTCAAGCACCGTTGACATCAACAACTGTTATTTATCATAATCTTGTCAACTGTTGCCAAAATAAAGACTTTTGAAATTGGCTAGTTGTTGTAGAGGTCAATTACATGCCAATCGAAAGTTGAATTTCTAAAGAAACATTTAAACGATCCTGCAAACCACATATACCAAGTTACTATGGTTACCATAAAACGTGTACCTCTATTTACAGCTGTATACAGTGTGTTGCCAGTTATACGAGGGTCGTTCAATATATAATGAAAGTGATCATGGTATGGGATGCATGAGTGATTCTATTGAGGGATAGTGTGATCAATACAAAGTATGAACCTTTGTCTTTCAAACAATACACTTTCGGATTGTTAGATACCTTTGGTTATGTAACGTCATTAACATAAACACAATAGGTTTCAGACACTGACTGAAATCTGTCAATTATTTGGCTGGATATGTAATATGTTGAATATGGGTTGATTGATGCATTTGCGTATACCTCGGCAATGCAATCATAAAAACAGATAACACTTGGCACATAGTTAGAACACACACTTATCTCTGTTTGACACTCTTTTTTAGATCTGAGATCCTTGACCTTAATACAAACAAGAAGGGACCATCTCAAATACGCTTTTATTTAGCAAAATCCGCAATGATATACCTTAGAAAACAACAAAGGATAAAGAACAATGGAGGGATTATAATTTAGTAAATTGTTGTGGGATGTAAAGCAATAATAGTGGGGATTTCAAGAGGAGCTGTTCATAAAATTTCCTCAAACCATTGAAATTATGTGACGATTACTTTAACAATACATATCTAGTAGCTCTAAAGATAACAGTAATAAGAGAGGTTTTGGCATCCATCTTTGATTGATACAATCGTGTATATCTTCAATTTGACTATCACAATATTTATACACATTGATTTAAGCATTTTTCATTATTTCTGATTAGAATTTGAAGGCACAGTAAGCTTTTATCTGGTTAATTTCATGATTTTAACCATTTTTGGCCCTGTTCAAAATGATCTGCCATCTGCGCATGCGCATATTTTCAGCAGGTTTCATGCGAATAAGTTCAGATAATTAGTTAGCTATCATACGGTATCTCCCAAACTGGTTAATTGCTTGGATTTTTCCTAAATTGTTTGATTTTCCGCAATATAAGTGATTCACTGACTGGGCATTTTTTCAATGAAATTGGCTATTTGAAATATTGATATTTATATACTTTTTATTCAATTGCCTCTCCTTGTATACTTTTTCCTCTTATACTACATATATCAAATTACACAGGATTAAAGTTATTGTCTTTTTTATCATACTTACGCGAAAAAAAATTGGGATTTACCTGCTTCTGGTGTCATGTTATGCAATCTTCTTACCACATGTTTCATACAAACAATTCAAATTTCCCGCCAAATAACTGATTTAGTAGTGTCCCAAGTGTACTTACTTTGAGACAATGCTATGACGTCATAGTTCACACTTATAAATCCAAAACTGTATTGTTTGAAAGACAAAGGTTCATACTTTGTATTGATCACAATATCCCTCAATAGAATCACTCATGCATCCCATACCATGACCACTTTCATAACTTACTGAATGACCCTCGTACATGCATATAAAAGAATGTGTACTGAATTGGAAATGAATTGAAACAACATCATTACAGCAAGAATTGAAAGGGAATCAAATATGAACATTATTTTACCAAGTTAGAATTGAATTATAAAATAAAGTGGAAATTAGCCTATTATTATTAGCTTGAAAAGAATCATCGAATTCGAAATCGAATGAAACTTGACCAACTGAGTATTTAATTGAGATTGCATCTGAACACTCAATAGAACAAACACTGGTTCTATATAGGCTGTGTCCAAAGAAGATTTTAAAGACACACCACAGTGCATTGCGTTTTTGCAAAATGACCTTCTGGTCTCCAATACATATGCACAAAATCATGGCATCATAGTGCATGATTCATCGATGGAGCTCTTAGATTCTAGTTTACATCAATTAATAAATTAATTCTCAGTGTTCCTTTGTCTTATTTCTAAAACTTAAGAGCTTCACAAATGCATCATGTGAAAAAGCCGTGTTGGCTGGTGCTCCCGCAATGCATTGTGGGATATCCTTAAAATCTTCTATGGGCTATATGTCTTAAAGACCAGAGTGCCAAAGGGCCCAATGAACGAAAAGACAAGGAATCTGATTGTGCATGTTTTGTTATCATATCCGGATCTGATACATCAACTTAGCGAGAGTGTAAATTGCCAAAGTAAATAGTTTGCAATAAGTTAACTTTCAGGTCACATTCCTGAGTACAAAAAGAAATACAAGAGGTGTATTTTATCGAAAGCGCATACATGACGATAGACTTATTTTCTGAAGTTTCAAACGGTAAGTACAAACTAACTTGATTGTTTTCTATAGTTGCTTAAATACTTCAGCAGCTTTTATAAACATTTCAAGTTCTCCTTGGATTTGAATCTTTCGTTTTTGGAGTATGAATATGGTCTGGTCTTTAGTCTGAATCGGGTGTGGGGTGGTGAGGGTGATTCGTCCAACACTGTTGACTTTCCACTCTTATCATGGGTGTAATCATATCAATACCAAAAGAATTTCAGTGCTATTAAAAATGTTCGTCACTAGGCCTAGAAAGTAGAAACTATATACATGATAAGCAACATTATTATCAGTAATATAAGTTCACACAACCAGTCGTAGAGTGGGTCGTAGAGTCGTGAACTACATTAATTCATTGGTTATATTTCAACAAGTAGAAGGTATAAACGGGTAAATACGGTTCCCATTTCCCCGTTACAACTAAACATTAAGTTATCGCCAGCGAACTCCCGGCGCGGCAAACTTCACATAGAGAATGTAAATGCCCCGGGATGTCAGGTTGCGATTCGAGTTCAAGGTTTCATATCCTACGGATAAACCAAATGAAAATGTCAAGTTCAGGTTTAAGTCAATTTGATCATGGTGTCATTGTAATGTACATTCTATGGTGTTTCTATTATGTATCCTTTATTTTATAGGCATAGGATAGGAAATCTGACTATGAACACTTTTGACTCAATAACCGAATTTACTGAAATATGTTTTCATGTATTTAGTGGCAGCAATATGATTTTTTGTCTTTTTTATTATATTTAAAACAATATAACAACATTTTAATAAACATCTTCTTTTATTGACATTAGCCTAGCATCTGTTTACATTTCCTTCTTTTAACTACAAGATGGCGAGTGAATATACCCATCCCCTTGGAGTCGTGGACTATTTGGTGTTTTCGTTATTTTTGGTCATTTCTGCGTCCGTTGGTCTGTATCATGGACTGTTCAAGGGAGGACAACGGACAACCAATCAGTGAGTAACCATGGTAACCATGGCAAATAGCAAACACACAAAACAATCTGAAAAGAACCAACAAGATCTGCTCGTTTACACCAAACTTATAGTTTCCTTACAAAAAAAATGAAAGAATAGACAATAATAGATGCCAACAAGTTCAAGGTAATTTTTCAACCACATTTAAAGTTTCAGAGAATTTGTGTTTACTTATAGTCTTGATCAGCAGTAAGTTTTGAAATTATCCTGAAAAAATGGTACATTTATCTTGCATGGTAATATTCTTCAGATATGGTTCATTACAGAAAGCACGCACAAAACTGCCTTGTCTATGGGAGCGTCCTTTAGTAGAGATGGAATGCACAAAGTGGACTTACACACGATTGGTCACAAATTATATACAAAGGAGAAAAAGAAAAAAGGGGACATCTGAAACATCAGTCTGGTGCTTGACTTTACACCTACGTACGTACCTTACCTACGTTTCTTTGTTGAATGTGAATGGCACATAAGCATAGAGATTGGGATACTTTGTCAGGGCGGGCTTTTCAATTCTGAAACTAGAGCATGCCCTTTTGTTGAAGCCAAAAACTAAATGACGCTCCCGTGGATAAGTCAGTTTCGTACATGTTTTTTGTAATGAACCATATCTGAAGAACCAATCAAGCTAAACGTGCCATCTTTTCAGGATAATTTCAAAACTTACTGCAGATTAAGACTAAGTAAACACAAATTCACTGAAACTTAAAATGTGGTTGAAAAATTACTTTGAACTTTGGTACACTTTTTTTTAACCACACGGTATAGATCAAATTGCTCCAGCGTTGCAAAAATAATATAGAATTGCAAAAGGGTTGGCTAAAGTTATCAGAAAGTAAAAAAGATTGCTCTAAAGTTCAGCGGCATAACGTTTACAACGTTATAAACATTTGCCATATGGCGTACAGTTGCCTAAACTATATAGTATACAGTAACGTGAAGCTACCATGTCAACATGGTTACTTTAAAACAATTTTACTACGATTTAAGAAAGAACCCGTGGTTACTGTTTAGGGGAAATCTGCACGAGATTGATTTTAGAGAAGGGTAGTAATTAGTAATTAATTTAAGTATAAGAACAAAATACATAAGCCATATATATTTACCTTGATTTTTTCAAAAAATCGAGGTATTGTATCTCTGCCGTTTCTTTCTTCTTCATCATCATCATCATCTTTCTTGTAGACCTATCTACAAAATGCATCTCCTCCTACATCTTACATGCTACAATCACCATATTTGGTCAGTATAACCCCCACCTTACCTTCATATAGGGTATTCACAGGTTGGGGTCAAAGGTCACAGGGGTCACTAGGGGTCAAAACGTGGTTTTCACTTAAAACACCCTTGCTATTTAGTGAAATGACCGATGACCGCCACAATTGATGAAAAGATTCCTTTGTTCCATGTTCATATAGGGTCTTCAGCGATTAAAAGTGTCATGTCATATGGGGTCACTAGGGGTATTTGAACTTTACATGGGTAAAACTCATGACATGCTCCGAATTCGATCGGACCTGTTTTATCTTGTTTGATTTAAAAAGGCAAGGAAAAAAGTCAATCATCATAACCAGGTCAAAGGTCAAGAAGAGGTCACTAGGGATCATTTTTTCATTAGAAATCAAGGTGGCCTGGTCTTAGACCAGACCAAGATCTAGTTAATTTTGTGTTGCATCCCATATACTTTCATTACCTATAATTAGTGTGTCAGTGGCTAATTTGCAGAATTTGTATTCTTTCAGGTACCTACTTGCTGACCGGGGTGTTTCATTTCTTCCCATAGCCATGACATTATTAGTTTCCTTTCTGTCACCGGTTACACTCCTTGGTTTGCCAGCAGAGGTCTACAAAAACGGCGCTTTCCCACTGAATTTCATATTTGCCAAAATACCAATTTTCGTCACAGTGGCGTTCATCTTTATCCCAGTTTACTACGGGCTTGGAATAACAAGTGTTTACGAGGTTAGATATTTATATCCATATATTATACCTCTGAATAAAAGTCTAATAAAGTAAGATTCAGAATAAAAAAGTTGTATGGATTTCTCCGGATACTTAGAAATGACATGTACCTGCTGACGTTTTAGTTTCATATGTTATTATTTTGTTTCACAAAATAATTTGAGTCTATAATAAACTCAAAGAAGAGTTCTTTCCTGATAGTCAAACTTCATTATAAGAGAGAGAAAAACGTGTAAAAACGTGAAAAGATCACATAAATTGCTTTAATACAGTTCTCTGTTACTTGATATTGCTAAAGGGCCCTGTATATTTAATATTTTTAAATTGATCTTTTCTTTTAAATTTCCCCTAGTATTTGGATCGCCGTTTTAATTTTGTACTTCGAATGATTGGTGCTGCAATCTTCATCTTGCAGACGTTGCTTTACATGGCTATTGTTACTTATACTCCAGCACTAGCGATAGAAGCCGGTAAGATTTCAATATCATTATATTACACACGTTATGTTGTCACTCTCATAATAATATCATGAATGTAAAAACAATAGATCAAGCGCGGCGATATGAGCAATAGTATGATTAGCTAAACACAAATCAATCAAAAGCCAAATATATTTTTTACATAGCATACGACGTAGCAGTAGCAGTACAAGATGTAATTTCGAATATATTCCGTATCTTTTCATTTTCTAGTCAACAATTTTGCAATGTGGAAGACGATTTTGATTACCGGAAGTGTGTGCATCTTTTACTCGAGCCTGGTATGTAATCATCGTTCCATGATTGGTGACGAGCTCTAAATAACTTCAAGTTTACGACAGAAATGTCTGAAAAAAGTAACGTTCATATAATACTAAGTTTAAAACGAGGAACACAGATCCTTTTGTGCAAGATATTGCATAACTGCAGAAAAGACATAAATTTGAACCATCAGCAATATGGAATGACGTAAGTCGTAATATAGTCACGTTATGAATAGAGAAGGGTCGAAATCTATGGTCTACTACTCATACTACTGGTAAAAATGATACTAAACATTCATTACATGTACTTATTGTTTGCATGTGACTTTCAATGTTCATTCATATCTGATCATCGTGATGAGTCCGGCGTTAGATGCCACCTTGAGTTTTGCTGTTTCTGTTTTCCGCCCTATTTTACTATGTGCGCGGCTCTGAAAAGAACCGTTCTCAATAATACATGGCTCTGAAAAGAGCCGTTCTCACTTTATTTTTCCTCTTTAGGGTGGAATGAAAGCAGTGATTTGGACAGATGTTTTCATGTTCATAGTGATACAGATAACTATCATTTTGGTATTAGTTATGGGTTGTGTTGAGTCTGGTGGTTTATCGCGAGTTTGGCAGATAAACAAAGACGAAGGTAGACTGGATATTTTCAGGTATGGATTTATATAAATATATAATATATTTCTTTAGGTAGGGCACATATTTTCCAATTTATACTAATTTGGTTTCGATTCCTCTTATAAGACGTCTTGAAATTGCATAGAAATGGAGTAAAACCACTTGCAATTCAACCGAATGATATAGTCAGAGGTGGGGGGCATCCCCTTTGGAGAATAATTAGTATAGGCTGTTAGCCTTTATGATTCCATATCCTATTTTTTTCCAATATGTGTCGAGTCGGTTGTTGAAAGCGTTGACGGTTTTTACGCTGACCACATCTGTAGGCAGCTCATTCCACTGGTTGATGACTCTCATCGTGAAAAAATTCCTTCTGCAATTGAGATTCTTGATCAGTGCTGGTTTGAATAATTTCATGGGATGTCCTCTAGTAGAGTGCGTTGCTCGAGCTTTGGTGAAGAAGTCAGATGGGTTTACTTTGTCGATTTCCTTGAGAATCTTGAATGTCTCAATGAGGTCACCTCTGATCCTTCGCTTCTCCAGTGATAAGATTCCTAGGCTTTTCAATCGCTTGTCATAGGTAAGGTGTCGTAGTTTTGGTATCATCTTGGTTGCTCTATGTTGTATCTTCTCCAGGGCTTTGATGTCTTTCTTGAGGTAAGGGCTCAAGGCCTGAACACTGTATTCCAAGTGTGGACGGACATTACACTTGTAGAGTACCTTGAAAATGTCACAATCAAAATGCTTGAAGGTCCTCTTCACCACTCGTAAACAATTCATGGCCCGTATAGCTGCTTTTGCACATTGCTTGCTGGGTTTGCAGTCGTTTGTGAAGACAACTCCAAGATCTTTTTCCTCATTTGTATCATCTAAGGGTATGTTATTCAAATGATAACTTGTTCCGGTATTGTTGTGGCCCATGTGCATCTTCTTACATTTCTTGGCATTGAATCTCAGGAGCCATCTTTCTGACCATGTGTGGAGGTTGTCTAGGTCTTCTTGTAGGCGAAGTTTGTCGTTGTCGTTGTTGATCTTAGCATATATTTTCGTGTCATCGGCAAACATGTTGATTTCGGATTTAATGTGGTCTGGCAGGTCATTAATGAACAGCACAAAAAGAAGTGGTCCCAGTATGGAGCCTTGGGGAACGCCGCTGAGTACATCAGCCCATTCTGATTCTGTGCCCCGGACACTTGTTGCCTGTTGGTCAGGAACTGCTCAATCCAGTGTATACTAGAAAGCATTAGCAACACTTTATGCAACATGCACTCGCCTGGATACTAGTTTGTTGTCCATGTTGAGAAGATGACACCTTTCTCCACAGTGCGTTCGCATTTTATAAATACCACTGGATATATTTTTTTAATGTTTCATCAATTTCAAATAAAAGGAATATAGTTTATGTACCCTCGCGTATCCTGGCAGTTGCTTAAAATTATTAAAACTAAAGTTAACAGACAATTTAAATATGCATTTAAGTTTTCCATGTGACGTCACCAAACCGATAACCACGCCTTCTGGATTCTTTGGTCCCTGGTTCAACACAGTTGCGCAATGGGCAGTGAGTCAGACGGGAGTACAGCGATTTTTGGCGGCAAAGAATCAAAAGCAGGCACAAATGTAAGTAAAATGAAGAGCATAATAAAAGTGTGTAAAAAGAGAGTTTTATATCATAATTAAATATACAGCTTTCCCCTATTTCTTAAGGAATTCCGTGATAGATGACGATCTATACATATAGGCCTAATACCTTGTTATCAACGGCACGAACCAAATAGCAAATGTGAAAAGAGTAACATCTTTGAAATTACGCCAATATCTCTAACAATGGATTTGTCTCAAAAAAATATTTGCCTTCGAAAATAGTTTCTGTTAGGATCGAAACGTCAGGTCCTCATAGCACATCATTGCAGTGAAGAAAACAAGATATATTATTAAGCACTTTGGCTTTACCGTTTTTGGTTAAACAAGTACAGAGTAAAAACAGCATGAAAGTGGAACGGAAGAGAACAACGAAGAGGACGAGACGAACTGTCAAGTACAGGATTCTGAATCGAGGGGGAAAAGTATTGGGTTAATATAATGCACAATTCAAACATCTGTACAATTATGTTTACGTTTTTCTGATGTTTTTTCTTCAATCCAACAGATCTGTGTTGATAAACATACCGTTGACAAGCCTCGCATTCTTTGTTTCCATATTAGAGGGATTGGTAATGTTTGCTTTTTACTCGGGTGAGAGGATTATTTATTTTACCATTTAGAAATTCTGTTTTTACTTCTTCAATTTTAAATGCATTTTAATAAAGTAATGTATAAACTCAGGGCGAGTTGATATACTCTGGATTTGCTCTGGATATGCTCCAATTGACAGTTACATACAAGAGGACCAATTGTGTTTCTATTCCAGACAAAGTCCTTAGTTTAATCCTGATCTTATCTTATATACTTTAATTTTAATTATATAGATTGTATTATTATTTTCTAGGTGGGGATCGCCTGCAGAATGTATTTGATGGAAATACAACTTCTACCAATTGTAAGACATTTTACATTCATTCGCTTTCGAACATACCAACTTCTGTGAATAAATTGACACACGTCACGAAGCTCAAATAAAATGATACATTTACATTTGTATGCTCCTAGATTCCAACACTAATGATACCTACCTTCTCATTATTAATTTTCAATGTCTTGACAAGTCATGAAACATTATAGGTGATTGGAAATGCATCCCCCTCAAACAATAGCCTTCTTACTGCAATTCAAACAAAACTTATATACAACTGCAACGCATTGTTCAAGAAATTAATTTGAGTTTGTGTCGGATATTCATTACAGTTAGAAATCACCTATATTACGCATATATTGAAAGAAGTAAATGTTATTTTGATTGCAGATACTGTGGACAGTGCATACTATGATCCACCGAACGTGACGTCAAATGACCAGGTAATATATTCATCTTTCATTCAAAATTATTCAAAATTTACCTATATTTGATTCATCTTAATACCTGGTGACAAACTTGTACATTCGGGGCCGGGGATCAAGAAGTATTTAAGATCCGCCTAGACGGGGACTATATAGCGATGAACGAGACGAGGGCAAAACGAGCTTTACTTACGTTTTTGATGATCTTTTATTATCTGAGTAAAATCCATAGAGATCATAGTGAATCAAACTCTAAGATAGCAACAATGAAGATCAATGCTAATATGAATCTACTGATACAAACATCTGTATTATATTGTATATATATTCTGTTTATGGATATGATTTTATGATGAAAAATCTGGATTAATCCGTTTGTTCATGCTGTTATATGTCACTAATATCGTTTGTTCTGTTCATTGGCGTTTTCATGGTTTTGGTATATTAGATCTTGATTTATCGAATCAGCCAACAGTTTGGGCATATTCCCGGATACCAAGGACTGTTCATCGCTTGTATATTTGCAGGTTCACTCAGGTAATACTGCAGGGCGTGTCCCATGTAAACACTTTTTTCCAGCAATATTTAATGTGTCATAAGACTTTTTTCTGTCTTACAAATGTTGGAGCCTGCGTTGTCAAGATATGGCAAATCTACTCAGGCATGTCAAATTCAGCTTTGGCCACTTGTCATGTTCGGATGAGACCTCCTTTTTTGTAATCGTCATTAAGTGAGTATTTTAACATGATAAAATCAGTAATGATCTATCTGTTGAAATTTAGTTAAATGTGAACAAAAAAAACATTTTTGCATCCATATTGTCCATGAGAACAGAAGATGTGAATATTAGCTATATAATTATATATATATTGAACAATACATTGACGTATCCTTTAAATCATTAATTAATTGTTGGAATCTAAAATGCAATGTTTATAGATGATGAGGTGACCGTTGTTTACATCCAATGTTTATCAACAAACACAACGGTCGAAGGGACTGGACTGTGTCGATACACGCTTGAGGGAACAGCATGACCACAACAACACTGTCCACTATGCCGTATTGCTCTTTATGCTTTGGCGCGAGTTTTAATAGCACGGGTCCTAAACAAAACAGGATGCGCGCGCAAACCGCCGGGCAAAGAATTCATCATATATCGGTAGTTAGGGGGTTGGTGGGTGAAGTGAAAATCTTGATTTTTTTTCTCAAATTTGTTACATCATAATCAAATTCTTTCCAATAAAACAGTACCATATCGTCTGGCTTGAATTCCCTGACGGCAGTGACCCTGATAGATATCATAAAACCATTCCGAAAGTGGCGTCAGCGACATACCTATGCACCGCCACCTGAACAAGAGCCCACCGATTCAAATGGAGAGGGAGAATCGTCCGAAGAAAGAAGACGAGATGAACGGGATACAAAAATCAGCAAAATACTCAGTAGGTTTTCTTAACAAATATTTTCAAAATTTGCATTGAGTGGATGTTTATATATTTTAGCTTGGTGGGAGTTGACGACACATACAATAAATAGCTTATGGTCAATGGTAGAGCGTTAAGTAGAGTATGCCATAATGAAGTCACGTACTGTATATTTGGGTATTTCTGCTTGAATAGGGGGAAAAGTGTACTTTAGGTCCCAGATACTGATATACCAATATCGTTCAATACTGGAACACCGATTTGTGTTCCAGTATCGATCGATACTGGAACATTTTTATATTCCAGTATCGGGCGATCTGGTACACGTGATACCAGTGAACTTTTCCCCAGTATTGAACGATACTGATGTTCCAGTATCGCCCGGTACTGTAACATTTTATATGTGCCAGTATCGGCCGATACTGGAACACTGATTTTGTACCAGTATCGGACGATACTGGGTGTTCCAGTATCGGACGATGTCCGAAATTAGGGACCTAAAGTACGGATATTTATACCCATACTCTCTTCATGGATTTTACACCATACAAAAAGTTACGACATTTGAATGAGTAAAATGTCTGTCATTTTAACAATCTATTTTATTCAGAGAGTATGACTTTACGCGTATTGCTCTCTTTCTAGAAACGTGTTAGAATGTCTGCTTAAAAAATGCAGATACGTCTTATAGGAGTAATAACATTATAACATAATAGTCACAGTTATTTAACACACGTTTTATTTCCTCACCGTATTTTAGCTGTTGCATATGGCATCCTCTGTCTTGGATTGGCATTTCTTGCCTCTAAATTTGGTTCCCTGTTCTCTATGACTATCGGAATAATCGGAGCGTTGGGAGGACCGCTACTTGGAACCTTTGTACTGGGGATGTTTTGGAAAAGAGCCAATGGGAGGTATGAATGCTATTGCCATTTATTGAGGACATTCCAAGATATTTGCCCGAAATTATGAGAACAATTTCTGTGAATTTCTAATGATCATTTATATTTAAGCCATGATTACGTCGTTAATAGTGTTTCTTAAACCTACCTTTTAGATCCATATACAACGTATATAGGCCTAACCTTGCAATTTCTAACACTTAACAGGCCCGACCGACCCATCTTTTTTCGAATTCGATATTATTTGTTTTTCACTTTTTTGTTTTTACAAAATGTTTGAACACAATTTTATAAACGTTTGGATTTCTTTTTATTCTTGCAAATTTTTTGGTATATTCTTGGTGTAAGACATTCATAAGTTAGACTATTGTCAAGACCCCATTACGGAATAAAGCTATGCTCCTTTATCTGTCAATAGAGTATTTTGGTATAGGTTAATTCAGTGCTGTCTTATACCAAGGATAAACCAACATTAGTAAAAAAATATATATATATTTTGATATTTTTTAATGTTTTGAATTTTATTTAATATTCTTATATTTTAGCCTATAGCCTAGATATATATATTTTGTAATATTTTTTAAATATTGTATTATTTCTTTGAATTCTTTTGGGAAATTCTTATTTGTTTTGCCAAATTGTGTTGTGTAATTTTTAAGCACCAACTTTGCTTGAGTGTTACAATATCTCCTAGACAAATGATAATCTTATACTGGCTAATTACTATTTTCTATCAGAGGTGCACTTGCAGGGGCAATATCAGGAGCAACACTTGGACTATGGATGGTCATTGGAAGATTTGTTAACATTGACAATCTGGACGAGGCTTTTCCTTTGTATAGGGTAAGGTAGTGTACTGCCAATTTTCTGGACTTCTAATTCAACGTATCAACAGAACAATATACAGTATGTATGCAAGTCATAGCCATGGGGAGGCATATCAATTTAAGTTAGGGATCACGTCAAAACTCGACCGCCAGGCAACCGCCGGTTACGGCCGGTTCTCACAAAACGTGTCGTCTGTTATAATATAGACACATAATGAGGTCAAATAGTTACACTCTGGTGAACACGACCGGTTGATAGTGCCTCGTCACACGCGTGAGCAATAAGTAAAGTCTCAGTTGACAACCAGTACAATACAGCTATTGATTTTGCTGGGGTTGGCTTTTTCAATCTGTTTATAGCTCAATTAACTTTTTAAAATCAATACCGAAAGTCTATGAATGGTTTTTTTATAGAACGATTATAGAGAGAGCTATTATGACCGCAAAGTAACAGATTGATAGTGTAAATTGGTCCGGTTACAGCATTAAGTCAACCGGCGGTTGTTCAGTGTTGCATGCGCGAATATTCATATACCAGTAAAACATTTGACCTGAAAGAACCGGGCGGAACCGACCGTAACCGGCGGTCAACGGGCGGTCGAGTTTTGACGTCTTCCCTTAGGATAAATGTGTACTTAAGGTCCTAGGCGTGCATTAGAATTAATATCTTACTATAATTTGTCTTATGTTGTATGTATGTATGTATGTCTCCTGAAAAGGCTCTCTCATTTTGCATTTTAAAGACGTGAATATTTCACTGATACTAGATGATGACCGGACACGGGTTATAAGCTATAAATGGCCGAAAACCGTACAGAATTGACCGAGATATGAGCAACAGCGGGAAATCCAAAGCCTTTTCAGCCCGGTTTTTGAGACTATTTCTACGGGCCATGTTTGTTTTTCTCATGCGTACACTGTAACCATGCAAGCGTCGCGCGTAGCACATAACGCGTCGCAGTGCGCCATGCAAAATAAACGCGCCCACGCACTACACCCACGCACCCCTACACACGCGGGCGGGCAAATATTAGAGAAATACGCGGCACACGGGAGTTGATTACGGTTTAGGCTTTGGGGTTGAGATAAGCCACGGGGCGGGGGCGGAGACGGGGACGGGGAAGGGACGGCAGGGCGGGCGGAGGGGGGGGGGGGGCGGCGGGAGGTCATAAGGTAACGAAATAATGTGGTTTCTGATAGAACAAAACATGATATGGTGAATCTAAATTACGTAACATGGTGTCAGATGTGGGATGTGACACACGGGCGGACAAATATTGGAGAAATAAGCCGCGCTACGGGAGATGGTTAAGGTGAGGCCTTGGCGTTGAGATAAGCCGCGGGGCGGGGAACTTTAGGCCTTTGGGTTGAGATATGCCACGGGGCGGGGCGGGGGCGGTGACGAATGGGGGTTGTGTGTAGGCCTAATGATGTAATGTGGTTTGGGAGGCAGGGGGTTAATGAAAAAATGTGATGCTAAATTGCGTAACGGATATGCCACGGGGCGGGGGCGGGATGGTGACGGTTGGGGTATGGGAGATGGTTAAGGTTTAGGCCTTGGAGTTAAAATATGCCACGGGGCGTGGGCGGGCGGGGGGGTCTTTTAATTGAAATTTGAAAACTTTTGAATTCAAACAAAAATGTTTTAAATATTGTTCTATTCCTTTGTGTTTCGTTATCAATTTTCCAACACTTATGTGTTGTTTCATTTGTAGGTGTTTTATCTGGTAGACCCTGCTCCCTAGCGGGAGAGCCCGTCCGAAGGACGGGCGTCCCGCTAGTAAGAATAAAGTGCCTTATATTAATTGTGATACATGTCTATGACCTTTAGTATCTCGGGTAGAGTTCTCTTTTTCTAAATGTTGATGTGTATCGTTGAAGATTCAGTTACCTTCTACACAACGTTACAGTAGAAATGTAAGGAAGACGTCAACCAGTGGTCCAGGAGTCGAGGGATGATTAAGGCTCAAAGGCTGGCTGGTGATCCTTTTAGGTTGAAATGTGTTGTTGTTGAATACTTATTTATACATCTACAATCACCATCATCATTATTTTATAATTGTATTCTTGTCAGGTTTCCTTCTTATGGTATTCAACCTTCACTCTGCTAACTACCCTCACTATTGGTATAGTCATCAGTGAAGTGATGCGTCTAGTCTTTGCTGAAGAACGATCTAAAACAGTCGATCCGCTACTGCTAGTTACCTTTTTAAGGTATGTACATTCATTTTATATACAGTGGTTGAAGACCATCCAAAACAATAGGCAACAAGGGCAGCTTTTCTTAACTATTTTATTCATTTGTTTTAAATGTTACCACTACGTAGTTGAAAGTTCTTAGTTTTATTGTGCGATCTATCTTACAAGTACACAAGCTGGGTGATGGTTTTAATCAACGATATCTATCAATATTGCCCATAATTGCACTGTAATTATTTTCCCGCCAAAAATAAATTTCACGTGGAACCCTCTCTTCTTAAAAAACTCTTTATACAGGCCTAAAGATCCAAGTGGAATCCCTGATGATTCAGACGGGGCTAGTCGTCATCAAGTCCATCTGAAAGAGTTTCATCAAGAGTCTGTCAATGACAACACGAAAGAGGACTGACCAGAGGGCACCAACATATTGACAGAACAAAATAACGTAGACAGATAAAGATGGTTGCCGAACATCAAGACATTATACTGTAGTTTTGCACAAAACCTCAACCATATTGTTTGCACACAACTGTGTGCAACTTATCCCCTGTCAAGAAATCACAAAACTAGTAATTATATTGATTGATTCCTATTTATCATAATTATTATTACACTTGATCTGCCAAACTTCATTCGATAAATCAAGTGAAGTAAAGATAAAAAAAATGGATAGATCGACACGTTTAAATTACTGCAGGGCCATTTGAACGAATAGGCCTTTCTTATAGAATATTGACCCGTTTTATGTTTCAAATAATAGTTCCCCAACCTTCTATTGTAATGTAATATTGTATAGTTAGAGTTTAAAATATTCCTCTTGTAGAAACGATACTTGTGCATTCACCTTAATTTCATAAATAGATATATGTGTTAAATGCATCTTATATTCAAATTACCAGACACGATGTTTTGATGCATTTGATAAGCCTTATCGTGCTATTATTACCCGACACGATGTTTTGATGCATTTGATAAGCCTTATCGTGCTATTATTATTATTATTATTATTATTATTATTATTATTATAATAATAATAATAATAATAATAATAATAATAATAATAATAATCCTACTAACAGGTACATTAGGGGGAACGTGGTTTTTGTTATTCATTCATTATTACGTTAGGGCGAAAATAATGGTTCCCCTAAACGTAATTTCTTTCATAAACAATAATGCGCTTTATTCCGTTATAAATAACAAAGTAAATTATTATTCATGAGCTAATTAATTATGCAAATTTATTCAAATATTCAATAAATTTGCATAATTTGTAAATATTTGAATAAATTAGCATAATTAATTAATTTATGTAAATGAATGTTATTGTTAGTTAATCTCATGTACTTATTCCCCTTAAGGTTAGTGTTATCATCATCATTATTATTATTATTATTATTATTATTAAGAGGCACTTATAGAGCGCTCTTCAAACCGCACAGCGCTATTTGTAAATATTTGTTTAGCAATTCAAATTCAACCAATTAATTAATGACAAATATTATTTTCATATCCTTCATCAATATATTCCTGTTCATTAATTGGTTAAAAGTGTGTCACATGATCAAAAATAGTCTCACCATTAGGTAAGAAGACCAAAAATGCTATTGACGAGGGAGAGAGGTACTATTTGGAGAATGAAATAGTCTACTATTACCCTATGACCTCGATTTACGTGTCAAAGTTCTCTTTATGTTAATATTATGACAGTTGACTTTAGGATTGACAAGCCTTTCAAAAGCAAAACGTAAACAGACGACAACAGTTTCAACAATGGCGGCTGCTGGTGAAACTCCACGGTTTCGGCGTGTTAATGAGGATCAATTGACTCAATTTATTGACAGCGCAGACAGCGAGAACACTAAAAAACAAATAAAATATGGGGTGTCAGTTTTTCGCGAATTTTGCAAGGAAACCAACGCCGAATACACTTTAATGGAAAACGCCACACTCGACATATTGCTTTCCAAGTTGTATGCCGGTGCCCGTAACCGAATGAAATTTGAATTGAACAGTTCGTGAGTTGGAACTTTTTGAAACTTTTGAACAGTTAGCTTTTGACTTTGAAACATATTGCAGCTACACTCTACTAGTGCCAGGTGGTGAGTAAAAAATTTTTAAAATATTTCTCGTTGCCTAGGCCTAGGACATAGGCTAAAATGTACAAAGCTTAGTCTTAGCCTAGGCTTAGCTAAGTCTTGAGAGTCTACTTTTAACAAATTTGAACAAGAAATATATTGATATAAGGTTTTTTCAAAATGATAAATATGTCAGTTTTAGCCAGTTCAATCAGTTTATAGTATTGCTTATGAAACAAGACTAGGCACGCCTAGTAGAGCTGGTCGGATATTTGAATGTTAAAAAATGTTTTTCTCTTGTAATATGGCAGAATATAATTATGTAATGTGGCTAGTGGTGTTATGGTACCTTTTTTTTTAACTGTGTTTTTGTTTTTACAAGGTTAATTAGGATACATTATATGTTAGTGTGTTTTAACAGGCCCACGGTCTAAATGTATCCCTCAAAGGGTGCATTGTTCCATAACAGGCTCACGGTCTAAATGTATCCCTCAAAGGGTGCATAAATCCATAACAGGCCCACGGTCTAAATGTATCATAAATGGTAAATAGTTCAATAACAGGCCCACGGTCTAAATGTATTCCTCAGAGGGTGCATTATTCTGTAACAGGCCCACAGTCTAAATGTATCCCTCAAAGGGTGTATGGTTCCATAACAGGCACACGGTCTAAATGTATCCCTCAAAGGGTGCATAATTCCATAACAGGCCCACGGTCTAGATGCATCCTTCTAAGGGTGAATAGTTCAATAACAGGCCCACGGTCTAAATGTATTCCTCAGGGGGATGCATGGTTCCATAACAGGCCCACGGTCTAAATGTATCCCTCAAAGGGTGCATGGTTCCATACAGGCTCACGGTCTAAATGTATCCCTCAAAGGGTGCATGGTTCCATAACAGGCTCACGGCCTAGCTGGAAAAGAATCATTGAATTCGAAATCGAATGAAACTTGAGCAACTGAGAATTTAATTGAGCTTGCATCTGAACACTCAATAGAAGTCAAGATAATTGAAATAAAATTGTACAAACACTGGTTCTATATGTCTTAAAGACCAAAGGGCCCAATGAACGAAAAGACAAGGAATCTGATTGTGCCTGTTTTTTGTTATCATCCTGATCTGATGCATCAACTTAACGAGAGTGTAAATTATGAAATAGTTTCATCAGGAATTCAAAAGAACATTATGAATTTTTCGTAGAAAAATTCCAGAATGGAAACTTACTATTTTTCCATACGGGTTTCAACAACTTGTCTGTTGTCTTCCTCAGTGGATTGTGTTTGATCCAGAGCTAGTGTTTCTAGTCTGTTTTTTTTATGATGACGTCATCAGATGCTGATGATGACGTACTCTGGATCAGAGGGTCGTAAAGATGACTGAGTTGATAAGCCCCCTCGTCGCCGTTCATAAGGTGCTTGTGTTGGTTATTGCCGCCTCTCCTCCTAATCCAGATAGATTCGCGAATCCATCTGGTGTTTCTGGTCTCGTCTCTGGCTATGATTTTTGACTCCTCCCATTAGATGACATGGTTCTCTTTAGCTGCGTGTTCCGCTACCGAGGATTTCAACTCTGCACTTTGAGATTCCTTTCTCGCTGCCCGAGTGTAATTGCGAGTGCTCGTTTTAGCAGTTTCAGTTTTATGTTCTTTCTTTCTCGTGCCGAACTTTCTACCTGTTTCGCCAATGTAAGTTTTTGCACAATTGGAACAGGGGATTTCGTACACAACACCCGCCTTATCATCGTTGTCGAGCTTGTCTTTGGGGTGGACAAGGATTTTACTGCCGTACTGATATTATGCTTCCTCAGTATGCGCTGAACCGGTTCAGTGACATCTTGTATATATGGGAGGGTGACGAAGTTGACCGATTTATAGTCTGTGACAGTCGTCTTTTTGTTGACTTTGGGTCTCACTTTTGGATTGGACATTTGTTTTTTGACTTTGTCAAAAGACCACTCCGGGTAGCCACACGTTTTAAGTGCCGATTTGATGGTCTCTTCTTCAACTAATTTATCCGCTGCTTCCGTCACAACTTTTTCATTCCGGTCTAATAATGTTCTTATGACGCCGAGTTTGTGATAGAGAGGGTGAGCTGATTCAAAGTTCAAGTACTGATTTGTGTGGGTTGGTTTCCGGTATATCAATAACTTTACGCTGCCGTCCGGTTTTTTGACAATGAGGGTGTCTAAGAATGGAATTTTACCGTCTTGTTCACATTCATAGGTAAATTTGAGGCTGCCAGTGTCGTCAACATTGTTGAGGTGCTGCAGTGGCGTAGCTCAGGGGGGGGCAAATGCCCCCCCCTGACGGAAAAACCAATTTGTGCCCCCGCCCCCCAGCCCCTCTAAAAAATTAAAAAGGAGGAAAAAAAAGAAAATAGGAAAATAATGATAAAAGACCGAGATGGCGGGCTGTTATGCGTGGGTATATTCAGCCCAAATAGTCAAATAAGGCAAAATAGTACATGTACTGTGCGATTTTTTTTTGACCGTGCGAATTTTGTTGAACCTCAGAGAGATCACGTCATGAGATAGGAGATTCTCGTCAATCTCAGCGACTGCTTCCGCAAGGTGTTGTGAGTTGTTGACATGCTGTGCCGTGTTACCAACAAGTGGGGCAAGGATATCAGACCATGCTCAGACGACCCTCTGATCCAGAGTACGTCATCATCAGCATCTGATGACGTCATCATCAAACAAACAAAAACTGACTAGAAACACTAGCTCTGGATCAAACACAATCCACTGAGGAAGACAGCAGACAAGTTGTTGAAACCCGTATGGAAAAATAGTAAGTTTCCATTCTGGAATTTTTCTACGAAAAATTCATAAAGAGAGTGTAAATTGCCAAATAAATAGCTTGCAGTAAGTCACCTTTTAGGTCACATTCCTGAGTACAAAAAAGCTAACAGCGACTTATCGAAAGCTCATGGAGATAGACTTATTTTCTGAAGCTCCAAACGGTAAGTACAAACTAACTTTATTGTTTTCTAGTTGCTTTTAAAATACACCAGCTTTTAAAAACATTTCAAGTTCTCCTTGGATTTGAATTTTTCGTTTTTGGTCTGGTCTTAATCTGAAGCGGATGCGGGGTGAAGGTAATTCGTCCAACACATGGTCTTGCACACTGAAAGCCAAACTGGAGTCCGGGTTACTCTATAAAGGGAGTCCAGCCTACATGTGACTCTATGTCAGTATTGACTCTGTTTGGAGAGTCACATGACTCCCTTGGAGAGTCAACATTTACTGACTCCTTTGGAGAGTCATGATGCATGACTCTTCAAGGGAGTCTTGTGACTCTTCAAATGGAGTCAATATTGACATAGAGTCACATGTAGGCTGGACTCCCTTTCGAGAGTAATAATGACTCCAACTGGCTAAATAGAGTCACCGTGACTCCAGGTAGGAATAACACACTGAGAACTGGAGGTAGGGGGGGGGGGGGGGGGGGGGGGGGGCTTTAAGGTAATTGGTTCTTTGATGTTTATGTTCTTGCTCAATGTATTTGCATTTACTTAGTGAGCAATCACATCCTTTCTTAACCAGTGAGAAATATGCATATATCAATATACATTCAACGGTGTTAAATTAAGGTATCGACTTAATTCAAATAAATTAATAGGTTTAAATAAATAAAATGTGCAAATTAGCTCATTAGCATAATTGAAATGGTATACACGAGCATCGGTGCTAATTTTTGTACCATTGCAATTATGCTAATGAGCGATTTGTGCATTTTACTCGGCTAATATAAGACCAAGTAAAATATGCAAATTAGCTCCAGAGAGTCAAGATGACTCCTTTGGAGAGTCATGGGCGATAACTCTTTCCGACGGCTAGGATGACTCCCTTGGAGAGTCAGGATGACTCCTTTGGAGAATCAGGATGACTCCTTTGAAGAGTCAGGATGACTCCTTTGGAGAGTCATGGCCGATGACTCTTTCCGACGGCTAGGATGACTCCTTTGGGGAGTCAGGACGACTCCTTTGGAGAGTCAAGATTACTCCTTTGAAGAGTCAGGATGACTCCTTTGGAGAGTCATGGCCGATTTACTCCATTTCAAGAGCCACTTGACTCCAGTTTGGCTTTCAGTGCAATACACTTTAGAATCAAAATGCTTTATAGCATTTGTGTCATATTTTGCGCTGTTCGACCGTTCACTTCGTGGGCCGTTGATTTGGCTTGTACCGAATACTCACGTCACGTCACGTCACGTCACGTCACGCTGTGTTTATAAATCACGTGATTTGTGTTTATGCATCACGCGATTGGTGTTTATAAATCACGTTAGTTAGTGTTAATCACACTTCATGGGGATAATCCAATAATGGAGATAATCTTTGTTCTTTTAACAAGAACTAGTCATTGCCTAATGTTACAAACACCATTCTGGTCCCATTTTAAAGGATATTTAGTAGTCTTTAAGTAGGCCTATGTGGTTCAACAGACTTGTCAACTATTTGTAACAACTAATTAATTATGGATAAGACCATGATCATCAGCTTTCTTCCTATTCGCTACACAGTCAACATGAATAATCAGCCTCAATTTACCGGATTTATAAAAATGACTATAACAGAAAAAGTTTTCAACCTATGATAGCAAAAGTATACATTTTTGGAAAGCTTGTAACTAGAGGAATTCAGAAATGCAGTTTATATCAGGGAAGGGTTCATCCTTAAACAAATATTTCTGAAAATTCTAAAAATATATAAAATAAAAATTGGAGATATTCAGGGGCACCCAACGAGGTTTCCTGGTAAATATCTGCTCCCATGATGTTTAGAATCTGGCTGGTTCTGTTTTCTTATCAAATGAATTCCTGTATGGCAAACGATTTTTTAAGTCATAACAATCTAGCTGGCTGGCAAGTTTTAACAGGGCCTAAAATAAGGAAAAACCTCAGCTGTGCACACATTTGTTATACAACGATAAGCTGTCACCTCATCCTCATTTTAGTTTGAAAAATGGACATTTAGTTTCAATGTTTCATTTTTTAACTATAATAAGATGGCTTCAAGAACGCTGTACAGTTTTGAAATGGGGCTGTCATGTTTTTGTGCATGCAGAGACACAACGTATACTGTGCGTGAAATAGTGAAAGCAAAAGTAGGGAGGTGACGGTCCGGCAATGCAAAAATTGTACAAATTCCGTGTTCTTGACTCACTTACGGTAATTTTAGAACAAAAACATAGGTTTTCATAATGTTCATTGTTATTAAGTGCCTGCTTCACTACTTTTTATCAATCTGACATGAGCATTTATTAAACCATAACAAGATGGTTTGAAGAACGTTTTCTGGCCCATTTTAGTTTAAGTTAAAAAAATGTAAAATGTTGCGCGCTTTGCGCGTATTAGTTTCAATGTTGAATTATTCAATCATAACAAGATGGCTTCAGAAACGTTTTCTGGACCATTTTAGTCAAATTAGAGCGGGATTTTTGCTGATTTTGGAGCCAATTGTTAACCAATTTCATTGGAATATACTTTATCACACTGCCCGTTATTTCCTCTATATTTCATGCAAAGTAGGCGACACTTTCATCAAAACTAACGGAGTACTAATAAGGATAACAAACACAAATACACCCCCCCCCCCACCCCGCCCCCGTTTCCAGATTTACAGTAAGATAACGCAGAACGGTATACAGGCTGTCCCAAAATGATTAGTACCCATCGATGCCCAAAGTTCGATACATTTTTTCATCATCAAAATCAATGAGATTAGATCCGTTTATATTTGCTATACTGTACCCTTTCATTAGCGGTCTAGCGGTTGCGTCCTTCGCTTGCTGCACGCGGAGGACCTGAGGTCAATTCTTCTGGGAGCCATATCCTTTTTTGTATAATACATTGGTACTTTTTGATGTTCCATTATATTAATTAATTACAATATCATTAGTTTGTTTATTAACGAGACTCTTTTTTTATCTATTAATATTTTTTGTGTTTTTTTGTTTAATGAATATAAATTATCACGATTTTCTTTTTTTGATTCGGCTGTTGTGTTGTGATGTTCGTGATTTATTTTTACAAAACGATTGACTATTTAATAATTATCCTGGCGCCCCGGGAAATCCAAGTTATTTTGTTGCATTTTTGAATTTGTCATAAATTACGTTTTTCTCGTAATTAATAAACATTGGAATTTAAATTAAATTATAAATTATGATATTTTTTCTTTCAATTTTTTTTCTCCATAAACTTCACCACATATCGCTCACAATGTCTCGGTGATTTCCTTCCAGAAACAACACACTAGTGATCCTCTTGCCGACTTCCACAAAATTCAACAGATCCATTCCAAGTCTTCTCATCCTTTTGACACTAAAAACACTTGTCCACCACCCAGTTTTTTTAGAAGACCTTGTTTTAGCACTTTGCTAAAAAGGTGAAATCACCATGTTTTACATAATGGAGTGTATCTTGAGTTTGATAAATCCGATATTCATGATCTAAAATTCTAATAAAAAAGTACAGTATAACAAAGATTATGTAAAAACAACGGACCTAATCCCGTCGATTTTGATGATGACAAAAATTATTGAACTTTGGGCATCGATGGGTACTAATCATTTTGGGAAAGCCTGTATTAGTGCTCGTGCATGAATCGCTTCGAATGGTCGACTGGTGTGGTGATGATGGTACGGGATATTAGAAGCAATTGGACGGAAATGATGACTCGAACATGGCACTTATTAAAACGGAAGAAAAAAGGAAGAGGGGTTTGTGGTTACGATTCATTAAAAGCCTACAAAGATAGATGCCCATCCAGATCGGCCGGACGCGATGTTTCATACCCCAACTTTCCTGACACGAACTAACCCCATCCTTGGTAGGCTAACAAGTGTGGTATGATCCCGATAATATCGTCATAACATCGGCTAACTTTACCCTATGATTATGTAATTAGATATTTATTGAAATATGTATATGCCTACATTTACGTTGATTTACGGGCTTAGGCTGCTTTTTAATTCCGTATTCTCTCTTTTTAAATTATACATATTTCAAACAACAATGAATATTATTCTCATTTTAGCAGCCGAATATTGATAATACGGCCTAGTTAAAATTATTTGATGCAATTACAACTGACATTAAGTATGCAAACTTAATGTCACCCATTTACTTATGTAGATCAAATTTCGGTCAAATTTAAAGGTCCCGGTTAAAGGTATTGAATCCAAAATAAAGAATATTCTGATATTCATAAAATCAAAATTGTTTATCCGACATTCGTGACATTTGATGAAGTGGGTGTGCGTATACAATGCATTAACAGGGCCTTACTTATCCGCCATTAACCACCGATAAAATGTCAACAAGTTTAAACTTTTTTGTTTTGTTGTAAGACTTAAATGTAGGTTACACAGGTGCACCATTCATCATTTCCATTCAACGTTTTATTTCCGTCGCATTTATGTTATTTATTCTATGAATGAATACCACGGTTATTAGGTCACGTACGTGTTCATTGTTTCGCGACTAGCAGTTAGCTCAAACAAAACCACCAAAGTGTAAAATGCTACACTCTTAAAATAAGCTCATTAACATTATTAGAACGGAGGACATACTATAAAATCTAGAATCAAATTGATACGGTCAATCTAATCATCTTATCAATTTTTTGATGCAGGAATCAATTACCAAATACCAAAAAAACACCACCAAATCTGTGGTGAAAATATAAATATTACAGAAATTCAGCGAGGCGGGACTCGAACCCCGATCTAATAATATACCGCTAATGCGAACGTGGAAGAGAGCGCGATAATCCGCTTAGTAACATTACACAAAACGAGGAGTGATTTAGTGTTGTGCGCCCTTATAACACGCAATAAAAAGATTTGTTAAATTTCTTTTGTCATTTTTGCAAACACCAAGTAATATCAAGAAAAACTGTCAATTTAGTTAATTTAAATACCACCTCTAACTAAAGTTATGTTCAAGCATCGATACTCAATTTCTAATGTTCGAATTTTGGGCATTTTAAGGCCATTTGGCAGAATTTCAGAGGTTTTTTTAATCTCTTTCATTCATCATGAGATGTTGATGAGACTATTTATATTTCAAATTATGTTAAAAGTTTATATATAGGCCTACTATGTTTTAAGAACTCAATGAACAATGAAACTGTTTACGCAATGACGTGCTCACCCTATATTAAACCTTAGATACAAATGTGGAAATTGTAGGCCCAAAATTGCCGAATTTTAGGGGTATGGGTTAAGAACGTTTCAATTTTGAAATAATATTAGGCCTAAATTGTCTTTTTATCTGTCATGCATAATGTATCATATATCACTATCAGGTAAACTCAAAATGTAATTTGTGTTGGGTTAAATCCTCTAGGGAATTGCCCAGAGTACTGTTATGACAAATGGGTTTTAAAAAAATACCCCCCCCCCTCCCCCCCCCCCCCCCCCCCCCCCCCCCCCCCGATGTGATTTGATATCAATGACAAATGGGTTTTAAAAACCATTTTTTAAACTTTATATGTTAAAACCCTGATTGATAAAAAAAAAGCTTCGATATGTAGGTCTGTAATCGGATAACCATGGTGAGGGGATCCATTAGTGTGAGTAAAATCAAAACAAGGAAATGTGTAGTAAAGTGGTGCTCTTCAACCGTTTTTGCTCCAAAGTTGTAAGAAAATGATATTAATGCATGACATGGGCAGAAATATGTTTTTCTTTGAAATTAAGATAAAATTACCTCTTTTATAGACTCAAAATCAATGCAAATCGATATAAACCGAGTCTCACCACTGCGTGTTACAAGGGGGCACAGCACTAAATAAATCGCCCATTGGATTTACACGTATTAAAAATAGGGCTAAAAGCGTCTCGATTGTGGATCCTTAGTAACAATTTTTGGAATGTCTCGAATACTTCATTCTAATCGAAACGTCAGGTCCTCTTATATTTATTACATTTACTTACACAGGCTATTTTTGTGGATAAGCAGTTTGCATTCAGCTTTTACATTATATTAATAAATAACTATATAAATTTCATAAAATCGTCAAGAAGTGTTACGTCTTCCAATTAGATTTTACGATATGATCATTTAAACAGCGCCACTCCGATTTTCAGCCCGAACGCTCGCCTTCTGTCCGCTTCCGAGCAAGTGTGTTCATCCACGTGATAAATTTTCGGTAAAATCGAAAATCAACATTTTACATTATCAAAGTACAAGAGATTATCTTTCATTTTAATTATAAAAAGCTACCATCGCGCCAAACTAATTCCTAAAGAACCCCAATTAATCACCAAATCGGTTTTTTGTTTTTGCCGGAACTTTACTACCATTACAAAAAACGAGGAGTGATTTAGTGTTGCTCGCCCTTTAATGGACAAAACTTCGGTTACATAATTCGTCGCTGTTCTGACATACCGGCACATCACTTTACTTATTTCTGTTGTGATGTGTCGGTATGTCAGAACAGCGACGAATTGATTGTATCATGAATTTTATGATGAGCACGCGGAGTCTGGGGTAATTTTACTTTTGCCCTCGGCAAACACTTGAAATCCGGACGCCCCTTTAAGTGGGCCTAAAACCACACGCCGCAAAACGGGCCGCTCGCTCCGCTCGCGCCACATCCTGATGATATCATAGCAATGGTGGTAAGCCCTCCGGGTCGACACCATTCTGCACACGCCTATGGCCATGTGTTTTGAACTGACCACCCAAAAAGGGTGGCGGCGTTGCATTTTTGGTGACGAATCATCCATCTCTCTCTATTAACTCAACTGTCAACAACTATATGTGGTAGAGCTATGGTTTAGGTGTCATTTGAAAGCTTATTTATCTAGCTACACCGTGTGAATAAATCAGGTATTTCTATAACTGTTTGGCTGAGATATGATTGATTATACTTCGAAAGTCAGGGGTGGCGGCGGTGGCGGTGGCGGCGGTGGCGGTGGCGTCGTGTACAATCTCTATGGGGAATATAGAAAATGTTCCCAATTCTACGTTCAAATTACAATAACTCCTCATTTCTGTATGGTACAACCATGATTTTGCTCTCATTTTATCGATTGTTTTATATTCTATTAGTTTCTGTTTCAACAAACGTGTCAACTCTTACGTAACAGTTGTAATCACGAATCTATTGCATTGTCTTTAGCTTTTTCCCTATTCACTACACAGTAAACTTGCCCTTATTTATCGGTTTTACATACATGACTATAACAACAAAATTATTCAACCGATTATAGCAAAATTATACATTTTTGGAAAGCTCTCGAATAGGGGAATTCAGAAATCTTGCTTAAAATAGGATAGGGTGAAGTTAAAATCATGTCGCGAAAGCCAAAATCCGTGTGTAACGCGAAAGGAGGCGAGCTTAAAACACATGACCATAGGGCTTGGGCGAAGTTATTGTCATTTCAATGATCGTGGGTCCAGTTTCAAAAGTGACACTCATCCCTATTGAAAAGCACGAATCTGATCATTCTAAACAGTAATGCAAACCTCTTTCTATAGGATGATTGTCACTTTTGAAACTGGACCCACGACCATTGAAATGACAATAACTCCGCTCCGCAACATCACGTTCACACTAGGCGGAGTAAGGACGGCGTAAGGAAGAGTAGCGGTGGTTTGGCGTAGCAATCGCGTAACTGATGGAGTAGTGACTGTGTGAACGATGATTAGCGTAAGTTACGCGGCCTTAATCCGGTCGATTTACTCCTGCTTTTTAGCAGGAGTAGCGAGGAGTAAGCGAGGTCAGCGTAGCCCCGCCTGGCGTAAATGGCTGTGTGAACGGTACTTTACGCTAATCGCGCGTAAGTGTGACCTTTTACGAGATCGTGACCTTGGTGTGTGATGTGCCTATAGGCCTATACTTCCACGATGTAACGTTTTGCAAGCTCGCGACCTTGCTGTGTGTTGTGCCTATTACGGTACGCGGTATAACGAAATGGTAAAATCTCGATACATTTTAAAATATATCAAAATAAATAATTGAATTTAATAAGTTCAAAAGAAATTAAAGATGTTGTTTGGGCAGACTATTTGCAGAAGCTTTTTGATGTACAATTTTAAAAACTTGATGATGTGCATATTCAATTTTTATTTCTATAAATGCGAACAATTTATCCTTTTTTCTTCTTAATTTAATTCCAAAATAACAGAACACGCATCGACACAAAACCATTTTCAGTGATATGCGATTTGTAATACAATTTACAAAGGTCAAAGCAAGAAATGCTGCCTATTTCAACACTTACACCAGCAAAGCTGATAATCATGATAATCGGCGTAAGTTACGCGGCGTAGCGATATGAGTAAAGCGTGTGTGGACACGCGGTCAGAGTAACGAAACTATTTGTGGCATTTTTATTGCTTTTAGCGTAAGTTACGCTTTTGAATAACCACTGTGTGAACGTAGCTTGCTTGTATACCCCCCTGAGGTAGTAAAAGTATACATTTTCTGAAGGGAAATTGCATGAGGAAACCGAATATGCCATTAAAATTATAGTACGACCAAGAACTAAAATGGTATGATCGGAAATGTTCGGGAAAATATCAGAGTTTTTTAATTTTTATTTGAGATCGATATATTTTGTATACCTACCCCTATCATTATTTACTTCACATATTTGAATTCCTCATGAAATTACCCATTAGATGATATATAATTGTCAAAGTTACTACGTCGGTATGGTAATTATACCGGCTAGTGAATATCCAGGGGCTCCCAACGAGAATTTTGGGATGTTGCCTGACGTACTATATATTTGAAAATCGGGTGTACATTTGATCATGATATGGCTTTCTAATGGTTACAATAACTATTGTTATCATATTTAACATGTTTAACATGAATTTCTGTAAAAAGCTAAAAGAAATCCCTTTTTTAATGAAAAAATGTGTACACATTAACTGCTCCTCACAGCCAGCTAGTATGCGTACTAGCAATTATGTTTCCTAGCTAGGGGCCTAGGCCTATACGGATAAACCAAATGTAAATTTCAAGTTCAGGTTTAGATGTCAATTTGATCATAGTGTCATGATCGTAATGTACAATATGGTCTTTCTATATGTATCTTTTATTATCTTGTATCTTTTATTATATAGGCCTATAGGATATGAACACTTTTGACTCTATAACTGAATTTACTGAAATATGTTTCATGTATTTAGTGGCTGCAATATGATTTTTTTCATTTTAATAATATTTAAAACAACATAACAACATTTTGAGAAACATCGTATTTACACATTAGCCTATAATCTTGAGCGGCTGTTTGCATGTTCTTATTTTTACCTACAAGATGGCGAGTGAATATACCCATTCACTTGGAGTCGTGGACTATTTGGTGTTTTTGTTATTTTTGGTCATTTCTGCGTCCGTTGGTCTGTATCATGGACTGGTCAAGGGAGGACAACGGACAACTAATCAGTGAGTAACCATGGTAACTTGGCAAACAATTTTATATAGAAGAATCTATAAAAGTAGCAAACACACACTCAAAATCTGAAAAGAGATCTGATAATTAACACAAAGCTTAGTTTTATTACCAGAAATGACAAAAATAGACCGATAGATGCCAACAAATGGCAATACAGGCCAAATTGCCCCAGCGTTGCGAGAATGATATAGAATTGCAAAAAGGTTGGCCAAAGTTGTCGAAAAAGCTATAGATGGGGTGACAGGTGACGTCACACCGGGCATTTGGCCAGCAGTTACCATTGTTCTTTGCCCGGCGGTTTGCGTGCGCATCCTGTTTTGTTTATAGTCTATCCATCGAAGAGCGATCTTTGGTGCTCGGATGGGCAGGGGAGATGAGCAAAAACAAGATGTGCTGTCTTCTGGCGTATATTTGCTATTTGTCGAAGGATCCCATTTTATTCCAACCTCCAGTCGAACCTCATCTATAATGTGAATTGAAACAATTAAGCTGCCTTATGCAAAAACACACAACCACTGTTCCAATGCATATTATTCTCATCACACGCATGCACATAGCAGCTACGTCTAGTGTACCATTCACAGATAGACAAATATTGAACCATTTGCGCATTAATCTGAAATCAAAAGGCTTTGAAATCGTCACCTGTGATTTCGGCCTATGAATAGAATCACAAAGCTGAAAAAGACCGAAAGTTATGGACTTTTGAACATTTACCATAATCGTCACCTGTGATTTCGGCATATGAATAAAATCACAAAGCTGAAAAAAATCAAAAGTGATGGACTTTTAACATTTAGCATAATGTTGGAGGCCACATTTAATTTTTATTTGCTATCTTGTAATGTTTCCAACTGCAAATAATGTTTATTTTCAGGTTGGCCGGGCCTACGATAAAATGATTGTAAAATTATATGAAACTTCGTATCCTTATGTTGTTCTGTCTGCATGTCCGAATCAATCAGATTTCCTTGTTAAGTATAGAAAGAAGCACATACGCTTACAATGATATGGTATCAATATTGAAAGGTACGATTTTCATTTTCAAACAAATATTATACAATTTGAACGTTGACAAACTAAATAAAGTTTATTTTCTGACTTGTAAAATGAAAGGTTGTCTTCATCGGGGTCTATCACTCTACATGTACCTGTTCATAGAGGCCTGTTGTACAGTAGAGCTTTAAATGGCACCAACTAAGACCATTAAAGATGAGATGCTGCATGCTAGTGCTTGCCAAATTGAAAGCATTTTTTTGAAATGGTGAAATTGGAAGGGAAAGCTATACCTGTCTTTGCAACGTCAAAGAATTCAGAAAAGGGCATGTAAAACCATCCTTGGCCGTGATTACTCATCTTATGATGATGCTTTGTCTGCTTGTCAACTTGAATCCCTTGCTTGTAGAAGAACAAAACAGTGTCTTAAATTTGCATCAGGCCTGGCCGACAATATCAGAACAAAACATATCCTTCCCAACACCAGATTTGAAGTTCATGGCAGAAGACTACGCAATGCAGATTCAGTTTCACAATTATCATTTAGAACATCCCGCTTCAGAACAGCCCTGTGCCTTATTTTGTCATTCTTTTGAACAATTCATTTTAGGTGACTGCCCAGTATACATGTATTGTGATTTTATGTACTGTTTACATTTCCAAATTGAAAGCATTTTTTTGAAATGGTGAAATTGGAAGGGAAAGCTATACCTGTCTTTGCAACGTCAAAGAATTCAGAAAAGGGCATGTAAAACCATCCTTGGCCGTGATTACTCATCTTATGATGATGCTTTGTCTGCTTGTCAACTTGAATCCCTTGCTTGTAGAAGAACAAAACAGTGTCTTAAATTTGCATCAGGCCTGGCCGACAATATCAGAACAAAACATATCCTTCCCAACACCAGATTTGAAGTTCATGGCAGAAGACTAAGCAATGCAGATTCAGTTTCACAATTATCATTTAGAACATCCCGCTTCAGAACAGCCCTGTGCCTTATTTTGTCATTCTTTTGAACAATTCATTTTAGGTGACTGCCCAGTATACATGTATTGTGATTTTATGTACTGTTTACATTTACATGTTGTGATTATTTGATAATGTGCAATATTAGGTCAATATCATATTGGGGGTGGGGGGGGGGGGGGGGGGGGGGGCGTGGCTAATAGTTCTTTTCATGTGCAATGTTGTTTGGAAGGTGGGCTTGTGAGTTTGTGTATGAGTGCATGCTTAGTGGATACATGTGGTGTCAAATTGTGTGGTAAAGGGGGTTTTTGTGTGCCTTTTTTTCTTCTTTTTTGTTGTTGTCAATCTTTTGTACAATTCATTTTTACTGCCCAGTATACATGTATTGAGATTTGATGTACTGTTAACATTTACATGTTGTGATTATTTGATAATGTGTAATTTTTAGGTCTTTATGGGTGGGGGGGGGGGGGGGGGGGGGGCTAATAGTACTTTTCATGTGCAATGTTGTTTGGTTGGTGGGCTTGTGAGTTTGTGTATGAGTGCATGCTTATAGTGGATACATGTGTTGTCGAAGTGTGTGGTATAGGGGGTTTATGTCACATGTGTGGAGGTGTGAGTGTACACTTGTGGTGTGAGGATGTTTGTTTCATTTGCTTGTAAATGTGTGTGTTTGGATTCTTAAATAATTTTTGTATGGGGATTTGCAATCATAATTATGTATTTTATATGTTATCGCTGTTTTATCATTATTTATATGTATTTTTGATGATAATATTATGTTTTTATATTGTAAAAAATGCGCAATTTGTCCTTTGGCCACGATGTTATTTTATAATAAATTGAATTGAATTGAATTGAATTGAATTAAATTGACTCTCATGGCATAACTTGGGTTATGATGATAAAAGTAGGTGGGTAACATAATTATTTTTTATTATGGCCGTTTTCCACTCTACTGATACTATCGATATTTTCGTCAGAAAATAGCCTCCTCTCCCAGTCAATGGAACGGCTCGGTCACATGATTGGAAGATCGGTCTCAGATGGATATACACCTAGCACATAAAGTCCCTGACCAGGTGCTTTGAGGTTGGCTAATTCAAAATATATGATCGGTACCAAAAATTTGAGATATACATTAAATGAGCAAATTTCTTCTCCGCAGTTTGATACCTCATTCAACAAAATCGAATGGATACTTTTAAAGTTATGTCGATTTCAATGACCGCGCATGCAACAGAAAAGTTGCACTAGGTATAGGAAATCTTTGATTTGTGTTTTACGACGATTTAAGAAACCATGGTTCCGGTTACTGTTTTAGGGGGAAATCTGCACGAGATTGATTTTAGAGAAGAGTAGTAATTAGTAATTAATTTAAGTAAGTAAAAACAAAATACATGAGATATATATTTCATTTTGTATGTTGTTGCATCCCATAATTATACCGTTCATTACCTATTGGTGTGTCAGTGGCTAATTTGCAGTATTTTGATTCTTTCAGGTACCTACTTGCTGACCGGGGTGTTTCATTTCTTCCCATAGCCATGACATTATTAGTTTCTTTTTTGTCACCGGTTACACTCCTCGGTTTACCAGCAGAGGTCTACAAAAACGGCGCATTCCCACTGAATTCCCTATTTGCCCAAATACCAAGTTTCGTCACCATGGCGTTCATCTTTATCCCAGTTTACTACGGGCTTGGAATAACAAGTGTTTACGAGGTTAGACATTTATATCCATATATTATACCTCTGAATAAAAGTCTAATAAAGTAAGATTCAAAATAAAAAAGTTGTATGGATTTCTCCGGATACTTAGAAATGACATGCACCTGCTGACGTTTTAGTTTCATATGTTATTATTTTGTTTCACAAAATAATTTGAGTCTATAACAAACTCAAAGAAGAGTTCTTTCCTTGATAGTCAAATTTCATTATAAGAGAGAGAAAAATGTGTAAAAATTTAAAAAGATCACATAAATTGCTTTAATACAGTTCTCTGTTACTTGATATTGCTAAAGGGCCCTGTATATTTAATATTTTTAAATTGATCTTTTCTTTTAAATTTCCCCTAGTATTTGGATCGCCGTTTTAATTTTGTACTTCGAATGATTGGTGCTGCAATCTTCATCTTGCAGACGTTGCTTTACATGGCTATTGTTACTTATACTCCAGCACTAGCGATAGAAGCCGGTAAGATTTCAATATCCTTATATAATAACACACGTTAATTGTGTCACTCTCATAATAATCTCATGTATGAAAAAACAATAGATCATGTGCGGTGATATGATCGAGCAACATTATGATTAGCTAAACACAAATCAATCAAAAGCCAAAAATAATTTTTACATAGCATACGACGTAGCAGTAGCAGTACAAGATGTAATTTCGAATGTATTCCGTATCTTTTCATTTTCTAGTCAACAATTTTGCAATGTGGAAGACGATTTTGATTACCGGAAGTGTGTGCATCTTTTACTCGAGCCTGGTATGTAATCATCGTTCCATGATTGGTGACGAGCTCTAAATAACTTCAAGTTTCGTTATCAACGACAGAAAATAACGTTCATGATACTAAGTTTAAAACGAGGAACACATATCCTTATGCGCAAGCTGTTGCATAACTGCAGGAAAGACATAAATTTGAACCATCAGCAATATGGAATGACGTAGGCCTAAGTCTTAATATAGTCACGTTATGAACAGAGACGGGGCGAAATCTATGGTCTACTACTCATACTACTGGGGGAAATGATACAAAACATTCATTACACTGTATGTACCTATATTGTTTGCATGTGACTTTCATTGTTCATTCAAATCTGATGTGATGAGTCCGGTATTAGATGCCAACTTGAGTTTTGCTGTTTCTGTTTTCCGCCCTATTTTACTATGTGCGCGGCTCTGAAAAGAACCGTTCTCAATAATACGTGGCTCTGAAAAGAGCCGTTCTCACTTTATTTTTCCTCTTTAGGGTGGAATGAAAGCAGTGATTTGGACAGATGTTTTCATGTTCATAGTGATACAGATAACTATCATTTTGGTATTAGTTATGGGTTGTGTTGAGTCTGGTGGTTTATCGCGAGTTTGGCAGATAAACAAAGACGAAGGTAGACTGGATATTTTCAGGTATGGATTTATATAAATATATAATATATTTCTTTAGGTAGGGCACATATTTTCCTGAGCGGTAGGTCTTTATATTTAACAATTCAAGTGTAGGCTGCTGCTCAAAAATGTAATTGTTAAAGTGTATTGACGTATAGCTATTACAAACGTGTTCCAACACCGTAAACATGGTAAACATGATGATAAAAGTGGAACTCCGCAATTGAAATAAAACCCCAAAATTCTCATTCAAATCATTATTGCATTTCAGTCCATTTTTTCCCTTCAATTTTCGAAAGGTTAAAGGGGCATTAAGAGATGTGGTGGCGGCAGCGCCCTCAATTACAAAAATATATGATAAAAACTGGGATTTGTATATTTTTACAATTGTATTACATGCATGAACTTACACCTATAAGGATTAAGAAAAATCAGCCCTCTTTGTACAACAAAACGTCGATTCAAAAATACTGGTAGAGCCGCAACCAGCATTTTACATGGTTAAGGGTGGTATTCCAACATATACAAAAAACATTGTTTTAATCAAGTTTTGCTGGGTTGTTTTTAAGTAGAAACAACAATAATGGCAATTTTTAATGTTCAACTTGAATTCTGAAGTAAATTAATCAAAATTAAAAAAATTCAACATGACATTGTTTCCCTTTAATTGAAAAATCAGTGGCGTTACCAAGGTTTCTCTGTGGGAGTAGGGGTGAGGGCATGACCTCCATTCCCCCTCATAACTTCACACCTTTTGTCCGATTTTAGTACTATGAAATTTGACCTTGATTTATAAGGTACATTTTGGTTTGCACACGAAGCTCGAGAAAATGTGCTATTGCTATACTAATTTGGTTTCGATTCCTCTTATAAGACGTCTTGAAATTGCATAGAAATGGAGTAAAACCACTTGCAATTCAACCGAATGATATAGTCAGAGGTGGGGGGCACCCCCTTTGGAGAATAATTAGTATAGGCTGTTAGCCTTTATGATTCCAAATCCTATTTTTTCCAATATGTGTCGAGTCGGTTGTTGAAAGCGTTGACGGTTTTACGCTGACCACATCTGTAGGCAGCTCATTCCACTGGTTGATGACTCTCATCGTGAAAAAATTCCTTCTGCAATTGAGATTCTTGATCAGTGCTGGTTTGAATAATTTCATGGGATGTCCTCTAGTAGAGTGCGTTGCTCGAGCTTTGGTGAAGAAGTCAGATGGGTTTACTTTGTCGATTTCCTTGAGAATCTTGAATGTCTCAATGAGGTCACCTCTGATCCTTCGCTTCTCCAGTGATAAGATTCCTAGGCTTTTCAATCGCTTGTCATATATAGGTAAGGTGTCGTAGTTTTGGTATCATCTTGGTTGCTCTATGTTGTATATTCTCCAGGGCTTTGATGTCTTTCTTGAGGTAAGGGCTCAAGGCCTGAACACTGTATTCCAAGTGTGGACGGACATTACACTTGTAGAGTACCTTGAAAATGTCACAATCAAAATGCTTGAAGGTCCTCTTCACCACTCGTAAACAATTCATGGCCCGTATAGCTGCTTTTGCACATTGCTTGCTGGGTTTGCAGTCGTTTGTGAAGACAACTCCAAGATCTTTTTCCTCATTTGTATCATCTAAGGGTATGTTATTCAAATGATAACTTGTTCCGGTATTGTTGTGGCCCATGTGCATCTTCTTACATTTCTTGGCATTGAATCTCAGGAGCCATCTTTCTGACCATGTGTGGAGGTTGTCTAGGTCTTCTTGTAGGCGAAGTTTGTCGTTGTCGTTGTTGATCTTAGCATATATTTTCGTGTCATCGGCAAACATGTTGATTTCGGATTTAATGTGGTCTGGCAGGTCATTAATGAACAGCACAAAAAGAAGTGGTCCCAGTATGGAGCCTTGGGGAACGCCGCTGAGTACATCAGCCCATTCTGATTCTGTGCCCCGGACACTTGCCTGTTGGTTAGGAACTGCTCAATCCAGTGTATACTAGAAAGCATTAGCAACACTTTATGCAACATGCACTCGCCTGGATACTAGTTTGTTGTACATGTTGAGAAGATGACACCTTTCTCCACAGTGCGTTCGCATTTTATAAATACCACTGGATATTTCTTTTTAATGTTTCATCAATTTCAAATAAAAGGAATATAGTTTATGTACCCTCGCGTATCCTGGCAGTTGCTTAAAATTATTATTATTATTAAAACTAAAGTTAACAGACAATTTAAATATGCATTTAAGTTTTCCATGTGACGTCACCAAACCGATAACCACGCCTTCTGGATTCTTTGGTCCCTGGTTCAACACAGTTGCGCAATGGGCAGTGAGTCAGACGGGAGTACAGCGATTTTTGGCGGCAAAGAATCAAAAGCAGGCACAAATGTAAGTAAAATGAAGAGCATAATAAAAGTGTGTAAAAAGAGAGTTTTATATCATAATTAAATATACAGCTTTCCCCTATTTCTTAAGGAATTCCGTGATAGATGACGATCTATACATATAGGCCTAATACCTTGTTATCAACGGCACGAACCAAATAGCAAATGTGAAAAGAGTAACATCTTTGAAATTACGCCAATATCTCTAACAATGGATTTGTCTCAAAAAAATATTTGCCTTCGAAAATGTTTCTGTTAGGATCGAAACGTCAGGTCCTCATAGCACATCATTGCAGTGAAGAAAACAAGATATATTATTAAGCACTTTGGCTTTACCGTTTTTGGTTAAACAATATAATAGTACAGAGAAAAAACAGCATGAAAGTGGAACGGAAGAGAATAACGAAGAGGACGAGACGAACTGTCAAGTACAGGATTCTGAATCGAGGGGGAAAAGTATTGGGTTAATATAATGCACAATTCAAACATCTGTACAATTATGTTTACGTTTTTCTGATGTTTTTTCTTCAATCCAACAGATCTGTGTTGATAAACATACCGTTGACAAGCCTCGCATTCTTTGTTTCCATATTAGAGGGATTGGTAATGTTTGCTTTTTACTCGGGTAAGAAAATTATTTATTTTACCATTTAAAAATTCTGTTTTTACTTCAATTTAATTCAATTTTAAATGCATTTTAATAAAGTAATGTATAAACTCAGGGCGAGTTGATATACTCTGGATTTGCTCTGGATATGCTCCAATTGACAGTTACATACAAGAGGACCAATTGTGTTTCTATTCCAGACAAAGTCCTTAGTTTAATCCTGATCTTATCTTATATACTTTAATTTTAATTATATAGATTGTATTATTATTTTCTAGGTGGGGATCGCCTGCAGAATGTATTTGATGGAAATACAACTTCTACCAATTGTAAGAAATTTTACATTCATTCGCTTTCGAACATACCAACTTTCTGTGAATAAATTGACACGCGTCACGAAGCTAAAATAAAATGATACATTTACATTTGTATGCTCCTAGATTCCAACACTAATGATACCTACCTTCTCATTATTAATTTTCAATGTCTTGACAAGTCATGAAACATTATAGGTGATTGGAAATGCATCCCCCTCAAACAATAGCCTTCTTACTGCAATTCAAACAAAACTTATATACAACTGCAACGCATTGTTCACGAAATTAATTTGAGTTTGTGTCGGATATTCATTACAGTTAGAAATCACCTATATTACGCATATATTGAAAGAAGTCAATGTTATTTTGATTGCAGATACTGTGGACAGTGCATACTATGATCCACCGAACGTGACGTCAAATGACCAGGTAATATATTCACCTTTCATTCAAAATTATTCAAAATTTACCTATATTTGATTCATCTTAATACCTGGTGACAAACTTGTACATTCGGGGCCGGGGATCAAGAAGTATTTAAGATCCGCCTAGACGGGGACTATATAGCGATGAACGAGACGAGGGCAAAACGAGCTTTACTTACGTTTTTGATGATCTTTTATTATCTGAGTAAAATCCATAGAGATCATAGTGAATCAAACTCTAAGATAGCAACAATGAAGATCAATGCTAATATGAATCTACTGATACAAACATCTGTATTATATTGTATATATATTTTGTTTATGGATATGATTTTATGATGAAAAATCTGGATTAATCCGTTTGTTCATGCTGTATATGTCACTAATATCGTTTGTTCTGTTCATTGGCGTTTTCATGGTTTTGGTATATTAGATCTTGATTTATCGAATCAGCCAACAGTTTGGTCATATTCCCGGATACCAAGGACTGTTCATCGCTTGTATATTTGCAGGTTCACTCAGGTAATACTGCAGGGCGTGTCCCATGTAAACACTTTTTTCCAGCAATATTTAATGTGTCATAAGACTTTTTTCTGTCTTACAAATGTTGGAGCCTGCGTTGTCAAGATATGGCAAATCTACTCAGGCATGTCAAATTCAGCTTTGGCCACTTGTCATGTTCGGATGAGACCTCCTTTTTTGTAATCGTCATTAAGTGAGTATTTTAACATGATAAAATCAATAATGATCTATCTGTTGAAATTTAGTTAAATGTGAACAAAAAAACATTTTTGCATCCATATTGTCCATGAGAACAGAAGATGTGAATATTAGCTATATATATACATGAACAATACATTGACGTATCCTTTAAATCATTAATTAATTGTTGGAATCTAAAATGCAATGTTTATAGATGATGAGGTGACCGTTGTTTACATCCAATGTTTATCAACAAACACAACGGTCGAAGGGACTGGACTGTGTCGATACACGCTTGAGGGAACAGCATGACCACAACAACACTGTCCACTATGCCGTATTGCTCTTTATGCTTTGGCGCGAGTTTTAATAGCACGGGTCCTAAACAAAACAGGATGCGCGCGCAAACCGCCGGGCAAAGAATTCATCATATATCGGTAGTTAGGGGGTTGATGGGTGAAGTGAAAATCTTGATTTTTTTTCCTCAAATTTGTTACATCATAATCAAATTCTTTCCAATAAAACAGTACCATATCGTCTGGCTTGAATTCCCTGACGGCAGTGACCCTGATAGATATCATAAAACCATTCCGAAAGTGGCGTCAGCGACATACCTATGCACCGCCACCTGAACAAGAGCCCACCGATTCAAATGGAGAGGGAGAATCGTCCGAAGAAAGAAGACGAGATGAACGGGATACAAAAATCAGCAAAATACTCAGTAGGTTTTCTTAACAAATATTTTCAAAATTTGCATTGAGTAGATGTATATATATTTTAGCTTGGTGGGAGTTGACGACACATACAATAAATAGCTTATGGTCAATGGTAGAGCGTTAAGTAGAGTATGCCATAATGAAGTCACGTACTGTATATTTGGGTATTTCTGCTTGAATAGGGGGAAAAGTGTACTTTAGGTCCCAGATACTGATATACCAATATCGTTCAATACTGGAACACCGATTTGTGTTCCAGTATCGATCGATACTGGAACATGTTTATATTCCAGTATCGGGCGATCTGGTACACGTGATACCAGTGAACTTTTTCCCAGTATTGAACGATACTGATGTTCCAGTATCGCCCGGTACTGTAACATTTTATATGTGCCAGTATCGGCCGATACTGGAACACTGATTTTGTACCAGTATCGGACGATACTGGGTGTTCCAGTATCGGACGATGTCCGAAATTAGGGACCTAAAGTACGGATATTTATACCCATACTCTCTTCATGGATTTTACACCATACAAAAAGTTACGACATTTGAATGAGTAAAATGTCTGTCATTTTAACAATCTATTTTATTCAGAGAGTATGACTTTACGCGTATTGCTCTCTTTCTAGAAACGTGTTAGAATGTCTGCTTAAAAAATGCAGATACGTCTTATAGGAGTAATAACATTATAACATAATAGTCACAGTTATTTAACACACGTTTTATTTCCTCACCGTATTTTAGCTGTTGCATATGGTATCCTCTGTCTTGGATTGGCATTTCTTGCCTCTAAATTTGGTTCCCTGTTCTCTATGACTATCGGAATAATCGGAGCGTTGGGAGGACCGCTACTTGGAACCTTTGTACTGGGGATGTTTTGGAAAAGAGCCAATGGGAGGTATGAATGCTATTGCCATTTATTGAGGACATTCCAAGATATTTGCCCGAAATTATGAGAACAATTTCTGTGAATTTCTAATGATCATTTATATTTAAGCCATGATTACGTCGTTAATAGTGTTTCTTAGACCTACCTTTTAGATCCATATACAACGTATATAGGCCTAACCTTGCAATTTCTAACACTTAACACTAACAGGCCCGACCGACCCATCTTTTTTCGAATTCGATATTATTTGTTTTTCACTTTTTTGTTTTTACAAAATGTTTGAACACAATTTTATAAACGTTTGGATTTCTTTTTATTCTTGCAAATTTTTTGGTATATTCTTGGTGTAAGATATTCATAAGTTAGACTATTGTCAAGACCCCATTACGGAATAAAGCTATGCTCCTTTATCTGTCAATAGAGTATTTTGAGCTAGGTTAATTCAGTGCTGTCTTATACCAAGGATAAACCAACATTAGTAAAAATATATATATATATTTTGATATTTTTTAATGTTTTGAATTTTATTTAATATTCTTATATTTTAGCCTATAGCCTAGATATATATATTTTGTAATATTTTTTAAATATTGTATTATTTCTTTGAATTCTTTTGGGAAATTCTTATTTGTTTTGCCAAATTGTGTTGTGTAATTTTTAAGCACCAACTTTGCTTGAGTGTTACAATATCTCCTAGACAAATGATAATCTTATACTGGCTAATTACTATTTTCTATCAGAGGTGCACTTGCAGGGGCAATATCAGGAGCAACACTTGGACTATGGATGGTCATTGGAAGATTTGTTAACATTGACAATCTGGACGAGGCTTTTCCTTTGTATAGGGTAAGGTAGTGCACTGCCAATTTTTCTGGACTTCTAATTCAACGTATCAACAGAACAACATACAGTATGTATGCAAGTCATAGCCATGGGGAGGCATATCAATTTAAGTTAGGGATCACGTCAAAACTCGACCGCCAGGCAACCGCCGGTTACGGCCGGTTCTCACAAAACGTGTCGTCTGTTATAATATAGACACATAATGAGGTCAAATAGTTACACTCTGGTGAACACGACCGGTTGATAGTGCCTCGTCACACGCGTGAGCAATAAGTAAAGTCTCAGTTGACAACCAGTACAATACAGCTATTGATTTTGCTGGGGTTGGCTTTTTCAATCTGTTTATAGCTCAATTAACTTTTTAAAATCAATACCGAAAGTCTATGAATGGTTTTTTTTATAGAACGATTATAGAGAGAGCTATTATGACCGCAAAGTAACAGATTGATAGTGTAAATTGGTCCGGTTACAGCATTAAGTCAACCGGCGGTTGTTCAGTGTTGCATGCGCGAATATTCATATACCAGTAAAACATTTGACCTGAAAGAACCGGGCGGAACCGACCGTAACCGGCGGTCAACGGGCGGTCGAGTTTTGACGTCTTCCCTTAGGATAAATGTGTACTTAAGGTCCTAGGCGTGCATTAGAATTAATATCTTACTATAATTTGTCTTATGTTGTATGTATGTATGTATGTATGTCTCCTGAAAAGGCTCTCTCATTTTGCATTTTAAAGACGTGAATATTTCACTGATACTAGATGATGACCGGACACGGGTTATAAGCTATAAATGGCCGAAAACCGTACAGCATTAACCGAGATATGAGCAACAGCGGGAAATCCAAAGCCTTTTCAGCCCGGTTTTTGAGACTATTTCTACGGACCATGTTTGTTTTTCTCGTGCGTACACTGTAACCATGCAATCGTCGCGCGTAGCACATAACGCGTCGCAGTGCGTCATGCAAAATAAACGCGCCCACGCACTACACCCACGCACCCCTACACACGCGGGCGGGCAAATATTAGAGAAATACGCGGCACACGGGATTTGATTACGGTTTAGGCTTTGGGGTTGAGATAAGCCACGGGGCGGGGGCGGGGACGTGGAAGGGACGGCAGGGCGGGCGGAGGGGGTGGGGCGGCGGCAGGTCATAAGGTAACGAAATAATGTGGTTTCTGATAGAACAAAACATGATATGGTGAATCTAAATTACGTAACATGGTGTCAGATGTGGGATTTGATGTGACACACGGGCGGACAAATATTAGAGAAATAAGCCGCGCTACGGGAGATGGTTAAGGTGAGGCCTTGGCGTTGAGGTAAGCCGCGGGGCGGGGAACTTTAGGCCTTTGGGTTGAGATATGCCACGGGGCGGGGCGGGGGCGGTGACGAATGGGGGTTGTGTGTAGGCCTAATGATGTAATGTGGTTTGGGAGGCAGGGGGTTAATGAAGAAATGTGATGCTAAATTGCGTAACGGATGTGCCACGGGGCGGGGGCGGGATGGTGACGGTTGGGGTATGGGAGATGGTTAAGGTTTAGGCCTTGGAGTTAAAATATGCCACGGGGCGTGGGCGGGCGGGGTCTTTTAATTGAAATTTGAAAACTTTTGAATTAAAACAAAAATGTTTTAAATATTGTTCTATTCCTTTGTATTTCGTTATCAATTTTCCAACACTTATGTGTTGTTTCATTTTGTTTTATCTGGTAGACCCTGCTCCATAGCGGGAGAGCCCGTCCGAAGGACGGGCGTCCCGCTAGTAAGAATAAAGTGCCTTATATTATTTGTGATACATGTCTATGACCTTTAGTATCTCGGGTAGAGTTCTCTTTTTCTAAATGTTGATGTGTATCGTTGAAGATTCAGTTACCTTCTACACAACGTTACAGTAGAAATGTAAGGAAGACGTCAACCAGTGGTCCAGGAGTCGAGGGATGATTAAGGCTCAAAGACTGGCTGGTGATCCTTTTAGGTTGAAATGTGTTGTTGTTGAATACTTATTTATACATCTACAATCACCATCATCATTATTTTATAATTGTATTCTTGTCAGGTTTCCTTCTTATGGTATTCAACCTTCACTCTGCTAACTACCCTCACTATTGGTATAGTCATCAGTGAAGTGATGCGTCTAGTCTTTGCTGAAGAACGATCTAAAACAGTCGATCCGCTACTGCTAGTTACCTTTTTAAGGTATGTACATTCATTTTATATACAGTGGTTGAAGACCATCCCAAACAATAGGCAACAAGGGCAGCTTTTCTTAACTATTTTATTCATTTGTTTTAAATGTTACCACTACGTAGTTGAAAGTTCTTAGTTTTATTGTGCGATCTATCTTACAAGTACACAAGCTGGGTGATGGTTTTAATCAACGATATCTATCAATATTGCCCATAATTGCACTGTAATTATTTTCCCGCCAAAAATAAATTTCACGTGGAACCCTCTCTTCTTAAAAACTCTTTATACAGGCCTAAAGATCCAAGTGGAATCCCCGATGATTCAGACGGGGCTAGTCGTCCTCAAGTCCATCTGAAAGAGTTTCATCAAGAGTCTGTCAATGACAACACGAAAGAGGACTGACCAGAGGGCACCAACATATTGACAGAACAAAATAACGTAGACAGATAAAGATGGTTGCCGAACATCAAGACATTTTTACTGTAGTTTTGCACAAAACCTCAACCATATTGTTTGCACACAACTGTGTGCAACTTATCCCCTGTCAAGAAATCACAAAACTAGTAAATATATTGATTGATTCCTATTTATCATAATTATTATTACACTTCATCTGCCAAACTTCAGTCGATAAATCAAGTGAAGTAAAGACAAAAAATGGATAGATCGACACGTTTAAATTACTGCAGGGCCATTTGAACGAACAGGTCTTGCTTATAGAATATTTACCCATTTTCTGTTTCAAATAATAGTTCCCCAACCTTCTATGGATATTGTAATATTGTATAGTTAGAGTTGAAAATATCCCTCTTGTAGAAACGATACTACTTGTGCATTCACCTTATCTTCATCAATAGCTAATTATTAAGAGTTAAATGTATCTTATATTCAAAGGTACCAGACACGATGTTTTTTCGTGCTATTATTATTATTATTAGTAGTAGTAGTAGTAGTAGTAGTAGTAGTAGTAGTAGTGTTATTATTGTTATTATTATTATTATTATTATTATTAAGAGGCACTTACAGAGCGCTCTTCAAAAAGCACAGCGCTATTTGTATATATTTGTATAGCAATTCAAATTAAACCAATTAATGAATGACAAATAGTACTGTACAGTGTGGTTCAATAAAACGTTGATAGTTTTTTGAAGCCATTTTTTTTGAAATTCTGTAGATTTAAAAAAAATCTTTTTCAATATTCATCAACTATATGATCTTGACCATCTATGCTGAAAATATCGTTACAAATAGCCTTACGGTTGCAAAATAACAGCTATTCGAAAAAGTCTGCCCCATTTCACTCTGTCCACGGGTACTAATTTCGCGACGTTACATTGAATACTGAATGATGACTTGCATGCAAGTAATCTAAGATTTGAAGATCCCGCCAGTGAAACCAGTTCAACATCTTAACTATCTATTCAGGTGTGAAATCAATACGTAATAATAATACCACCAGTGACCCTAATTAGAATTATTGATTTTCATGTGTAATTGACTATACTCTATGCCTTAAAAGTGACGATGCCATTTAATGTTATCTTGCTGGTCATTTCCCGTAGATTTACCCGTGGACAAAGAGATTTTGGAGAGATTCTCTTCAAATAGCTATCATTTTGCCGCCATAGCATTATTAACATTGAGATTTTCAGCATAGATGGCCAAGATGATATTTTGAGGAATATGTAAAAAAATATTAAACCAAATCCCACAATTTTGAAAAATATGGCTTTGAAAAACTGTCAAGGTTTTATTGAATCACGCTGTATAGACCTAGCCATTTATCATGCGTATAACACTTGACTTTACACGAAGTAAAGCAATACATTCTAAGTAAAAACCTTCGATTTGTTTTCACGCAAGATGGAAATAATTGCAAGTTTTATTCCAACCTTTATGCTTTAATTATTAGTAACCATGTATATTGCCTATAAACTATCGTGAGGAGTAATGGCGAATTGAGTTTTCATTCTTTCGTGCTCTTGGCTTGACTTTGTATCCACATTTCTAACTGAGACCATAATAAAGGTCTCTCTCAGTTTCTAATAAGGATAATTGATGAGCTACTGTACAGTGCATTCGTATACAAGATAATCGCTCGAGGCCTTGCATTTGTGTAAACGCCGTTTCAGACTTCCGATAGCGCATTCGTAGATATAATCGACGTGAAAAACAATGGATGATGGACAATAGGAAGTGCTCTAGAAGTTTATACTCGATTTTGATTTGAAATTAATAAATTACCGTTTTAAAATTCATCAATTCTCTGAGATTGTTTATGCTTAATGATGAGTTGAAATGAATAAATATACCTCACGTGGTTATCCATCACTAGTACTAGTAGGGGAGGCCTATGATAAAAATTCAAACATTTGCAAATTGACACATAATATATCGAATCATTGATTTTTATCAAAAAAGGCAGAATGTTAACTATCGGAGTCTTTAGAAGGCTCTATTATGAGTATGCCTCTGTCTGGAATCGGTGTTGCAAATTGATCTACCAATGGTCTATTTCTACCCAAAAATGCAGTCCATTTTAACCTTCCTTTTTCAGGACCGTCTGTAATTAATTAATATAATCTTCTTATTATATTCCGTTCATAAATGCCATTACTATTATAAAGCAAATTCACATCAACGAATTGTTAAGATGATCTTTAAAAAAAATTAAAAAATTAAAATTAAAATCATATGAAAATCAGAACAGTTCATATTAACCATTATGTATCATCTACTGCAGAAAACAAAAGGGTATCCTTTAAAAATCATACTTTTATTATTATTCCACTACTATACCATATCTACCAGATTTTTATTTAATGGGGACATAATAAAGTAATTAATTGATGCCTGGGTAGAATAGAGACCAGTGATGCGTAGCGAATTTCATACCGAACAGACATGTAGTGTCTAAACTAGTTCACTATGATACCACCGACTCTGCTTTCCTCAGAAATATATCACACATCAATAGTGTACAGCTAAGTTAACCAATTGAAAGATTTGTTTTAATGTTGTCGATTTTCGTTGAAATGGTACATTTTCAACAAAACCATAATATATTATACCTCTGAATTTTTAATATATTATATGATTATATAGTTATACATAATTATAAATTCTGAATTGATACTGACCAAACAAGCTACGCCAATCCTAATATATAATTCGAGTAGTGCTCCGATTATTGTAACAAAGAACATCGATACTTCACTAGATGGTCTACACAATGATCCAACATCTTTTCTTTCAAACTCTATCTCAGAGCCAAAACATCTCAGAGCCAAAAATTCCATTTTACTTTCAGTATAGTGGCTCGTATGGACTTGAAGATGCTCACCTTCGTGTGATGTTTCCATTTCCGCATCATAAGGTTTCCCGCATAAGGTTTTTCAAAATGATAAATATGTCAGTTTCAGCCAGTTCAATCAGTTTATTGTATTGCTTATGAAATGTATAAAGTTTATTCAAGTAAGTTTAAATCGAGATGTATTTCGTCATGTTTGATTATTATTTGAAGTTCTCGCATCACTACCTGAACTTTATTATTCTATTTTCACCATTTTACCACGTCGGATAAATGTTATTGTGACATTATAAAGCGATAAATCCACGCCTGGGTCCAGCAATTTTATTAATTTGTGACTGGCCATATGGTCCTTATTTTTCATCATTTTATTTATAATCACATTTTGATTTCCATTACGACTATTGTTTGTCGCAACAAATGTACTGACTGAACCCAAGTTCTAAATTAAAGTTCTGTCGACACTGCTGTTTCCACTTGCCAACGAGTCAATCATTTCCTGTCATCTAGATTCAAGGTTTGAGTCTCAAGTCTGAGCATCTGTGGTTAACTGAGGAGTGATTAGTATGGCAACCATTGTTAAGGGTATTTTGGTAATTGTGTTTTCATATGTGATGTTGAGACATTATTGCATCGCTAAATACAGCAAAACAGGTTAGTACATACGGGTTGGTTCTAAAGGTGACTCGTCTTTTTATAACGTACAAAGTCGCGTTTTAAACAGGAACAACATATTTAGTTATCAAACCAAATTATTTCGAAAGTTATTTCAGAATGTAATGGATGGGTTGCTTTTATGGTTGTAATAACGCCAGTTTAACATTACAATGATCGTTTAAAGCGCTCTTACACAAACTCAAATAGCCTAATATTCAAAACTTAAAAATAGGGCAAGAAGGGTTAGTTGAGATGAAACTCTTGTCTAAGGCCAGTTACATGACATTCCCCAGTCCGAACCGTGGTCAGGTTTTGAAAGGCCGTGCTAGTCCAAAATACGTCACTACGTCAATAATACAAGAAGTAATTGTGAGATAGGCAGCCCAAATGATGATAACAAGAGAAGTGGCAATCTCTATGTTTTGTTTTGTTTAATATTATAATAATTTGGTCCTGAAGAAGTCAGAGCTAATCCAAACGAAAGCTTGACAGATTAAAACTTTTCCGACGACGAACCCGTTAAACTTTTAACTTATACAAGAAGTAATGCCCATTATTCCTAAATTTTCTAATTTTCGGGTTCAAGTTTGCGTCACGCTGTTATATTTGTTTTGTTTTGTTCTAAACAGGACATCATTGGGCAGAAGATAACGACGTAGACCGCCATAATAAGGACCAATGCGGACATGACATGGCTGACGAATTCACAGACTTGGTAGATTCACACGATTTAGAGGATATTGTTTCAAAACACACGGAAGATGGGATATACATACGCCAGGGTGATGGCATTGCAGTCGGCACAGATGGTAAGTCTTGTGCAAGCCTCGTAGATTAAATCAAATCGAACTAGTCAAAATTGGAATGTTTGAAATTTTTGAAATAAAATAAACTGTCACCGGTTTGACTGAATCGAATTTGACTTTCAGCACCCCTGCATCGCGCTGGCTCCTAATTTTGAATACGATTTATTCCGTCAAATAAACAATCGGGTTCCAAAGCGTCGGCAATAACTATTTTCCTTTCATCTTCAAGCTCTCGAAAGTGAGATTTAACAGAATGAATCATTCAATCGCCTTTTGTGTAGCTATCATATTTAGCTGATCTTAAGGGAAGTGTCAACCCTTGCCTTTTTGCTTCTAAGTTTGAAAATATTTAATTATTATAACAGTATATAAAAGTATACATTTATAGAAAATTAATTGAACGTGGAATCTGATTATGACATCAGTTTGACACATAAATACCTATATTTTGAGCCACATTTTCAGACAGCATAACTAAAAGAAAATTCTTATATTGTAAGCAAGACAACTTTTCCTAGGATCGGATTTTTCTTTCCGAAATAATGCTTGTTTAGTAGTATCTTTTGCATAAATGTTACCGTTAATTGGTAAATATCTCAAGTTAAAATGCAAAATTTGAAAAAATGAGAAACCGTTCCTAGAGTAAAATTTTATCTTTAAGATAATGGCAGCAATTTAACATTTTATAGCTTTAACTTTGAGTTATCTTGTCTGAAAATGTGTAAATATCCTTTAAAATTCAACTTCTAGGAAACGCCGAGTTAGTAAAAATATTGACATTTTCCACCATTTAAAGCTAATTGTTCACAATATACATAGGGCGTGTGATTTATAAGGCGAGTATACTATAATGAACAAGTAATAAAATCGAAATAAACGATCAGATTCGATATATGTTGTCAAAATGTGAAGAAATTAGAAGAAAACTGAAATTTAAATGATCGTAATATTGGCCGATGTTTACATTTTAGACATGGTTTTGCGCTTTTTTGCCTCTTGCGTCAGCGTCGCGGATAATAAGCAACGCGTCTATTATTACGCACGGGAACATTCAGCGTGCGACGCAATGATCGAACACCGGGCACAGCATTTGCATGAAAAGGGTAAACTCCTTTTAATTTCCCGCCGAATGACCATGTGCCTTTTCCTGACTCAAACGTACCAAAACAACCATTTTAAGGGGGGACTCAAGGAAGTCACTTCATGAATTTTGTGAGTGCTGTCATTATTGAACTATGACTCAAATGTATATAAAATTATATAAAAGTATACATTTTTAGAAAGGAAATGGATCAGAGAATCCAAATTTGGCATCAATTTTGACCAATAATGTTGATTCTTTGAAAAAAATTCACTTTTTTGACCCAATTTTTTTGAACAAAGCTAACAAAAATAATTTTGAGTAAAAAATGCCCAAATCGCTTTATGATAATGTAAAGACACTACAAATTATGGACGAATTTCTCATTTTTTAACCTCATCTAATTTTCTTTTTAATTTGGACTAAAAAGTGCCCCCCAAAAAAGTATCTATTTGACAAGGTTACAATTTCACAATGTTAATTCTGTAATCTGTATGAGCAAGTGTGACCAGTTCATCTGTGGTGAACTCTTCTAGTGGTTTCTTAGGGTAAAGAAGTGTTCTATTTCTAGAACACAGTGATATGTGTCATCCCATCAGAGTCGACCGAGGAAGACGATAGTGAGGCTATAGTAGATCCGTCTCCACGCCATCCCCTGTATAGATATTTGACTACCTCGTTGGTCAGTCAATCAGGCCAAAATATATTTATGTCATTAAATATTTGAATTGAATCTGACCCTAATCCTAAATACAAACAAACGCATCGGCTGTCTTTAAACTATTTATCACTCCCTTTCCTTTCCTTTCATCAGTGTCTGGTTTATATGATTCTGACCACCAATCACTACTTGATTTGGTGGTTTTTAAGCGTACAATCTAAATAGAAGAAAATCATATACTAATATATGTTAGAAATAATGATAGAAACATCGGCCTATCCAATTTGCTTTTATTTGATCGCAGAAATCCGAAAAATGTACCAAGGATGGATAGATTCCGCGGAATCTGCCAAGACTGAAATACTCCATACTGACGTTTTGGGCAAGGATCATATGTACGTAGTGGCGCGTAAAACCCTGTATGACGAAGAAGATAATATCGTGGAGATAGCACTATAAGTACAGACAGATTACGGAAGCAACGCTTGTATAATAGTATCATATATTGAGTTTTTACCGAATTTATAGTGTAGGGGAAGGTGGGGTAATGGCGGACGCGGGGTAATCGCGGACAGGGCTGTATCTAAAGGCAGGTGAAAGAAGGTGGTATTTTGCCACCCTATGATGTTAGGTGCCTCTCCATTGAAATCACACAAAACCTAAATGGGATGGTTGTCTCGCAAATTCTCGCGAGAATTACAAAAATCACTTTTTGGGCAAGTTGATATTTTGGTGCATTACTTTCTCTTTGAAACTGGTATTTCTACATCAAGGAAAACAAAGTCTTATTATTTTTTTATTTAATGTATGATACCTTCTGATAAAAAAGAAATGAATTCGGAGTCACAATGATGAGCATAATAATAAGAGAGGATGTGCCCATACATTGTACATGGATTGGGGTAATCCCGGACATGTACCGTTTCCATGGTAACCAATATGGGCGTGGTCAATTTAACATCATAAATCGGTAATAGTTGTTGACCATATAAATATGTGACATTGTTCTTTGATTTCTGCTACACTTTTAAAAAGGGTATTTTTTAACTCCCATTGAAATACTGTATTCCAATAAAAAGAGGGCTGCCATTGAAAAATACGGTCCGGGATTACCCCCAGAGTGTGGGGTAATGCCGGACGACGCCATTTTTTTTATTGCGTCGTAGCTTCGAATTTCAAAATGATGAGTTGATAAAAACTTGATAAAAGGTAGAACCATCACAGTGCTTTGTGTTTACATGATTTTTATTGTTATATGACATATTATATGTGTATTATACCTCTCTGACAAAATGTGTCCGCCATTACCCCACCTTCCCCTAAATCATGTGTTGAATTACCGAGTAAGTCTTCTATGGGCCTAGTTTTGGGAGGAAACCTCGGTTGGTAAAACCGCCTGTTATCTCGGGGCTACAATTGCGTGTCGGGTAGGCCAGAGGCCTACTTAAAATGATTTCAAAATTCCAAGGCTAACTACTATTCTCTTGTTTTACATTTCGCAGAGCTATGGTAATTTTAAAGAAAGCAGACGGCGGATTCCAGGCAATGCTGAAATCGGAAACCATAGAATATCAAAGGAAAGATTAAAGTTAAACTATAGCTTAAAATATCCTTTAAAATATGTCCAATAAATACTACGCCATGGCAACAATCGGCGAACTGAGTGTGATAATTATTCAACATTTGACAAATTCAGTCGCAAAAATTAAAAGGCTTCGAAGATCATGCAGCTTTTCTTCATATTCCAAATCTCGACTTAATCTGATCTGGTAAACCTATTTACAATAGAGTTGCTGGATCACCGCACAAAACATGCAGAAAAGCTTCGATGTAATTTTGTAACGATTGTCAGAGTACAACGTCCACAAGAGATAAAATGTATATCAGGATTGGACAATAATAAGTGAAAGGTTTAAATGTGTTATATATTGGTGTAACTAGCTATAAATGTAGGCAACAAACATAAAAGTACTGAAAATTGTTATATGTTTTAGTGTTCTTTGAATCAAACATAAACTGGTTCATCGTGGGACCCATGCGCACTCGTACAGAAAAATTGAAGTCAATCGAAGGTGCGGAAAGGGGAGAACATCTCCGTACAAGAATCGGCAACTCCGTATACACACATTGAAAAAAGTATCGCACCAATGGTTGAAAAGTGCAAATGTGGCCTCGAATTTTGCCACTATGGTGTGATATTAAGAATCATTTGTTTGCGTAACGTAAGCTGTCCAGCAAAATGTTATGCAATAAAAAGGGCTACATTTGAGTTTGTGACGTAATCGATGTAATGTTTTTCAAGGCCAAGGGGAAAATGCATGAAACAAGTTTGGGTATAACGCGATATTGAGAGGCCCGCTGATTAATCTCTATAGTTGTAAGCCTTGGTAACACATTCAAGTCTTCCAAGGTCAAAGGTCATCTGGGGTCAATTTTTAAAAGTTGCCCGATTGTCCTCAAACATGAAAAACTCCCTTTTTCGTAAACCCAACGGTTATGGGGTCAAAGGTCAAAATAGGTCAAATTTTAAATAAGTTCAAATGACAAAAGCAATATTGCGGAAGTGTTGTCCTTAGGTCAAATAAACAAAAACAAAAATCAACGGTGACCTCTTCGTATATGCTGAATTTATGACCATCAACAAAATGGCATGTTTGGACTCATTCACTGCATTGTAGCCTATAACGTCTAAATGGAACATATCTTGCGCCAAATACAGAACTAATACAATGACTATTTTAAGTGTTTAAAGTCTATTCAATATTGCGTTATACCCAAACTTGTTTCATGCAACAAGCATGCATTTTCCCTTGGCCTTGAAAAACATAACATCGAATACGTCGCAAACTAAAATGTGGCCCTTTTATTACATAACATTTTGTTGGACAGCTTACGCAAACAAATGATCCTTAATATCACACCATGGGGGCAAAATTCGAGGCCACATTTGCACTTTTCAACAACAAAAACAGTGGTGCGATACTTTTTTCAATGTGTATATATATATATATATATATAAGATGAATATAGGGCCTACCATATCTGCTATAATCTGAAGTAGTAGGGGTTTCTCGGTAAGGACTCTCACAACGGACATGCATGTGTAGTTTCACAAAGAACAACGAAGGTCTTTAAAGAGAACATTATGATTGACAATATAATACTCTGGCGAACTCTTTAATTGCAATAAACATATAGACCATTTCAAATCCGAAAATATACGATCGGTTCCGAATGTTTCCGATTAGCCGAGTGTTTGACACTTGTTTCCATGACCTGTCAGCTCCTGACAGGTCATGGCCATGTGCCGGAGAAAAACAACGTGTTTTTCACCCGTCTGCCCGTGCCGAAGATTGCGCTGGTGTTGGTGATAGATTGTATCCCTCACAAAGTTGATGTTGCGGCATTTCAGTTACAAAAACGAGTGAGATGAAAGAGATTTGGGGTAATATTTTCACTTTTTACCGTCTGCTCGATACATTTGGAATTTGTCCGTCAGCGCCTTTGTTGATAAAAAACAAAATAGTCTCGTTCCACGTTTTACTTCTCATGTGTCCACGCGTGTATGTAAACATAGGCGGACAATCAACTAGGGCAATGCTGTGAACGCGATCAACTGTTGCGAAGAACGCGCAACGCACCTACTTCACGTGACCTGTTTTTCCGAAGATTTCCGATCTCAATTTGAAATGGTCTATACAAAGGTATCGTCTATTTGTTGTTTTAATCATCAAGTTGGTTGTGGCAGATGGTACTCAAAACACGTTCACAGTATATTGTTTCATGGTTTTTAAAAACATGCCTTTTTTCTACTGATTTTGGTTATAATGACAAAATTCACCCACAGCGCCATTTATCAACTTCATATAGAAAGACAGTGCCCAGCAATCGTGGAATTAACGCTGGTTAAAATCAGTGGCTTAATGTGTTTCATATATACCAGCCTCCAATTTATCTTGTTTTCTAAAATTCTTTTGCGTGCATGGCTGCATTAATCTGCACAATATAGGTATTTCGAAACAGTAAATGGTGCAAAATAGCTCCCGAGGTGACTGGAGGACCGTGGGCCTAATAAAGGGTTAAACAAGTAAGTCCCCTCAGAATTTAATCACTTTTGTTTGCATAACTCCACACACAATCTTTTCTTTTCAGTACCATCATTGACTCATTCTTTCCAAAACATTCACATTTATTCAAATGATGTTTTCAGAAAAAGTGGCACTTTTAAAAAATCGGATTCAAGAAAGTTACAAACATTTCTCAAGTGCTTTTTATGATCAATTGTCTTTCTTTAGCTGCATGGTCCTTATTTGAAATTTAAAAAATTAAAAAAATCTTTTCATGCACGGCTACTGACTAGCCATTAATGTCCGTCATTCACGTCAATAACTTCCCCGTATCGTTGAAAAATGTCACTTTTTGGACCACTTTTTTTCCCCTCCCTTCTTTTTCGCCCTCGCCATCATCACCTCTACCACTCACCATATGTTGAGACTTGCAGTTTTGCCTTTATTTATTTACCTTTTGTGTTTGTCTCTATTCAATCCTACGGGATCCATATCGTGTGCCCTGCTGGACAGTTGGAACTGTCGTTTTGCATCTACTTTATAAGGGTAAAGCCAAGTAATTTTGCTCTACATAAGCGTTTCAATCTCTCAAAATGGGCAATTGTGTGTAGATTTATGCAAACAACTGTGATCTAATTTTAGGGGGGACGGGAGACTTACCTTTTTTTAACCCTTTATTTTAATATCAGGCCACGGTCCTCCAGTCACCGAGGGGACCTATTTTGCAAATATTTGTTTTATAACATATACAATTATTTCAGAGTAACGACTCCCTTTCTCGGAAGGTCTGAACTTTGAATTTTTACAAGAGCTCTACTTCCGTTTGGGATTGAGCACTCTTAGGGATGGCATCCAGATTCGTACGGATTGAAAACCGTAGATCGGAGAGGGTAAACGCACTGACTGTCCATTCACGGGAGTATATAGTTCAATGCGTTCGCTAAGCATGGCTAAACACGTATTGGTTGGTCATTATTTAACAGCGTTCCGTTTATCTACACAAACCTGTCCGTTTATCCCAGTGCGTTTACCCTCTCATCTGTATACGGTTTTTAATCCGTACGAATCTGGATGCCATCCCTTATTCAAAAAATAGTCTAACCATGACATATTGTCGGTATTCATGAATTTATGTTAATTATTATGCTCCTGACCTATTATCAGTTGAGCACTTTTGGCTAGTATCTCGAAGCCTTTAGACCGATCCTGGGATTGAGTCTGAATAGTTAGCACCTTTGAAGGTATATTCATACTTTTCAAGATCGGATCGATTCAGTCATAATACCATCATATTGTCGTCTGGCGATTGCCTTATTCAGTGGCATTCAGAATGTATAAAACAATCATTAATTGGTCTAAAACTTCATATAAATAACATATTTAGGGGGATTTAGTTTCCTAGGGCTACTTGATAGGCCTAACCCAGGGGGGGGGGGGGGGGGGGGGGGGGGGGAAACGTGTGGGTTCCAGGGGCGAAGCTCATGGGTTTTCGGCATTTTAAGGCAAAGATTCAGCATTCTGAAGCAAGAAGAATTAGAGTGTTTCGAGATCCATTGCCATTTTAATGTTGAAACCTGTATAAAACATATGCGCGATAAATAGTTTGGTAGGGGGGAGGGAGGGGACAAATTGGCATCCCGGACAAAATTGATCCCCCTTCGAGAAAGTGTTATTTTTATTGATCTCCCCTTTAGGGTCTGACATTTATTTGCCCCCCCCCCCCCCCCCCCCCCTATGTCATATAACAGACAAAAAAAACACTGGTGCATGATGCTAAAAGCAGTAATGTTTCATATTTCTAATATGTTATCAAATTATCAAAGGATATACATATACAATGTGATGTGAAATAGAAAATATCACAGGCCAAATGCATCCGTTGCACTGTAGACTACAACCCCAAATGCATTTGTGGTGTTAGGGACCACATAATGCGTATTTACCGCTTCCCGTGATGACTTTAACAATGTGCATTTGACCACTACCTGCGTTCCCATGAAGACTACAACCCCAATGCATTTGCGGTGTTAGGAACAAAACAATGATCATTTACCACTACATGCGTTCCCGTGTAGACTACAATCCCAAACGCATGTGCCGTGTTAGGAACCAAACAATGTTCATTTACCGCTACCTGCGTTCCCGTGTAGACTACAATCCCAAATGCATGTCCCGAGTTAGGAACCAAACAATGTTCATTTACCGCTACCTGCATTCCCGTGTAGACTACAATCCCAAACGCATGTGCCGTGTTAGGAACCAAACAATGTTCATTTACCGCTACCTGCGTTCCCGTGTAGACTACAATCCCAAACGCATGTGCCGTGTTAGGAACCAAACAATGTTCATTTACCGCTACCTGCGTTCCCGTGTAGACTACAATCCCAAACGCATGTGCCGTGTTAGGAACCAAACAATGTTCATTTACCGCTGCCTGCGTTCCCGTGTTGACTACAATCCCAAACGCATGCCGTGATAGGAACCAAACAATGTTCATTTACCGCTACCTGCGTTCCCGTGTAGACAACAATCCCAAAGGCATGTGCCGTGTTAGGAACCAAACAATGTTCATTTACCGCTACCTGCGTTCCCGTGTAGACTACAATCCTAAACGCATGTGCCGTGTTAGGAACAAAACAATAATCATTTACCACTACCTGCGTTCCCGTGTAGACTACAATCCCAAACGCATGTGCCGTGTTAGGAACCAAACAATGTTCATTTTACCGCTACCTGTGTTCCCGTGTAGACTACAATCCTAAACGCATGTGCCGTGTTAGGAACCAAACAATAATCATTTACCACTACCTGCGTTCCCGTGTAGACTACAATCCCAAACGCATGTGCCGTGTTAGGAACCAAACAATGTTCATTTACCGCTACCTGCGTTCCCGTGTAGACTACAATCCCAAACGCATGTCCGGAGTCTATAAACCAAACAATGTTCATTTACCGCTACCTGTGTTCCCGTGTAGACTACAATCCCAAACGCATGTGCCGTGTTAGGAACCAAACAATGTTCATTTACCGCTACCTGCGTTCCCGTGTAGACTACAATCCCAAATGCATGTCCCGAGTTAGGAACCAAACAATGTTCATTTACCGCTACCTGTGTTCCCGTGTAGACTACAATCCTAAACTTCATATAAATAACATATTTAGGGGGATTTAGTTTCATAGGGCTACTTGATAGGCCTAACCCAGGGGGGGGGGGGGGGGGCAACGTGTGGGTTCCAGGGGCGAAGCTCATGGGTTTTCGGCATTTTAAGGCAAAGATTCAGCATTCTGAAGCAAGAAGAATTAGAGTGTTTCGAGATCCATTGCCATTTTAATGTTGAAACCTGTATAAAACATATGCGCGATAAATAGTTTGGTAGGGGGGAGGGAGGGGACAAATTGGCATCCCGGACAAAATTGATCCCCCTTCGAGAAAGTGTTATTTTTATTGATCTCCCCTTTAGGGTCTGACATTTATTTGCCCCCCCCCCCCCCCCTATGTCATATAACAGACAAAAAAACACTGGTGCATGATGCTAAAAGCAGTAATGTTTCATATTTCTAATATGTTATCAAATTATCAAAGGATATACATATACAATGTGATGTGAAATAGAAAATATCTCATGCCAAATGCATCCGTTGCACTGTAGACTACAACCCCAAATGCATTTGTGGTGTTAGGGACCACATAATGCGTATTTACCGCTTCCCGTGATGACTTTAACAATGTGCATTTGACCACTACCTGCGTTCCCATGAAGACTACAACCCCAATGCATTTGCGGTGTTAGGAACAAAACAATGATCATTTACCACTACATGCGTTCCCGTGTAGACTACAATCCCAAACGCATGTGCCGTGTTAGGAACCAAACAATGTTCATTTACCGTTACCTGCATTCCCGTGTAGACTACAATCCCAAATGCATGTCCCGAGTTAGGAACCAAACAATGTTCATTTACCGCTACCTGCGTTCCCGTGTAGACTACAATCCTAAGCGCATGTGCCGTGTTAGGAACCAAACAATGTTCATTTACCGCTACCTGCGTTCCCGTGTAGACTACAATCCCAAACGCATGTGCCGTGTTAGGAACCAAACAATGTTCATTTACCGCTACCTGCGTTCCCGTGTAGACTACAATCCCAAACGCATGTGCCGTGTTAGGAACCAAACAATGTTCATTTACCGCTACCTGCGTTCCCGTGTAGACTACAATCCCAAACGCATGTGCCGTGTTAGGAACAAAACAATAATCATTTACCGCTACCTGCGTTCCCGTGTAGACTACAATCCCAAACGCATGTGCCGTGTTAGGAACCAAACAATGTTCATTTACCGCTGCCTGCGTTCCCGTGTAGACTACAATCCCAAACGCATGTGCCGTGTTAGGAACAAAACAATGTTCATTTACCGCTACCTGCGTTCCCGTGTAGACTACAATCCTAAACGCATGTGCCGTGTTAGGAACAAAACAATAATCATTTACCACTACCTGCGTTCCCGTGTAGACTACAATCCCAAACGCATGTGCCGTGTTAGGAACCAAACAATGTTCATTTTACCGCTACCTGTGTTCCCGTGTAGACTACAATCCTAAACGCATGTGCCGTGTTAGGAACAAAACAATAATCATTTACCACTACCTGCGTTCCCGTGTAGACTACAATCCCAAACGCATGTGCCGTGTTAGGAACCAAACAATGTTCATTTTACCGCTACCTGTGTTCCCGTGTAGACTACAATCCTAAACGCATGTGCCGTGTTAGGAACAAAACAATAATCATTTACCACTACCTGCGTTCCCGTGTAGACTACAATCCCAAACGCATGTGCCGTGTTAGGAACCAAACAATGTTCATTTACCGCTACCTGCGTTCCCGTGTAGACTACAATCCCAAACGCATGTGCCGTGTTAGGATCCAAACAATGATCATTTACCACTACCTGCGTTCCCGTGTAGACTACAATCCCAAACGCATGTCCGGAGTCTATAAACCAAACAATGTTCATTTACCGCTACCTGCGTTCCCGTGTAGACTACAATCCCAAACGCATGTGCCGTGTTAGGAACCAAACAATGTTCATTTACCGCTACCTGCGTTCCCGTGTAGACTACAATCCCAAATGCATGTCCCGAGTTAGAAACCAAACAATGTTCATTTACCGCTACCTGTGTTCCCGTGTAGACTACAATCCCAAACGCATGTGCCGTGTTAGGATCCAAACAATGTTCATTTACCGCTACCTGTGTTCCCGTGTAGACTACAATCCCAAATGCATGTCCCGAGTTAGAAACCAAACAATGTTCATTTACCGCTACCTGCGTTCCCGTGTAGACTACAATCCCAAACGCATGTGCCGTGTTAGGATCCAAACAATGTTCATTTACCGCTACCTGTGTTCCCGTGTAGACTACAATCCTAAGCGCATGTGCCGTGTTAGGAACCAAACAATGTTCATTTACCGCTACCTGCGTTCCCGTGTAGACTACAATCCCAAACGCATGTGCCGTGTTAGGATCCAAACAATGATCATTTACCACTACTTGCGTTCCCGTGTATACTACATTAAACTAAAATGGTCATGGAAAACTTTTCTCAAGCCGTCTTGTTAAACTTGATACTGGAACATTCAAACTAATATGCGCGAAGCGCGCAAAATTTGGCATTTCTAACACTTAAATGGTCCAGTATGATGTTTTTAACGTCCCCCACATAATATTTGGTGTGGTTCGAGACCCATTATAAAGTTGAAACCTGTATAAAGAAAGCGCCTTTTTCAGTTTTTAAACTAAAATGGTCATGGAAAACTTTCCTGAAGCCATCGTGTTCAGCTTGAATAATGAAATATTGAAACTATAAATACGTGCAAATCACGCAAAATTGGCATTTTTAACACCAAAAATGTCCAGTATAACGTTTTAGCGTCCCCACATTAAAATTATGGGGACATAACCCCCTACAAACCCACCACAACCCCCACCATCCCATTTGCGCCGCCTATGCCCCTACCCTTCCTCCTCCCATATCTCATTCTTTTCCTCCTTCTCCTCTTCCTCCTTTTTCTCCTCTTCCTCCTTCTTCTCCTATTCCTCCTTTTTAATTACTCTTTTGTCAATGGGGGGGGGGGGGGGGGGGGGGGAGGGGGACATGGCCTGCTGGGTCCCCCTGGATACGCCACTGTAACAAGTTAAAGCCTATGTTTAATAGATCCCATATTGCTTAGTATTCACAATGATAACATTATGCATGTTGTCTTCTTACTCACAACCCCCAGGGCAGCCGTATATTGTAGGGCTGCATTCATTACTGTTTCTATGACTTGAATTAGTGCATCCATGCACGCCAATTAAATCAACAACAATGCATGCATATTCTACATCATGAATAGCCATCCACTAAAATTGATAGATTTTCCCGGCCAATTTAGAATAGAAATCACATGCAACTTGAATTTTCATCAGTGGCAATTCTGTTAAGAAAACAAACTCCATTTTAGTAGAAAGAGTTGAAAAAGGATGCTTCACACCCCCCCCCCCCCCCCCCTCCCCCGAACCAACATGCCACTTTGGCCACTTTGCACATGTTTAGATAATAATATTTTACATATTGTATCACGTGTTGGTTTTCGGGAGGGTGGGTGGAAGAGTTGCTATAGAGAAGGAACGATTTATCATTGTCTCCTTCTATGGAAATAGATAAAATAAATGCGATATTAATACTTTAAAAGGTATGTATTGTTTTTTGTATATATTTTATTATATTATTATGTATAAGACTAACCTCTAATTTATTTATTTTTAAATTTATTATTAAATTTAAAATCATGTGTAATTTTTGGGAGCCCTTGGCCAGATTCCCATTTAAATCCATAGAGGTGCCATTTTGGTGATATAAACTCTGGGTAAATGAGTCCGAACGGCAGCAAAATAAAAATAAACAATGCAGACGACACGAAATCAGATCGCTTGACACAAACTAAGTACCGCGTTCGCGAGCAAGGAAATGGTTCCCATGAACTTAAAAGAAGAAGAAAAAATCTTATGAAAACATCCCCCCCCCCCCCCCCCCCCTGTGGAATAGTGGGAAATTAGTCCAAGTATTTTATGTAGTATCCACCAATCAAATTGCAGGAATATTTGTATGTGTTATATAATAATGAACTGGGCCCTACAATAATGGTAGCTTTGAAGGAAGGAATTTTGAGTAAGTTTTATCATTGAATACTGAGCAAACTAACAACTATATATAAAAGTTTTGAATCTTATCAGTATTGAACAATCAGTAAAGGTAAGCTAAACAGTTTAATTTTGAACCGAAATAATTCTGTAGATTTTACAACATGGTTAAATTCACAAAGAACAAGGACCATGTGGCCTGTCCGACAATAATTCAAATGATGGGCCTTTATTTATTGCTTTATCTTGTTACAGTTATCAATTTACCCGATCCTGCTATCTCGGATACCATTTTAACAATAACATGATTAAGCAATAAAGCTACGCCATGGTTCAGCACTCAAATTAATTTTGATAGGCCATATGCTCCCTGGTCTTCGTGAATAGTTCATTATGAACATTGGCTGTCGCAACAAACGGACTGCAAGATCTACCTTAAAATACTCTCGTTCATATTATGTTGCATATTAATGAAACGCTCATGTGTCCATCTTTCCAAAGATGTCAAATTTGACTGGTTAAGATGAAGCATCGACCACTACATGGTAGACAGAGATTTTGGTTTACCTTTGAGGACAACATAGTGGTGATTTGGTGTTACCTTGAATAAGCTATCACGAATAGCCTAGTTTTCCGACTTAGAAACTTTGTCCCCATTTTAAGAAGAATGAATTATTGAAAGCAATGTGATTCCATAAAAAATGACGATACTGGGATACGAACCAAGGACCTTAGGGTCCCAAAGCAAAATACGAAACTGGGATACGAACCCAGGACCTTAGGGTCCCAAAGCAAAATGTCATAACCACTAGACCAGTAGCGGTGCCGAGGTAGCGGTTTTAATCATTATAGGGTAGGGTAATACATAAAGACTGGTACATCATCATATTCTCAAGCAAGTGGCTTTGCACTGAAACAAGTAATAGCTAACAAATCTGGTATCATTGGAAAGATGAACGCACCAGCTTCCCATTGATATGTAACACGTACACAGACAAAAAATAAATTGTGATTGAAAAAACATTCCGATCGTTTTGAGAATATATAGTCTGTATCTTATTATTACTCTTTCAATTTTAACCCAATTATATTTGTTGTTGTTTTTGTTTTAAAATAGGACATCATTGGGCGGAAAGGGATGACGTAGACCGACAAAATAAAGACCGAAACGGAAATGACATGGCTCGGGAGTTCAAAGAATTGGCAGAATCACACGATATTGAGGATATTATTTCAAAACATACGGAAGATGGAATATACATACGGCAGGGTGATGGTATTGCAGTCGGTACAGATGGTAAGTCTTTTGCATGACTCGTATGGGTCATTCTTCGGTAAATGTTACATTTCAAGTTTCTAGAAACTCGATTTTAAATTTCAAATTTTTCTAGCTTTAAATATTTTTTCACAAAGATAAACATCTGTAACATATTAAAAAGTAAAATGTTTGGCACAATCTTTACGGATATTCAATTGATTTTCCCCTTTTTGTTTATAGGTTGGTCACACGCTCGAGTCATCTCCGTCACATTTTCAGTAGTAAAAATCCATTAGAAAAATGTATATGATTCCAGACTAGAAATTTACATACATATTCCAAACTATAAAATAAAGAGTATTCTCTTCAAATTAATCCAACCATTTTATTGTTTCAGTATAACATACAGATTTTAAAACTTCGTAAAAGTTTACAACCTCAAAAAGTACCGATTTTTGGTACAAAGACAAAGGTCGACTGTCACTTTATTTTTCATCGACACCTTCTTAGAGAACATAATTTCAGCTAAGTTAGCATGAGACTAACACTATTTATTTATAAATTACAACTGATAATTATGTCCATACTATGTTTCGAAACGTAATTGCTAAATAATAGCGCGCACTAACCTGACGAAAATTCCCGCCACCAAATTAATATGGCAATCGGAAATTTTACGCGTAGCCATCAGGACATGTGATTTTGTAGGGTATTGGCATCAAACATTGGAAAAATGTTAAGTAACAAAATAATTCTCCAGCGTTTTATGATTTTGCTATGATGGGGATTACGTTTATGAACAGAAATACACAATAAGATTTAGTTAAGTGTGAAGAAATTACCAGATATAGGATATCAAAGCATCGGGACATGAAATTAGACATTTGGGTCGGGGGGATGTGCCCCCTCCGAAGTAGAAATGTTTTCAATTTTCGAACTCACTTGGTGCGATCTGGTGTATACTTTTGACCAATATTGTATTGAAAAGCCATCGCTTGAGCATATACTGATATATTCTTGATTTTAGTATAGATTGTTTAAAAGCTCGAACAGGGGGTTGTTTGAGGGGTGATGTGCCCCCCCGCTCAGAATTTGATTTTTTTCTTTAATTTTGGAACCGATTTGGTGTGTACTTTTGACCAATATTTTATTGAAAAGCAATCACTTTATTCCGATCAATATAGGCTTTTTATATACTTTGTTCAGCGCACTGGGGTCTTGCGACGGAGTGCGCTTAATAAGCATGGTTTATTATTATTATTAAAGAAGTAATACTATAGTTACCTCCAAAAGATCGGTTTTAGTCAACGTACGTATGCGTATGTATCTTGACCGACGTCCAATAAACTCCAAACGTTCTTATGTCCCTAGCATGCCTCCCCGCCCGCCTTTCCTTTTTCTTCATTTTTTCCCTTCCTTTTTTCCTTTTTTGTTGTTGGTGGATGTGAAAAATCAGGGGGGGGGGAATGATTACATTGACCATCCCCCAGGTCAAAAAGGGGGGGTGATATATCCCCCACCGGGATTTCTGCCCTTTGGGTCTACACCTGAATACACTGTTAGAAAAAACTGTAAATTTTACGATCAAAAGCTGGCAGCAATTAAGGATGCCAAATTTTTACCGTAAAATTTACAGTATACTGTAAAAAATAATTCAATAAAAACACTTGAAAATATACATATTTGTAGAGTTAATACAGAGCTTGGGCATGTGTAGAGAATAAAAAAGCACTGGCGACCGCCCCAACTTAGTAAGCCTCTCCACTTCTTTTTGCGTAACTATAAAATTTACTGCGTAACTGTAACATTTACAGTTTGTTGTAAATATACAGGAAAAACCTGTAAAAGTTGTATTTTTACGGTCAAAAGTTGGCATCCTTGCTGCCAGCTTTTGACCGTAAAATGTACAGGTTTTTGTTACTGTAAAATTGAGTACTTAATCGTATAATTGACAATTCATAATAGTGTATTATGATGTTGATATGCTTTAACACTTGAATAAGACTTGCAGTTTTAAATTTAGTCATAATAGGCCTGGAAAAATGGAACATAATAAATACAGTATTTTGCTGTATTACAGCCAAACACTGTCATTTTTTAACCTTTTTTACAGTATTTGACTGTAAACTTTACAGTTTGACTGTAAATTTTACAGTAATTTCTAACAGTGTAGGTGCAAACTCGCGTGTGATGCATAAATTACAGTTTTCCATTGATTTTGTCACTTTGAAGTCCTACAGGGTGAGTCAAAAAAAAGTTTACCCTAATTGAAAAAATCAACAACAAAAATTCTGACTACAAAATTAAGGCAAACAAAACTTTAAATGATTGCGCCATGTCTTTGCTATCATCTGGAGGAAAAAAAATCACGCTATTTGATGATACCGTTAAGTAAATATGACTATTTCTGTACAGGCGCTGTTTTTTCACCAAAAACACGGTTTTTAATTTCAAGCTTTTAAGCTTGAAATTAAAACGAGCTTAATAATGTTAACTAGGATTGTGCTGTAAGCATTACACATCTTGTTTATTAAAAGAATTAAGTAGACAATAGACTTGTTCAAAATTGTCTCCTAATAGATTAAAACATGAAATATGGATTAATATGACACAATTACCACACTTTAATCATTTCATAACAAAGGAATTGATCCTTTCGCTGTCGGTATTGTAATTTTTTATTGGTCGTATCTTATGAAATATAATGGTCAAGATCTGGAAGCGTGTTCGGACGTTAAATTGGTCACTTTTATTCAAAACAGCGTAAAATAAGTTTCCCTCAACCAATCTAAACCAAATAAAATTCATATTAAAGCTAATTAATTAATCTTTATACCGTAGTAGATTGTTTTGAAAACAAACGAAAACTTTTATCTATAAAAATCGCTGAAGTTGAGTAAACTTTTTTTTTACTCACCCTGTACATTGGACCAAGTGGTTTTGCGACTACTTCAGACTTTTGCCCACATTTCCATCATTATTACCACCGATTTGAACGAAACAAAGCTTAATTTGCAGATGTAAGTAATAATGAAATAAAAAATATTTCTAATACGGTTTTATAACATTGTATAATTGTGTGTGTTACATATTGCATGTTTTAAAACTATTATAAAACATCGGCCTATTCATAATTTGCTTTAATTGAACGTAGAAATCCGCAGAATGTACCAAGGATGGATAGATACCGCGGAATCTGTCAAGATTGAAATCCTACATACCGGGACCATGGGCAAGAATCATATGTACGTAGTGGCTCGTAAAACCTTGTATGATAATGACAAAAATATCGTGGAGATAGCCATGTAAGTACAGATAAAATAACGATGATTGCTATTCAAGGGCATCTGAAAACCATTTTATAGTCAAAAGTGAGAATGTTCTAATCGCAATATGATATCATATCACTGACTTACTTTTACTGTGATTGATTGATAATGTACACCATGTTGCCGACGAAATCGTAGATAAGAAACATCGCATACCGTAAATTATCACCATTAGGCACTCTTTCAAAACCTTGAAAATACAAATGATCACAGCGCCATCTTGTGATAATACATGTATGTCGAGTGTTTCGAGATCAAATCAAATAGGCAAAGTGCAAAAACGTCCTAAGTCGCTAAAGTATTATTATTTATTGTCAAGAGCCAATCCATTGTCAGTATAGTATGTAAATTTTAATGTGATCAAGACAACGCTGGTTTATTAATTGTGAGGCATTTTATTACTTAATAAGAATAATAGATCTGTTTAAAAGCGAGAACATTTTAACAAAGGCGGGTAATTTACTCATTGAAACGTGGTCAAATCATTATTTGTTTGTAAGGGTTTTATTTATTTATTTATTTATTAGTATATTAATTAATTTATTAATTAATATTAATTAATTAATTTTAATTAATTAATTAATTAATTGATTGATTGATTGATTGATTGATTGATTGATTGATTGATTGATTGATTGATTGATTGATTGATTGATTGATTGATTGATTGATTGATTGATTGATTGATTGATTGATTGATTGATTGATTGATTGATTGATTGATTGATTGATTGATTGATTGATTGATTGATTGATTGATTGATTGATACCATTTATTTATTTATTTATTAGTATATTTATTTATTTATTTACCTATTTATTTATTTATTTTCGTTTTATTTTCAAAAATGAATAGGTCTATCAGTTTTAACTTTGAAAGGGGTATTTACATATAAAACAAATTATGTGTTAAAACCAGCCACCAATGACAACCATAGTCAATCAGTCAACTGTGCATATCAGTATAGAGACTGCCTGCATTTCATACCAGTCATGGTGCGGGTACTAGTAAACTCTATTTAAGATTTTCGGGACATGAACTCTGACCATCTTTTTAGTTAAGATATAGTCAATGACCAAGCATGGTTGGAAGTTGAGCATAACTTGCAATTGAATAAGGAATGTGTTGGTACAAATCCCGTTTAACAAACACTATTGATCTTTTCAATGGAATTCCTTCTGCTGCAGAACACTCAATTCAAGCGACATAAATTAGTGTTACTTCAAATTGACCGGGCAAAAATTACTATAGCTATTCGATATTGCTATTGATACCTAGTAACAGTTTTTGGAATACTAAGTGCAATAGCTGCTACAAGAGATTTGGGAAGCTGCGCAACAATAAAGTTCTGTACAATTTTGTATGGGAGCCATTCTGCTAAGCGCTTCATTTACATGCATGGCTGCACTGATCTCAAGGACATTATAATATGCAGATAATCTTATCGTTTTTGATATCATACTAAGCAATACGGCGCGGCTACATACAACTTTCAAATGGTTTCGAGTCAGGAAGTCAAGGCATGAAAATACCGTCTATTTTGTTCGCCCCGGCCCGCCAGTAAAGTGAGATTTCAAAAAACAAATAGAAATCGGGTCATTTACAACTCGCGATTGTGAAGGATTGCCTCCATCAATTTTGATCATCTTAGGCTCATTTTGAACGGGAAGTCCTATTTATGTAAGATGTCATTTCCGATTTAATAAAAAAAACAATTGTTGTTACTATTTTTGAGTCGATAAAGATGCATTTTCAATGCGATTGTAAACATCGTATTTTTGATGATTTTTAGACGTCATAGCAAAAAAATTATGCACAAGAAATGTTCCTTAACGTATAAAACTTGATCAAAAATATGTTTATTTGTAATTCATTTTTGGACAGGGGTCAGGGCCACGACTTTTATTCACCTACGGTAAAAATATACGCCATTTTCCAACACACAGAGACTAAATCGTTTTTTCTAACAAAAGGTATTCAGCGGGATTCGAACCGAGGAGGGGAGAATCTATCTATCTATTAGATTACTAGTCCATATTCGTAACCGCTCGGCCATAACTACTTACTGACGTGTCTATGTGTTCTCTATAATAATGAACTAGAGGTGAACTATTGAGTATTCGACGAAATTTTAGCCAAATTGAACCCAGTTTCTAAATTGTATTTTAAATGTGAAAACGGTGTCGGTGCAAGCTAGGATTGGATTCTATGTAAAGAGCAATAAATTGATGATCATGAAAGGTTATTAATTTAAAGCTTTTAATGAGACAGGGGTCAGGGCCACGGGAAATATACCTTATTTTTTCAGTAATGACAAAAAAATCTTCTTCAGAAAAAGGCATTTTCAAGCAGAAACTTCCCTGCAAACATGACTTTAGCATGTAACAATTTAAAAACATTCGCCTAGTCACATGGCGTTGAACCACATTTAAATAAATGCCTTAATGTTGTCATTGTATAAGGCTGACATTTTGGCATATTGAATTGCACGAGATCGACATCCTCTTTTCAAGGGAAAACAAAATCTCTTCGTATACAATAGACTCACTCAACGTTGGCATCTGACTGAAAACAGCCTTGATGATTCACGCAACGCATAGTATTTCGGAATGTAACCATTCTTAAACATGGAACCACAATAGAAACTGCAATCATTTGCGTTCAGGTATTACAGCTCTAGCGCACGTAATACTTTTAAGTAAGCGATTAGAGATTTAACAGCACCTGTAAGAAGCTTATAACATAATCAATAATTCCCATTGTTTCAAAAGCTAATCGCTTCAATATATTAATTTTAAAAGAAGTATGGGGATCAGCAACGGGTAAAAATCTTCATACTAAAATACATCTTTGATCAACGACTTCGACTAAAACGTTAATCCGACGTAGCATAGTGGTCACGATGTAGGGCACCCACGCATGAATACCAGGTTCGAATCCTCAACAAACCATAAACTGTTTTTATAAAGAAATACTGCTCAAAGGTCACCTAGCCAGATGCGGAGGCTGGCGATATATTATATGAAACCAAAAGAAACACTGTTTATTTTTATTTTGTAGTATTATGGGATGAACGTTTAGGCTGCTGTCGGTTTGGGCCTAACTATCATAACCAAATAGACCCATAAATATTAGTCCACCTCTATGTGTGTTATAGTCATTTTACGTTATCCATAGGATAAATAATCAACTAAATATGCACATAATTATCATATCTGAAACTCTTAAACACAATCAATCAATCAATCAATAAATTAATTAGAACCAGGCATGAGAGTAGAGTTAATTAAAAAATAGGAAATTGGGGAAAATTCCTGACAGAGCGCGTGAAATTTGGTAAAAAAAAGGCCCGAAACAGGTTGAAATTACAAGAAACTGCGTAAAATGTGACTATAAAAAACAGGAATTCCTGCTTTTTCATGAAAATGCTCATACATATATAACTAACCGAACTTCTTAAAAATAATTATGGCAATGATGACTAGCTCCTCATATAAAAGGACGGAATCTAGAACAAATTAAAGATAAATTTACAGAAAAAATGATTTAAAAATAAATTTGACTTTGATGGGTCTCGAACTCACGCCTTGGCTTTAACCATACGTCTGTATTTCAAGTCCGGTGCTCTACCAATTGAGCTATCTGTACGATACAACAGATTGGGTTTTAGTATGCAATAAGTTCTACAGTGGATTGGCTCTTGACAATAAAATAATACTTTAGCGACTTAGGACGTTTTTGCACTTTGCCGATTTGATTTGATCTCGAAACACTCGACATACATGTATTATCACAAGATGGCGCTGTGATCATTTGTATTTTCAAGGCTTTGAAAGAGTGCCTAATGGTGATAATTTACGGTATTCGAATTGGTAAGTTTCTTCCATCAATCCACGAATTTAAAACGTATGACTAAATGGACACACTGTGAGCTCAAAGCCATTACAGATATTGGTAAGTTGTTGAACACCTAACTAACATTTTACGATTCTCTTATTGTCATTTCGCAGAGCTATGATAATTTTTAAGCAAGCAGAAGGTGGATTCCAGGCAATGCTGAAATCGGAAACTCTAGAATATCAAAGGAAAGATTAAATCTTAGTTATTACATGGTCCAATAAAACCGATACCATGGCAGCAATCGGCGATAAAAGTATAGTGAGGTGCGACAATTATTCATCCTGGTTGTGCGCCTATATAGTCGTGAAATCATCCGAGAAACGGACTTAATAGAATACAAATACGTTCTGTCAATCTTGATGATCAGTTCGATGTTCAATATTCTTTATATTCCAAATCTCAGAATGCTATAATATTATGATATACACTATAGTTGCTGATGCTGTAGGCCCTATATAGTAACTATGTCCAGCTATATAATTGCTGGATCTGTGCACAAATCATCTAGCGAAGCTTTGATGCTCTTTTTGACAATAATTAGATTAACAGAATACAGTTGAAATGTATAGGGCCAATAATAAGGTTTAAATTTGTTACAATTTGTTTAAGTTACAACCTAAACTACTGTAAGTAACTGGCATCATAAGGAATAATGTAGTGAAAATATTTCAATCATGTCACAGAATTCATTCTGAAAGATGTTGATGTTTTATTATTTACATGTTGTTCTCAATTTAAACTCTTGGTTGTGTCTCTCACCACTCCAGACCACGGGTATACAGGCTTATCTAGATCTGTAGTCTCCATCCATCCATCGAGTGAACCCAGCAAACACGTAACGTATAATCACAACATTCAAATGAGGCTGTATCGATTAGATTGTGGAAAACTTGTACGCAATATTGGGATAACCTTTTTATGAAATATTAATTTAGTACTTTGATACAACGTTCAGTCATTACGTCGCATGAACATTTTCAGCACTTTCTAACGAAGTTACTAAGCACACGTACGTTGTGATGTACGTTTTAAAAACGTTGAGGTACATCCATAAAATGTGGTTTTATAACGATGTATCATAACCATGATAACGTTTTCGAAACTAACTTGCTACAACGTAAACTTGTTAGCGGGGAACAAGGTGTTGTGGAGACAACAGGTTTCCAATCAACGCGTATGATAGAGTTATCTTGCCCAACCCAGAATAACTTGGATAAATCATCGATTTTGTCCACAGAGTTACGTAAAAACATTACATACCAATAGCTTTCTGGCAGCTTTTCTAAAACTCTTATTCATACCCGCGTACAATAATGGATTCACGGCGCAGTTTACCCACAACAGAATATCGGCCAATCTCCACAAAATTATATGGGCCTGAAAATCTTTATCAGCGATAGACATAACACAAAATGGAGTGAAAGACACCAGAAAAGCAGCATAAATTGCCAGTAGATGTTTCGTGAGACGTAGATTTTCCAAAGCAAGTGGCTTTTGAACCGGTTGCGTAGTAGGTTGTGTGTTCGAATCTTCTATAATGGAACCTCTTCCTCCGCCCGATACAGCAACTTCGGAGTTCGAATCCTTCCATATCTGCACTCGTCGTCTGCTAGCCCGTACATGTCGATAAACCAAACAATAATTCACTGGTATTATAAGCCCACCTATTAGCAAACCAGTACACATTAAAAGTAAAATATACCCATAGGAATTGATCATTGCAAATGTACAATGGCCTAGTACTGGATTGAAATCAACGGCTCCCAATCCGTAAAGGGGTGCTAAAACGAACAGCAACGTTAACAACATTCCGCCAAAAATCTGAAGAGTAATTACTCCAGGAGTTGAAAACCTTCGGTACACATGATATGGTTTTGTTATATTCAGATACCTGTTGATGGATATGATGGCCAGCAGTTGTAAGGAATATCCATGAAAGAATATGACTAAATATGCTTGAATGTAACAGCCAATTGGATGCAACGGCCAACCGTTAGCAATGACTGTGTAGATTACGAGCGGTATTAGGCACGTCGCCGCCCAAAAATCAAACAGCGCTAAAACGGTGATGAACATGTTTGGAACCGTCCGTAATTTTGGCGTCGTTATGACGGAGCAGACGACAAAAGCATTACCGAATCCTCCTGCGATGAAAATAAGCAGTCTTGCTGTAACGTCAAATATGGTCAATCCTAGACTCGGTTCATCCACTAAATCGGTTGAAGATTCGTTGTTGAAAGGCATCTCTTATCGTCAACTTAATTCAACGTTAAACATCATACCCTAATAAAAAGTTAAAGATAACGCCAGAAACCTGGTTTACTGAATGTTCTGCACATAATATACAACAGTTGAATTTCGCTCCATCGTACCCTCGAAGTTGTTCATTAATTACAGAAAATAATCATCATGATACTGCGACTCCTGTGTGATGATAGCCTGTGAAAAGAAATCACCTTATAGTACTGTTACAATCACGGGCTTTATACGATGTGATCATGGTGATATCACACCACTCATAGTTTATACAGAGAGAAAATCATGTTGCCACTTTTATGCGTAGCGTGACGTCCTAAGTGTTTTCGCAGAATAAAAGTCACGCGCAATTCAACTAAGAGTAGACTGATATTTGTATAAAATGTAATTCGTTTGGGAGTATAAATTCATATAACATTTAGTAAAAATTCATTTACGAAACGTTGGCGCAGGGGTGTCCGAAACAGAGTTGTTATTGAGTGATACATTTGACAGAATGAGGCAACCAACATTAATCATTAAATCATGAAAGTCAATAAAGCTTCATGGTTTTATTCAAAGTATAATTTGATCATCGATTAATATTGACTCGATGACGCATTTTGCCAACCAATGCAATTATATCAATTATTACGATCTTGACACGTAAATTGGGCTGAATCTGTATAGTGGTAACATTTCTATTGGTAGAAATTTGATAATATACACCTGACACAGAAAGAAAGTACACTACTCAGTTTTTATTCAGCAATCTGCTGCGAAATGTATTAGCTGATTAAAAGTTACACATGCCATCACATGGAGATTGCATCTGACCATATGCAAGATACTATTGAAAGCAACCAGGAATAATAGTATGATACAATGTATGGGAAGATCTTTTGCCTACAGGTTGAAAACTCATTCACACACATTGAGTATAGTGAACAGTCATAAAATGAACACTTTCCACGCGGCTATTTTTTTTACAATATACAAAACAGATTTTTCAGGAACATTTCCCAAATTTCTATTTTAAGTATTACTGAACCAATAGTAGGCCTATGCATGTTTGTACTTATTTCAATATCTCATTGTGATTCCAAATATGGCACTGAAATTTTTGAAACATTTTGTAAAATTTTGGAATGTCGTATGCAGAGGCCTGCCGCATGGAAAGTGTTAATTATTTTAAATTTAATGTAGGGGAGATCGGGGAGTGTTCGCCCCATTTTCATTTGAAAGATTGAACCGGGATCTATTGACATTACATGAAAGATTGATATATTGGCTACATACGACCACAATTTCAGTACCCTAGGCCTTACTGTAAAGGAATGAGCAAAGGATAAAGACAGGTGTCAAAAATGATGAACTTGCCCCGACCCCGGGGCAGGTTCGTCCATAGACCGGGGCAAATTCGCCATGGGCTCATAATTAGGCTTCATGAAGTAGTATGTGTCAAATAGATATACACATTGTTTTGCAACATGTGATTTTCTTCCAAAATAACATTTAGAGAGTCCACAATTTAAGGGTGGGGTCAATTTTATGGAATATACTCGTTTAGAATTTTAAAACCAAATTTAAAAATATTATCTTCTAATTTTAGTGCTACTTCATTCCAGATAGCTATTTTTATAATTACAAATAGGCTACTGGAGGTGAATTACAATTTTGAAATTATACCAAATTGTAATCATGTAAATCCACATTGGCGAACATGCCCCATCATGGAAGGGCGAATGCCCCATAGCACAAAAAGTACATTGACCCGATAACCATGCATGTCCATACATACATACAGTGACGGGTTTATAACTGCATCAAATCCATAACCAATTCCACACGTACCTAATTATCTTCTGTACGAATATATTTAGAAAAATATCAATATAAAAAATGGAAGAAAATCCACTTTTGTGATGTTAAACTTGTTTTTAGATGATAATTTGACAAACATTATACGAAGATCCGCCATGTTACCATGGGAAGATCGCAACAAACAGCGGAACATATTGTGTGTTTGTAAAATTCAACCGTGGCCGCAATGATGAGAATCACGTGGTGGGCGAATCTGCCCCTAGAGTGTACACTCCCCGCTCTCCCCTACTCCCAGACCTATTAACCAAAAGTTATCAATGTTCCTTTAACATCCCATAATGGGTGTCTTGATTATACAAGGGCGGAGCATGAATATTAAGTGTTAAGACCATGTTTGGTGTGGTCATGCATCAAATTGACCAATCAGCATGCTCCTCGGTGACGCAATCGAAAGTTAGTTGCCTCTTCAATCACTTTTCTGCCTTGGCCAAGCAATGAGGTCAAAGGTCAGCATGCATAGCGGTATAACTTCCTGACCTTTGACTTACTGAAACTAATAGATGCCTAACTATAGATATGGCAAACTATTCTTTTTATGGCATGTAGTATCCCTCTGAACAATTTGAGACCATTCTGATCAAAATCGGAGCGTTTTGAGAATGTGGCCCCTGTACAAAGAATTTGAGGAAAATATTGACCTTTGACCTTTTTGCCCCTATATCTCGGAAACTAAGCATCGGGTGGAAATACAACCATTTTACTTTTTTGGTCCTTATGATCTCAGGAACATTTTGATATACATTACACCATCTGAGGATTTTGCAATTTGACCCCTGTAGAACTTTCAGGGGGGTCTAGGGCCTAGACCCAGCTGAGGGGGTCATTCTGACCAACTTTGTTTTAATATCTTAGATGACCTTCGTAACTTGGGTCAAATCTTCTTTACTTTATGGGCTGAAATCATATGTGACAGGCTCCCAGACTATAACTTACCAGATAAAATAATAATTCTGCTCATAGGCTATAGCTTCGACTAAAAAATATTTAATTATAAAATTAAGGAGTAATTGCTCCTCTTTGATTTGAGATTTGTTTGCAAAGATCGGTTAAAATTGCGAACGCTACAATGAAAGGAATGAGACAAAAGGCAATTTTCATTTCGCACTTGGTCAACTGAAGCATTCTGATCCTCATTCCCTTACACTGTAAAAATGGTGTCTTGGCGACTTTTTGAAGTCATGTCTTGCAAATAAACATGCTTAAACAATAACAAAACATAGCAAAATATTTGGCTGAAGACACGAGCCAAGACATGTCTGGTGAAGCCAGTTTTGAGACATGTCTCCAGTAAAACACGAGTCACGTCTCTATGCAAGACAGTGGCGTAACCAGGGGGGCAGGGGTGCATCCCCTTGCCAGAAGGCTTGCCCCCTGATGCCCCCAAATGAAATGACAAACTCTATGTCCCGCTCTATGTATACCTATGTATACTTAAAAAAGAGTCAGATATGCCCCCCCCCCCCTTGATGACATGCCTGTCCCCCCACATGCCCCCACCCCAAATTGAAGACCCTAGTTACGCAACTGATGCAAGACATAGCCCGCAAAAAATTATCTCCATGCAAGACACGTCTAAAATGTAAGACATGTCTGTTGAAGCCAATTTTGAGACATATCTTGAGTTTGTGTCTTCTGGCATGACATGACTTTCCTGAAGACGTGTCTCATACCTGTCTCAATTGCCCTATGCGTCTTGGCTCGTCGTGTCTTCAGCCAAATATGTTTAAATGTTTTTTATTGTTAAAGACACGTTTATTTGCAAGACATGACCTCAAAAAGTCGCGAAGACGCCATTTTTACAGTGATATCGATCGGTGAATCTCGCTACCAGTTAATCAGAGGTGATGTTGAAAAATGAAATAAATGACAAATGCACTTTGTTTTAGATTTTTTATGAATACCCTTTAAATAGTAAACCATTCTTCGAGAGCAATATCTCACACTAAAAAGGAACAATAACTCAATATTTTATACTTTAGTTAAGTTATGCGTATATTTAATACCTGATAGGGAATATTTTAGTTAAGTTATGAGTACATTTAATACCCGATAGGGATAGGTTTTGTAGCACTGTATGTGTACGCAATTTGTATGTTCGTATGGTGAAATTAAAGTAGCCTCTCCGCCATGTTCGACTCATTGAATTCAACCTGCCGCTACCTCATATTATTTGTTCGCTGGTCTGAACGTGTTTCCACTATACACTTCCTGACATCACATTTGAAATTGATTGATCGTTAATTTACACGGCGGTTTGTACTGGGAAATGACAGCGGCAATTATACGCCTGTATTTTAACACAAATAAAATTACGAGAAGCAATCTCGCCGATATAATGTACCGTTCACTATATAACATGATTGATAGACTTTTCCGGTCGATCCATTACGTTAGTTAATCACACGCGTCGGCATTGGCCATGACCATCGATTTATCTTGAGTGTGCATTAAGTGTTTGCCCGAACCCAAGTGTTGATGATGTCATCGCAGACCAAGCACTGATTGGACAACGTAAATTATTAGTGTTTGATATGAAACGTATAAACGCTTGAACATTTTGAAGGGTCAGTTCAAACATACATGTTAAGCTCTTCTCAACCCAGTGTTAAAGATGCTCCTACACTATTCATGCTAATGGAAATGTTATTCCTTTTAATGAGCGTGAGATATGCCACACTTTCAGCCACATTGCTATCTTCATAAGATTAGATAACACCATGATCTTTAGAGAGATGGATTGCTATCTTCAGTAGATAGCAATGCTTTCAACGACATTAGATAGTATAACCCTATATAGTAGATTCACAGACTTCGACCTGTGTACCATTTCAGTATTGGTAATATCTTCCAATTGAGGGGGAGGCAGTGATTTGAAATCTTTATCTGATCTTTATCTGATCACATGGTTCTATACTTCCCTGTGTCTTGAATCACATCATAGATATATTCATCCAGAATAGTGACAACGTTTTTTTCGTGCCGTTGTCAAAACTGATTTTCTTTCTAATTTAATGCTCATGACTAGGTTTCAATAGGTTTCATTTAAGATGCTTGGTGTAGCTAAAGGCCCTGTCACACCATGGCGTATGGCCTAAACGTATGCCGACGTATACAAAAATTAGCTCGAAAATTGTCAGAGTCCAAGAACATCCAACTTCCCAACGAATTGCATATGGGCCTATCACACCATGGCGTATCGCCTGAACGTATGCCGACGTGCAGATTTTTCGATATTTCGCATACGTTGGCATACGTTTAGGCGATACGCCGTGGTGTGACAGGGCCTTTAGTCAGCTGTTCGGCCATATACGGCGCTTATGGGCCTGTCACACCATGGCGTATCGCCTGAACGTATGCCAACGTATGCGATATATCGAAAATACGTTGGTGTACGTTGTTGTACGCTGATATAAGTTAGGGATAAGTTGGGGATACGTCGTTTACGTTAAGAGCACGCTCTGATACGCTGTGAAAATTTAAAACACGTCGAGCCCGCGACAAATTATTGACAATGTTCAAAATTTCTCGGCGTACTCAACGTGTGCTTAATGTACGTTCTGCATAAGTTCCCGGTAAGTTCGTGGTACGTTAGACATACGTTGACATAAGCTGACATACGTTAGAGGTACGTCACTCGTAAGTTGATATACGTTGATGTACGTCGGCTGACGGGGAAACGTACAGCCAACGTAGTGATAACGAGTTGATAACGTACATGTGCCGTATGTCTAACCTATGCCTGACGTATCTGGACATATTCTGACGTATCCACCTTATGCACAACTTATGCCTGGCGATCGTGTAACGTATATAACGTGTTTCTACAGTACAGCTAGCGATTATTCGGCGTTTTGGCAACGTATGGGGGGTGAGTATTATAATGGGTCCCTTGAGTAACTCAACCTCATTTCTTCATCATATTCATGGTCTGTCGTGCTGAACACATCAACCCATCATCATCAGAGAGCATGGCGGATGATAGGCTGCGACAAGAGTACTGTACATGACAGCCGTTCTACAGCAGCATATGCCACGTGTTCGTTGTACGCCGAGGATACGCCGAGGATACGTCGAACACGGAAGACATACGCTACGAAGCATACGTTGGTCAACCCTGGTTAATGTTTAATGAAAATAATATTGTTAAATGAAAAACCAGCATATGCCACGTGTTCGTTGTACGCCGAGGATACGCCGAGGATACGTCGAACACGGAAGACATACGCTACGAAGCATACGTTGGTCACACGCTCGCATACGCTGTGACAAGTTTGTTATAAGTTAGTGATACGCTATCAATACGGGACGTTAGTCATACGCTATGGACATGTCGACTTTTCCAATGCAATTCGTTGGGAAGTTGGACGTTCTTGGACTCTGACAATTTTCGAGCTATTTGAGCAGCCTGTATTCCCAACGGTGACTGACTTACTCCATCAATACCTCACTGACTCACTGACTGCCTTAACGTTCAATGTTGCCTATGGTGCGCGTAATTATAACCCAATGATGGCGAACCCCTTCAGTGTTGCCTAAGGTGCGCGCAATTGGATACATTTAGACCGTGAGCCTGTATGGATGCATGCACCCTTTGAGGTATACATTTAGACCGTGGGCCTGTTATGGAACTATGCATCCCCTGAGGAATACATTTAGACCGTGGGCCTGTTATTGAACTATTCACCCTTTGAAGGATACATTTAGACCGTGGGCCTGTTATGGAAGTATGCACCCTTTGAGGGATGCATTTAGACCGTGAGCCTGTTATGGAACCATACACCCTTTGAGGGATACATTTAGACCGTAGGCCTGTTACAGAATAATGCACGCTCTGAGGAATACATTTAGACCATGGGCCTGTTATTGAACTATTCACCCTTTGAAGGCATCGACGGCACATTTAGACCATCTGCCTGTTATGGCATAATGCACCCTTTGAGGGGTACATTTAGACAGTGTGCCTATTATGAAACCATGCACCCTTTGAGGGATACATTTAGACTGTGGGCCTGTTTTTGAACTATTCACCCATTGAAGGATACATTTAGATCGTGGGCCTGTTGTAGAATTATGCACCCTTTGAGGGATACGTTTAGACCGTGGGCCTGGGATGGAATAATGCACCATTTGAGGAATACATTTAGACCGTGGGCCTGTTTTGAACTATTCACCCTTTGAAGGATACATTTAGACCGTGGGCCTGCAATAGAATTATGCACCCTTTGAGAGATGCATGGGCATGTTATTGAACTATTCACCCTTTGAGGGATACATTTAGACCGTGGGCCTGTTACAGAATAATGCACCCTCTGAGGAATACATTTAGACCGTGGGCCTGTTATTGAACTATTCACCCTTTGAAGGCATCGAGGGCACATTTAGACCATGGGCCTGTTATGGAATAATACACCCTTGGAGGGGTACATTTAGACCGTGGGCCTATTATGAAACCATGCACCCTTTGAGGGATACATTTAGACTGTGGGCCTGTTTTTGAACTATTCACCCATTGAAGGATACATTTAGATCGTGGGCCTGTTGTAGAATTATGCACCCTTTGAGGGATACGTTTAGACCGTGGGCCTGGGATGGAATAATGCACCATTTGAGGAATACATTTAGACCGTGGGCCTGTTTTGAACTATTCACCCTTTGAAGGATACATTTAGACCGTGGGCCTGCAATAGAATTATGCACCCTTTGAGAGATGCATGGGCATGTTATTGAACTATTCACCCTTTGAGGGATACATTTAGACCGTGGGCCTGTTACAGAATAATGCACCCTCTGAGGAATACATTTAGACCGTGGGCCTGTTATTGAACTATTCACCCTTTGAAGGCATCGAGGGCACATTTAGACCATGGGCCTGTTATGGAATAATACACCCTTTGAGGGGTACATTTAGACCGTGGGCCTATTATGAAACCATGCACCCTTTGAGGGATACATTTAGACTGTGGGCCTGTTTTTGAACTATTCACCCTTTGAAGGATACATTTGGCTGTACGTTTCCCCGTCAGCCGACGTTCATCAACGTATATTAACTTACGAGTGACGTTCCTCTAACGTATGTCAGCTTATGTCAAAGTATGTCTAACGTACCACGGAACTTACCGGGAACTTATGCAGAACGTATTAACGGACCTAGACGAACGTACACTCAAATTTCAAAGACGTCGGGCACACGTTGGCTCTATACGCAACAGTGTGACCAGTGGCGTATTCAGTGTGGGGTGGGCAGCAGGCCACGCCCCCCCCCCCCCCCCCCCCCCCCCCCCCCCCTCAACAAAATAAAGTAAAAGGAGGAAGATAAGGAGGAGGAAGGGTAGGGAGCATAGGCGGCGTAAATGGGGAGGGGGAGGGTTACAGGGTCAAATCCCCCATATTTTCATACGGTGGGGATGACCAACCCCCTAAAATGATTCAAGTTTGACGTTAAAAACGTCATACTGGACCTTGTTATAGTGTTAAAAACGTACATTTTTGCGAGGGGGGGATGGGTTATGGTAACAGTTGCTTTTGTTTATTCTGAAAATTCGTAACATGTAAATTTGATATCGAAATGAATTTCATGGAAAGCCTATAGGAAATGCGATGATACAAAATTGTGTCATGCTCTGTGTTGTTTTCTAACGCTTTGTAATATATCATATACAGTATAAGTGAAAATCTGGTAAATACTACTGTTATAAACCCTGGTTAATGTTTAATGAAAATAATATTGTTAAATGAAAACCAAATAATACCTTGGTATGTCATGTGTACCCAACGTGGCTCGAATAAAATATTCCACGGTATTGTAACATGCATTATCTAAACCTCGTCAAAATACCGTAGTGTATAATTACCGATGATAAATGACTGTGGCGGATCCTGGATTTTAATTTACAGGGGAGGGGGGGATGAAATAATTTAGTGACCAATTCGAGCTCCTGATAGGGAATCAAATGACCTAAACATCAGGTGGTCTAATTCCTAAGTTCCCCTTATTCCTCTCCCCCTCCCCTTCTTTTCCCTTCCTCCCCGCTCTTTCTTCCCTGTCACTCCCTCTCTTTGCAAATTTTATGGTTAGGGACCGTTCATTATTTATGGTGGAGGGGGGGGGGGGGTAAAATATAGGGGGGTGGTCATGTAACTTTCATATGTTGAAATAGGGGGGGCTATGTAACTTTTTATTCTTAAACCGGGGGGGTTGTGTAACTTTTTTTTTACTATAAAGATGGTTGTGATTGGGGTAATTTTAGAGGCTATTTTGGAGTGTAAATGCCATTTTTTTCTGCGCTTCGCGCACATTTTCTTACGACCTTTCAACTTCAAAACATGTAGGCTACTGATGATGAAACTACTTTCGGACAGCGATATATTTTTTGCGCACGCCCTGCTCTGACGATCTGTTGGAAAAACACCTATATAATCATCAATGGTTGAAACATTAGACCCATGGGTGTATAAAAACATGTTAATTAGCCTAGGCCTATGTTCCAAAATTCAACAATATGATTATAAACGGTAATTTCTTGCATGCTTTTCACCTCGTCTCACTCTCAGCTCTGCACCAAAGCTCACACAAGTAGAATATTTCATACGTTTTTGTCAGGATGTTTAAACTTTTTTCGGGTTATAAAGACTCACAAAACCACCCAAAATGTATAAATAGGCCTATATGACAAATTTTCCACCTCGCTACGCTCGCATTGTAGTTAGTCATTAAATTATTGGCCGTTCAGAGGGCACAACCAATGAATCCATGGATAAAAGAAAAATACATCCCCTAAGTATGTGACAAGTTGATTTGAGGGGGGGGGGGGGGGGGGGGTGTAAAAATCTATTGGTTAGTAGGGGGTCATGTAATTTTCAGTTTCAGCTGTAGGGGGGGTTAGGTAATTTTGACTTACGAGTTTCGAATTTGTCCCCCCCCCCCCCCCCGCCCCCTCCACCATAAATAATGAACGGTCCCTTACATACGTAACATACATTACACGCGTAATATGGGCATACGTAATTGTATTACATACACAAACTTAAAGCTGAAGAATTAGGAAACATCAGCCGTCTTTGTGCAATAAAACGTCATTTCAAAATATTCCATACCCGGCTCGGACAACATTTTATATGGTAAACAGCGTTACGCTATTTTTCTTTTCGAAATTACATAGAAGGCGTTTTTAAAAAAAGTTTTAAAAAGTGTTGCTGCTTTTTTGTGAGAAGAAAAAAGACCAATGGCCAATTATAATGATTATCTAAATTTTGTAAAGATTAAGTAAATTTTGTATAAAAAAGGTCTTAAACATCTCTTAGTACACCTTTAAGAGTTATAATACTTGGATATGTATACTTGTCATCAATACGTTTGAAAAGCGCCCGTGTTGGACCTGAATTGTCAAAAGGGGCTATGAAAGAAATAAGGTCATTTAACGTGCTTAAAAGTCCGAGTCATCTAGTCTAGATCGGAGTCCGGATTTTCATATTTTTCATGCTCTTAGTTTCCATATTTATTTATTTTTCATATCCTTCTAACATGGGATGTTATTTATCTTTAATTTCCCATTGATCTTTTCTGTGCTCATTTATCGTCGCAAGCATGTCTGTGGAGCTTTTAATAATAGAGTTATCAGGATAAGGGATAGTCACGTTGAAAAGGCAATCAATCTTATGGTGAAACACACAATCCAATTTATGAATAGTCTTATCAGTCGGAATTGTAAAAGTCCCACCATGCACCATTAAATAGATTAGGGAAGTAGTGATAATTAACAATTACATCAACTGTTTCAGGCGAATAACATAGTTGGCGGATGTAATTTGTCAAGTGAAGGTTATTCTGATTTTTGGGCAGTAGATAGAGACCTTCCGTGTTTTGGATTAGCGGCCATGTGGATGGAAAACTAATTAGTACCTTTAATCAGAATTTTTCCTAAGAAAGGTTTGACAAAAAAATGTGCTGACTCCAAAAAAGAGTCACTCACGACATTTGGCCATTTTTTGGTAATTTGACCATTTGTGGATTTAAAAAAATCAGAATCTTGCTGTAGTTGTTTTATGAGCTTTAATATCTAGGTACTCATATTGGATCAAATTGTGAAAACTACCGTAGGTCATTTCGGCCATTTTTTTAAACCAAAAAGGTCCATTTAACCATATTTTGGGTAAAAAGACACAAATCTTGCAATGGACGGTGTCATAAAGCTTATCTAAAGTGAAAAGTGATGGTCCTGATTCCATAAAAATAATCTTATTAGCCTAACCTGAGACGAATATACGTCTCAGGCCTAACCTGTGAAATGTCGGTCAGTTCAGCCATTTTTTAAACAAAAGTGTCAATTTTGACCATTTGGGATAGAGGGAGCACATACCTAAATAGGTATCGCGACACGCTATCGTCGCGATCAATCAAAGTTGAGTACGACAATAGTTCCTATTTGGCGGGAAAGAGAGTTATTTTTTGACGGTTTATGATATAATTTTTCACTAATATGTTGTGTTTGAAATGTGTAGTTGATGTTCTGACATTTAAACTAGGTGATTTGAGGTCAATTTTAATTTCACGGACCGATTTACACACGCGGTGATATCCAGACCGGAGACCGAATTTAGGTAGGCATATCACTACGTTGTTATGCGGCGGCTTATAGCAAACAAAGTGCACGAGAAAGTTTGCTTCATATTGAGATATGTTGTAGATTACCCTTGTGAGTAAAACATATCAAAATTTCATTGAAATTTTATGGCTAATTTAGAAACTAGAGCCATTTAAGTAAGCCTTTTTTAACAGTAAAGTCTATGGAGAGCGTCTTGGTGCTGTGCTCCCTAGAAAATCAAAATCTTGCTATAGATATTTGCATGAGCCTATCTAAGGTAATAAGGGGTCCTGATTATTTTTAAAAAAATTCTAACTAATATTCCTAACTTGTGAAATAATTGCGGTCATTTCTTCCACCTGATACTGAAAAGATGCGACCTTGACGACATTGTATACTGAACTTCTGCAATAAGCATTGCTGACTGGGAAGAAGCCAAGCCAGTGGTCTGTTAGTACACAACATAGTTCCAATACCAAAACCAGGGAATCTTAGCCTAGGAGGCAACTACCGCGGTATCAGCCTAAGTTCTATCGTTGCCAAAACGAACAACAGACTGATTCTGAACAGAATCAGACCTATACCAGCATTTGAGAACCAACCAAAACGGCTTCAGGGTAGGAAGGACGACAGCGGGCCACATACTGGCACTGAGGAGGCTCATAGAAGGAGTTAAGGCCAACAATCTAACAGCAGTAATCACCTACATTGATTTTAGAAAGGCCTTTGACACTATCCACCGTTGCAAAATGCTGAAAATCCTGCAAGCTTATGGAATACCAAAGCAGGTCGTCAAAGCCATCGGCGGAATGTATGAGAATACCATGGCTAAGGTAATCTCTCCCGATGGAGAGACTGCACAGTTTGAAATCTTGGCTGGAGTTCTACAGGGAGACACACTCGCCCCATATTTGTTTGTGATTGTGCTGGACTTTGCCTTGAGGATGGTCATAGAAGGAAGAGAAGAAGAGCTAGGTTTTCATCTTGACAGGCGTAGAAGTAGGCGGATAGGGTCAGAGGTGGTGACAGACTTTGACTTCGCTGATGACATTGCATTGTCGTCAGAGACATTTCAGCAAGCACAAGATCTGCTGCAAAGAGTTGAGTCATCAGTAGCAAAGGTCGGTCTGAAAATGAATGCTGGCAAGACAAAGTTCATGTCATATAACCAAAGTCAGAAGGGATCTATACAGACAAAGGATGGTACCAAGTTGGATGAGGTACAAGATTTTAAATATCTTGGTGCCTGGATGGAGAGTACAGCAAAGGACATTAGACAATGCAAAGCAGCAGCATGGAGAGCATGTAGTAAAATGACCAAAATATGGAAGTCAACTCTTGGTCGGAAATTCAAACCTCGCCTATTTGCCTCTACGGTTCTGTTATGGTTGGACCATTACTCCCAAGTTACAGAAAGAGCTCGATGGCTGCTATACCAGAATGCTGAAAGCAGTGCAGTACTCAATGTCAACTGGAAACAACACATACCAAATACCCAATTGTATGGTGATCTCCCAAAAATAAGCCAGAAGATTCAGAGGAGACGGACAAGGTTTGCTGGCCACTGTTACAGAAGTGAAAAGCCAGTCTCTAAACTGATGCACTGGACCCCCAAACGGCAAGAGAAAGCCGGGAAGACCTGCTCTGACATTCATTGACTTACTCAAGCAAAATACAGGATTGGAGACAAGTAATTATACAGCGATAGTGTCAATAACAGGACCCATGTCTAAGGATTTTTCAGTTGAAAAGCCAGCGATGAAGGACTGAAAAGTGTGGAGAGCCATCGTAGATCAGGGACACCACCCGAGCTAAGCATTTCTGCCATTTTTTTCAGATTATGTCAGAATCTTGCTATGGACATTTTCATAAGCCTATCTAAGATTGACAATGGTATTTGATTCCATAACAAATATACTTAATGACCGAACTTGTGAAATGTTGAAATTTCGGCCATGTTTTACCAAAAATGTAAATTTAGAAATCAGATTGTTGGTATGGATGTTTTGACAAGATTTTCTTTAGTGAAGACGATGCTGATTTCAAATATAAGTATATTGACCATACTCACCACTTTTTGCCTGTTTTTGGTCAGTTCTTGGGGCAAAAATGTTAATTTCAAGCATAATATAAGTTAATAATCAGCATTTTTAATCAGAGGTTTTCACAAGACTATCCTAAGTAGGCCTACAATTTTTTCAAATCCAAATTACTGCTCTAAATGACTCAATGTTTGACCATCTTATGTAAAAAGCATGCGTTCATTGAAACGTTCATTGATATTGTGATATTTTGTTTCCAGTTGTAATAGCACATGCTTATTTTCCCAATTCATTATATCGCCATTTTTTGCTTTATATCCTATTCATTTTGATTTTTGTTTTCCAAAAAGTGAGGATTGACCTTGTAAAAGACATGCTGATAAAGAAAAGAATCAACAGAATCTAATATTTAACTAACTTTGGGACAAAACAAGTGGTTTTACAAGTATGGTTTATGTGAAATCATGTCTTCGTTACCTCTAATGTACCAAAGTTGTATTACCTATTTTTGTAAACATTGGAAAACTATTCACTTTTTACTCGTTATTGTTATAACCTTATATCTTAAGTACTTTTTGTTTTTCATTTGGTCTTTGGCCAAACAAGGGTTAAAGAATCCAAAATGTCTTCAACTGAATCAGTAAGAATAATAATAAATGACTTGGAATTTAGCTCCATTTTATCTAAGTTAGCATCGTTAAAGCGTCCGTACAATTATTCAAATTTATATGTAGAATATATGTGCCAAAACAAGCCAAATTTCATGCGTGTGGTCATTGAAAGTAATAGTTTTGTAATTGAAAGGTTTGGCGTAACATAGCGTAGGCAAACATCATTTTGATTTCTTACCCAAATATGGTCAAAATTGACAATTTTAGTTAAAAAGAGCCAAATATGTCAACATTTCTTGAGGTCAATGAGAATATTTTGAACCAGAATCCTTCATTTGATAAAGTACGATGGATAACCTGGACTTTCCTCAAAATTTGACATGTTCTTGGAACCGATGCTCTGCTTTTCACTTTCTTTTGTCCAAATTGAAATTAACATATAACAATTTTACAAAAGATTTAGAAATCCATAGGATTACATCTTTATTCTTACCACTGCATTTTGTACATACAATAGACATTATGTACAATAAATTTATCTTAGATCTTTTCCCGTACAAAATAAAATAAAATAAAATAGATAATTTACTAGGAAATAATGTGCCTTTTACTTTTAGCTGAATGATATTGCTTTAATGAATTTACCATTCATATTTTTCAACAGAAGGTGTGCTTTTCTCTTTATACTTCATATGAATATTATGAATTAAGTGTTTTATATACATTGCTTGTTTTCATATTCTGCAGGCGAACTTGTTTCAAGAGCAGAAAGACAAATCTTGTGCACCTAAATATCGACATTTACTCATTTATGCCAGTCCTCGGCTGAAGTGAGCAATTCGGTTGTGTGGTGTGTCAAGCTTTAAAAGTAATATCTTGGTTTTGAATATTACCTGAGTATAAATCTACTGAAAAGTGTAATAACGTTTCAAATATCCTAATAAACACACCTGCTTTGATACTAATTATAACTGATGATGGAAGGGTGTCATTTTGATTGTGGACGGAATTTGTTAATCAAGTTGATCTATAATATATAATTACACATAGGTTGTGATATATCAGTCAACAACCTCTAATAAGATAGTGTTATTCCCTGTACAATAAAGATGTATTTACAAATCTTAAAAGCATTTCATCAACTTTTATTTTAATAGTAAATTGTACAGGTTCTATTTCCATGAGCAATATTTACACTATATTTGCCAAGTCTTCTGTTCCGTGCCATCCTTTAATTACCACACAAGATGTTTCTTGTATCTTCTGCCACAAAAAAAATCACTCTTCATACAAATAGATATACCAACATCTGTTCAGGTGAAGACTGATGATGACCATTGCAAACTCAATGTACGTAGCAAAGGTCATTTTACATCTATTTGCAGAACAAAGTATTAAATCCACAAGTTTTAAAAACTATCATTCATTCAAACTATCACATAAGATGTTTATTTTTACTGGATTTGTAATTACAAGACTTTAATAGTTTCAATAGAATCCATACACAAATTCATTAATCTCTGTAAATATCATTCATACTACAATGAATATTTGAAACCTGTTCATTATTCTTACTTTGTATGATAAAATTATCAAAATGTTTAATTGGACGGAAAATTGTGAGCAAACTTAAAGCCTGTTTTCATTGCAAAATTATGGATGGATCAATAAATGGATGGAATAGGAAGGCATCTTATTAATGTACATTTATACATACACTGTTATAGAGATATAGTACATTTAATATATTTACAAAATATGCGGTCATGGATGAGCCAACTTATCTATTCTTAACTTATCATACAATTTGCATCACACACTTGGATATGGACGGACAATTGATAAATGGAAGCATTGTTAATTACAGTGCAGTGCTGTAAATTGTGCATATATCTATATTTGCCAATGGATAATTTCGTCAATTAAATGATAATAACACTAAAGATGGTCATTGCTTGCGTACTATTATACACTACACATAAAATTGTTGTACAATATTATAAATTCATCATTAAATATAATTCATTACATTTAAGCTTACAGCAAGTTGGTCTATTAATTGCTTATATATGCAAATGTCACCACTAGACAACTTGTTGCTTTTGAAATACAATCCAATTTAAAATCTCTGGGTTGAAAGTTCAAGCCATATGAATTGTATGGTTTTCGGCTTATTGGAGCTCATTTGTATGCGAGTGTCATTCAAGTACATATTTACCACAACATTCATCTCAAAAATAAAACTATGATAACTACCCTTAACATTACCCTCAACAATATTATATTTCTTACTTTAATCAATTCCCCTAGTTCAGTCTCAACAAGACTCAAACGGTTTGTATATGACTAAAAAATGTTTGTCCATAGGCTAGACTGTTCTAACCAGGATTGGATAAACCTAGTTGATGACTGTTCTAACCAGGATTGGTTAAACCTAGTTGATGACTGTTCTAACCAGGATTAATTAAACCTAGTTACACTAATTATCCAACTGACAGAGTAAGGCAGCACCTCTGCCTATCCAAAAGTCCTCTGGTTGGTCTGATGGTACTTTCATGGCCATCACAAAGTTAGTGGAGTGACCAGTAGTGGACAGTGTACCACGCCTTTCACTGGTCTTATATACGGGTGATGTGTAGTTTGGCCTCTCAGGAATCTCGCTTCTTTTCAATGGTTTGAGCCACATCTGCATCAAGCAACAAGCAAATAAGAAAAATAGATAACTATCAATCTTTAGAACACGTGTTTTCTAAACATTAATACAATCTGCCATCAAAAAGCCTGGACCTACTTAATTTCCTCCCTGATTATAGCGCAATTCAAACTCACTATCTACTTATTGGTACAAAGCTTAGGCAGCCATTATCTCATCTCAGTAGCCTCTATACATGTATCCTATTTTGTCTTTAAAATAAATCCTAGAAATGTTTTTTCTTTAACATGATCCTGGAATAATGCATATCCTGCTACCTTGTAAACGTGTACGTCAACCTAACTGTTAATCCTGAATAGATTGAGAGGTTCAATAACACCCGCCCGCCCTTACCCTATTTATAAAAAGATAACGTCTAACTGTCTGCAATGGCACATTCCCACTATGCCGGTTTAGTACCAGGACATAGACTCAATGTAGGATCAAAGCCTAATGGGAATGCAAAATAAGTGGCTTTGATAGTACAACCCGGATGTATTGAGGTAGTCTTAATGCTACGATGTGGTACCAACGGAAATGCTGTACTGTTTTGTCACAACCTTTTGAACTCTGTATCAATTGCACCTTTTGCAGAATTATCAAATAGCCACTCTGGGTAGATTGTAATTTCTTAAAATGTAAACATCATATTATTCCAAGAATTATCATGTTTAATTTATACATTTTGTTCTACATAAAACACACAGTTACTTCGGGGGTATATTAACATCCGAGTAAGTAGACCTGATACTACGTCAGCGTTTCGGTGTATTTATCGCTCAATGAGATCACAATTTGTATGTGCGAGTCCACATACCTATCATTTTCTATACTGAGAATATGACCTATAAAGACTACCTACCGTAGGCATAGTGTCATACAAGACTTTTGGATATGAATCACCAAGTTTTTTAGTTTTCCTGTCCCACCGACATCCATCCAAGAACAAGCCATTGACGTACACACCTATATCATTGACAGAATCATAAAGATAATATAATTATAAACAATACAACTTTGTTTTAAAAATATACATGCTCAATGTTTTAAAGCCAATAGGTGAAAACCAAGATATATGTTTGCATTATAATATTGCACATCATACAAACCAATGGCTTTATTGCAAACATACATTATTCCAAATCATACAGTATTGGGGAGGTATCGAATGTATTTTTATCATTATATTTAATCATCTTAAAGGTATTACATCGTGTGTTTTTATAATTTTCGAATTTTTAGATTGAATGAATTTGATCTGATTTGAAAAAGAGACAAAAAAAACCACACAAAAAACCATGAGCCCTGGTCAAATGTAAAGTAAATTTCAGCTATCCATGGCCAAATATTTTAATTAACAAATCATAAGACAACAAATTGAAGAACAAACAGGTTGTTGTATATTTGTCACACAGATCATTGAGTGGTGATAAAACTAAGAACTAAGACTAAGATGCTATAATTGGGAGAAATTATCTTAATGTCGAAACAAGTAACATCAGAATGTCCTTTGCATCAGAAAATAAAGGAGGATACGCACTTGAACAAGTGGGCATTATCTACAGTTGACATCACAATCCTCTGGAGATACTATTCTCAAATTTGTCGTTCGTTTAAATTGAGTGGGTATTTGGAAAGGATGTTCCTCACATGTGGGGAATAATTTGCAGTTTCCTGCGGTGTACATTGGCATTATTTTGATTATGTCCTTACTTTGATATTTACAATTTATGATGGACACTGTACCAATACAATGCTCATTTTTCTGGGCTAATACCAAACACTCACCATCTTCAGGTGCTGTGTCATATTTCTTATCGTCCAGCACCTCAAAGTCAAATCCCAACAAGTCAATGGGGATCTTGAATTTCCTGGCATAATTCTGCTGAGAGCCGGTCAAGAAAGCTTGTGTGAAGAAGAAACCTGATATCCAGAATACTGGTGGTGCCTCTGTGTCATACCAATCCTGTGGATACAAAGTAAAACTAGTTGAAATCTTACACATACAATGATGATCAGAAACCATGCATATTACTTGAAAAAGCTTGTGGGAATCAAACCCTAATGGATATTAATGATTGTGGACTAATATTAGAAGACACACACACAAGTATCACATTTGCCAGATTTTTTCATTCGATATTGTGTGAAGGTAGAGATTTAAACTGAGCTTCCTTGGATAAATATGTTAACATATGTGACCCAAAATGAGTTAATGAGGCACAATGTGACAGTAGCTAATTTGATTTATGAGCATACATGTGGGACAAGGTCAAAATGTGTCAAATTCTGATCTTTGATACATCTTTTATCCAACCAATGACGCAAATTCATGATAGTAAAGAGTTCAACTACATTTTGAAGTATTAACATTTCATTTACTCCATTGATTTGTCAACAAAGCCAAAACTCTAAATGTTCATAACTTGACAATTTGTATTTGACGTTCTAAGAAAAGGTGATTTTTCATAATCTATAACTTTGGTTAGGAACGTGTTATAGTATTGACTTTGGTACCAAAATGTCACTTATTACATATTATCATGATATAAATAACTTAATATTCATATGTCCCTCATTGTGTCTCATTTACTTGCGTTGGGTCACATATGGTTTCAGATTCACTATTTTGAAAGATGGTTGAGGATTGTCTCAAGATCATGGCACAACAAATATTGTTGTCAAGCTAAAGTCCAATGATGTGGTAATATTTTTGGTTTGAAGACATGATATCTTGCTGAATACATACCAAGCCCCTGTATTACACACAATCAAGTTCAATCAAGTTAATCCCCACCTCAGTGAATAATACAAATCTAGCATGACTGCAACTTACCTGAAGGAATTTGAGTCTTGCCAAGAAGTCATTTACATAACTGCCTAATGGTTTCAGAGATGGATAAGACTTCTTCATCCACATCTCAGGAATCTTGCCCTTTAGAATATTCACTACTACTGCTTCCAGGTCGGAAGACATCACAACAAGACCCTACAAAGAGAAAGAAAAATTGTTATTTAGACAAGTTGTAAAAACATTCATTCCTCTGCAGGACATCCTTATATATGGCTAACAAATTGGGTAAGTTGATCTCAAAAAATCTTTCAGCTACAAATCCGCAATGCATCTACTAATTTTCTTGTTTTTTGCTTGAATGTTATTCCCCAATACTTATATAGGCCTTCAATCATGGCATACCTGTTACAAAATTTGCACGACCCACCTTGTGTACCCATTTTGTTCACCAGGGTAGTGTCCTTTTCCCCTTTGATTTGATTTGCCATTTTACTTGATGACTTGCCCTAAAATAAATGACTAAGACTAAATGAGCAACATGACTTGATTTGCAACGACTCAGTACATTATGTCGATAAACAAGATTAAAAATTTGCCTTTCCCTTGAGGTCCATATCTCTGTAGGGAAAGATCAAAACTTAGTCAATACACTTACTTGTCTTGAAAATGAATTGACTTTGGTATGATTGTTCAGCAGATTAATTTGAATTTGACCTGACTTGAATTGCCTTGTATTTCATAAATTGCCTTGGTCACCTCTATAAGCATAATCATTCAGCCGCCCAGTACTTTATGCCAGGAGTATAATAGTTCTATGATACTACTGCTCAGCTGATAACCTAATTACCTTGATAGCCTTCTGTATGTTGATCAGACTAGCTCGTACAGCTGACAACAGATTATTAAACCGGCCCATCTCCTGTACCAGCACAGTATTCATGCTCTGCGTGTACGTTGTTGGATACTTCCTCATGGACGCTTCTATGTCAAAATTGGCAGGTAGTTTTGCCAAGATGTCGGATGCAACATCGTCAACAATCTCGTCGGCTGATTTGGCTCCACCACCACCTGATCTTGACTGTATATAGGAAAAAGAAGAACACAATATGACGTTACTAGAAATTCCTAATTTGCCCTGAACATAAATTAAGACTTGTTATAAAAACATTACAATTGTTTAGAAAGTCATTTACAAATGTTATATTTATCACAAAATAAGGGTAATGTTAAAACATGCATTTTATTCAATTAGTATATTTTACACAAACAATTTTGTGAAAAAGATATTTGATAATGCTTTCATTATGATTCGTCTACGCTTTCTGGCTATATTGCCATTGCGTGCGCAATTATTGTTTTCCCAGGTCTTTTGATCACCGGTCTGCGTCAGAAACTCAGGGTTGACATCCTTTTTTGATTAATTCTCCCTGTTGGTTATGATAAGTTACAAAATAGGGCATGAAAATGTCCTTGGCACAAAAAAGAATCAATAAAACCAGGTTCTTTCCTTTGATTATGATATAATAATACATTTACAATGTCCTGAGTTGATTATGTTTGTGGTTGGTAAAAAAACAATTTAATAAAATACACAGTCAAACAAAGTAGACTACATATAAACCAAAATGGAAAATATCATTTGTTTGAAATGAGACCCCGCACATAAGCAACCATAAACAGATCAAATTAGATGTGTCTGAAATATTAATTTGCCGAATATGTGACATTTAATAATTAGTGCAGCATGCCGGGCAGCATGTTCTGTACCACCATTACTACTGTGCCCTCTCCCACCCCAACCCCAAGGAACTACAAACACCCCAAATAACTAAACAGCACACAATTCAATAGTAATAGTAATTATACACTTCTACAATACCTGAGCCTGATATGTATCAGCAGCAGCAAAATCAGCAACAGTCATGCATAAATATGAACGCAATGTTTGGATGGAACGGACGTCAAGATGCAGATGAAACATAAAAATAAACATGGGAAATGCAAAAGGCATGCAAACGTGAGAGTTATGCAATGATATGGTACTAGATGTTATGATAAAGCAATGATTGCTATTCATGCAGATGTTTTAAAATAAATGGCAGTTCAATGGTACTTAAATACAACCAGGGATATACAATCATGCCAACATTATGAAATATTGGCGTACAAAACTTGGATAAAAATTAAAATAAATTATAAATGTATTAAAGGAGAGGTGCCGCAAGCACAACATTGTGCATTATATCTTAGAAAAATAATTATAGAGCCCATATCGCGTAGTTATAGAACAAACCATCATACTTATGACAAAAACGAATAAAAACTCAACATGCAATTTTTAAAATTTGCGTCAATCGAAAGTCCCGGTATCGATGACGTCATGTTTATACTATGCATTTGAGCAAATTTGAGCACCAATAAACATGATGTTATCGACCCCGCGACTTTTGATTGCCGCGAATTTTAAAAATTGCATGTTGAGGTTTTATTGGTTTTTGTCATAAGTATGATGTTTTGTTCTATATAACTGCGCGATTTGGGCTCGATAATAATTTGTCTAACAAATAATGCACAATGTTGTGCTTGCGGGACCCTCCTTTAATACTACCAAAAATCTGCTTTCATCAATCAATGTTGAATGGCTAGTAATGTTTAAAATTGGCTCTCATACTTTATTTCTTTTAATATATTTTAAGAATTAAAAAGACATAGATATTGATAGACTTCATATCAAAATAGTTCACTTAAATCATGAAGATAGCAATAGATAATTATGACAATGGCAATGAATAATCTTCTTATATGGTATGATAATGGTGACCTTGCAAGACAGTTGTAACGTTACAACATCAAGCTATTCAATGAAATACGAGAATCATGTGACAACCAGACAATGCCTATTGTGTGAAATGAGCCTACCTCTGCCTCAGCCTGTAGATTTCATTGAGCACATGCAGCCATGTAGTAGTGAGAAGAGAAGATGATGTGGAAGAGATTCGGATACATATACAGCCATGCAGTAGTATGAAGAGTAGGTGATGTGGAAGAGATTATGACCATGCAGTAGTGATAAGGGTAGGTGATGTGTAAGAGATTATGACCATGCAGTAGTGAGAAGGGTAGGTGATGTGGAAGGTATAATCAGATAGATGGAGTAGAGGTTGTTAGGTACATAATATTAATGATGCCACAAAGATTATTACAGTTAAGAACAGAGAATGAGGAGGATGTTAACTTTAGTCTTATGAATTATAAAACATGAATAATTGATGAACTGTGTGCTTATTTAAATATGGAAACATAATAGGAAAAGGTAAACAGTTAAATCACAAAGTTGCTATGTAATGATATGATAGATGAGGATATAAGGATATACCTGGATGCCTTAGTCTCTGTATATTGATAGTTGATTTGGAAAGAAAGACATGGATGCAATTGTTACAATGATGAAACAGATGTGATAATGGTTTGTAAACAGTTCTAAGCTTGGATTGAATAATAAGTGTTTAATGAATGTAAAACATTAATTATTAGTAATAGATGTGACAGAGGAGAGAAAGTGGTATGATTGTGTGTTGGCTGCATGTTATATACAATAATATGGTTTTGTACTTGTCAATGATTCATACTACTTGAAATGCATCTCGATTAATAACTGCCTACATCTTATAATGCTGCATGATATATGGCATATGTGATGAATGGATCAAGCTATATGGTGGTATGATGTGATCATTCTGGTGTTTCCTATAAATAGAATTCTAATCAATTAAATGCCATACTATTCAATAGTAGTCCGCCACAGTAACAATGATGTGAAGGCTCTTGCTATGAAGTTTAGCATTAGAAGATTACATGGTTTACACAGTAAGTGGTTCATGCAACTTGGAAGTTGTTTGGTTAGCAGTAGCACAAAAACACAAACTATAGCTTTCTCAGCCAAGCCTCGTTCAATGGGCACCTTCAAATTAAAAAGATGATTTCTTGTTAAGAAATTGGCCCTTTATAAAGCCTAATCAAGTATTTGGACATAGTATTCTCCATCCCATCTAAAATCTGTTGATTTTTTTAACTTGAGGAAGTTAAATCAACTTAATGTATGACATAGAGATAGATAGAGAACACTTTGTTCTGTTGTAGTTAAGCTTGAGATACATGAACCAGTTACAGGTAATAAATGATCTTGTAATAGTAACAGAGGGCAGGCACACCTACCATTGTGAGAAGAATATTGTCAAACAGTAGCTTGGTTTCTGTCTGATCCTTGGTGATATCGGCATTGGCATTCATGCCAAAGATCTCCGGCTTTGGAATGATGGGTAGACCTTTGGTGTACTCCATGTAGCTCTCGTACTGTGTAAAGCAAAAGACAACAACAAAAAACAATCAAAATATACCAATAAATTATTTTAGTTGTTCATTCGCAATGATCATGGCAGCATGACACAAAAATTATTACAAACTTTTTGAACCAAAATTATTATAAGCATGTGTGTGGTTACATAGTTAGCTTCCTGGCTGAATGAAGGTAAAACAATATACCATATATGATAAAGTTAATAATTAACATAAATTCATGAATATCAACACAATTTCATGGGTAGAATATTATAAAGTTAATAATTAACATAAATTCATGAATATCAACACAATTTCATGGGTAGACTATCTTTTGAATAAAGTGCTCAATCCCAAACGGGATAGTTTCGTAAAAATTCAAAGTTCAGACCTTCCGAGAAAGGGAGTCGTTACTCTTGAGTTTCATACCAATAAGGCAATCGTCAGACAACAAGATATAGTTAATATATATTAATTTACGGAAAAACATTTTAACACATAATGAATTGTTAAAAAACAATTTCAATTGCTTCTAGTTGATCACTGATAGCTCGTTTGAATAACAGTTTTTAAAAGAATAAGAATAAAGGTCTAAGTGTGTCACATCACATGTGCAATAGAACTATTTTGCATAGAACAACTCTGCTAGGCCTCATTAACATGACATTTGACATTTGGAATCACAAAAAGGAAATCCACAACTACATGTTCAATACAAAATGTAAAATTGTGTCTGTGTCATCTGTACTCGCAAATCCATACTTACATCGCCCTCTGGTGGTGCGTAATAGAGGCCATCTGAATCAAATGAATACTTGGCGTTATCATCAACTATCTCAGGGCAGTAGAATCTATTCAGGATACTGGTGAGTATGCGTCTGTCTTGGGCATCTGTTACACGCCCACCGTAATTGCACTCTCCCGTTAGGTAACGCAAGGCTACAAATGGGGTTTCCTGTATAGTGAACAAAGAATGACAAATAAATGAATTCTACATAAAGTGACTTTAATATTAATTATTGCCTTAACTTGAACCTTTTAGAGATATAAGGTAGCTTTTTTAAGTGGATATTAAATCATGATACCTACCTCGTACTGGTTGAGGAACATTTGAAGCTGTTGAACACTGATTCTCAAATCAGTCTCGTTGAATTCATATGGAGTGTTCCATCCAAGGGGACCAAAGTTTCTTCTTTCTTGAATGACGGCATGGAAGAAACACAATCCATACAGCAGTTTCTTCCAAGGACCCTGGAAAGATTGAATAACATCGCAAGTTAAAAATATATCATTATTTGCAAAAGCTTCAATGATAACATGTATTGTATATCATCGCAACACAATTTAAATTTTTAAAAAATCAAGATAACTTTTTCTTTGAAATATTGTTTTCACTTACTTGTTTTGTTGTTGCTGCAAAGAATTCTGGGTCTGAAATGGGATCACTGAGATAGGATCGTATGATGTTGGATCGCAGTCCCTTAGGTGGTTCATTGGTCATTTTGACACTGTTCTGCAGTACTGCCACAGGGAAATTCGGTGAGGGATAGCTAGTCAACCACAGTCTGAAATCTGGGTGGGTCGTTTCAGGGTTTAGCTCCTGAAATGCAGAACAAAATAAGGATATAGGTTAACATATCAATGTTTGTCATCATGTTGTTGATTAAAAATGTGACTAACTATTCATTTACATTTGATAAAAATTGCTTCAGAATTTTGTTCCAAAATGTGTCAATGTTAATATCATTGCATATGATTTTAGATGATATTATAGATATTATGTGCTTTGTAAAGATACCTGTTACACAGGGAGCACATGGTATATATATAGCACTATAAAATGTCAAATTTGTCTAGCTCCAGCCAAAATGACATGATCAAACATTGGAATAGATCATTCGAGAACAGATCGTACAAAGAAAACAACTTACCTCACATATTTTCTCCAGTGTCGTCATCCATGATACAGCAAGATGGCAATTCTGTAACACTACCCAGGTGCCTTCCTTCACAGCAGCTTCTATCATCCTCAAGGCAATAGGACCTTGACCTTGACCCAGGGAAAGTGAACTCAGCTTACTGCCTCCAAAACCCTGAGTAGAAAACAGTAGACTTATATGATGAAAATGGAATATAATAACAAAATTATAATAAATAAGCTCTGCTTATCAGAAAGGGGGATAATGGCCCGGGGTGCTCAGTGGATATTGCAAGAGGGGTATCAGGTGTGTCCAAAAAATCACATAATTAGGGTCGTTTTTCAATCAAAACAAGCAAAATTAAGAAAAAGGGTATACTTTTCACATAATTGTCTTACGTATTTAGAGTCCTTATTTGCTACGTGAGGATTATAAATAGCCATAATACATGATATATATAATTCTCAATGTGTATCCGTCGCATAAGTGATCTGATAGATCAGCTCGGCATTTGTTTCATAATACTTTTAGGTAAGGAAAAAAGGATATGAAATGGATCATACTCAGTAAAAAGGTACGATTTTTGCTTAGGGTATCAAAATATTTTGACTACTTGTTTAGGGTATCAAAACATTTTGACTATTGTTTAGGGTATTGGAAATACTGATATTACTTGCTTAGGGCATGTAAAATATGGTCCATACTTGTTTAAGGGGTGCTTTTTCACATTAATGCAATTTACTTATTTAGGGTACTTTTTGAAAGTTCTTGGATGTGCCTGATACCCCCTTGTAATGACCACTGAGCACCCCATGGAAAAATGTGCGGGGAAAAAATGTCCAGAAATGCTGTTCTATTGGTGGACAGATCTTTAAAGTAGGGTCAGTCAGACAGGTGACAGCTTTTTTATTTCAAAAATTCCAATTTTGTTTTTCAACTAAAATTTAAAAATATAACAGCAAAATCTAAAATTCACAAAAGGGGTTGATCAGGTCTCTTGCATCGCCTTGTTCATATATCCATGGCTCATATTGTCATTTTGATACTATCATAGACTGTCTCCAGGCCAGGTATAAGCCAAAATAACAAATATAGCTTTAAAACCCTAAGAGGTGCAGCATGTATAATACAGGAATATACATTTTTGGATAAGAATGTAATAAGGATAAACAATGTAAAATACTTTTGTCACATTATTATGAACCATCAGTTCTTTCCCTAGCTACATTGTGATTAACTATTTTATTTTTGTACAACCCTAAATTTAATTTTTACATCTTGCAAAAGCCCAGGAGTGTTTGGGTTTCCATGTGCCCATTGGGTTGGTTGTTTAGTGTGATGGAATTTTATGGTGGTGGTTGTGCAGGGGTGAGTGTGTATAGAGGGGTTTTTTGCGTGTGGTCTGGGTAGGGGTGTGGTGTTTCATGATGCTGCAATATATTTTGTATTTTTAAGGGATTTTGTATTTGATGTATTTTTTATATTAATATATATATTGCACAGCACATTGATCAATTTAAAAAATACACTAAATAAATTCCTGTAATAATAATAAACTAATTACACTAACCTAACAATCTACATAAGAGAATTGTTTACAGTTTACATCGTGAATGTTCACTATATCTCACCTGATCATCAGCAAATTTGAGCAATGCTGCCGTAGGATCACTACCAGGTGACAGGATGAAGATGAGTGGACAGCAAGAGTTACTGTCATTGAAGGATCCTACCAAATCAAATGGAGGCGGCTCTATAAACTTGCGGCCCAGCTTGGCCGTCACAAAGTCTTGCACAGCTGGAATCATCTGAAGGGGATGGAGAAAATGGATGGTTTATTGTCATAATGGATTGTATTAGTACAGTGCCTACTTTGAACAATCGATTTAAACTTAGAAATGGTGCAAAGAAATTATCGGAAATGCAGACCAATGACTGATTAAGCATCAAGAAACATTTCAATTTTTGAAATGCAACTGTAATCTTGATAATAAAAGAAGTAGCAAATTCTAAGATGGGTCATTTGGAGTCTTGAAAAAATGTACGAAAATGATTGTTTTCATTGTATCCTGGTTTCAAGAGAATTCATTTATTTATTCATTCATAGGCCATAGCAGTCATGAACTGAATTGCGGCCAGTTTACAATAATACAATAATTGTTGACAATATCATTATCAATAATATCAACAATATATACAAAATATAAGCAGATAGACAAAATTAAACGCACCATACTATATGTACAAAGTAACCACGCCAAATTAAAAACCATAGAAATGTAATATAAATTAACAATATTGCATGTGAGGTATTAAAAAGCATTGAATTTGAGGGTAAATGACATATTGGAGATTGGAATGCACCACTAATCAAGACCCTTGCTATTCCATAGATCTATCATATATACCATCGGGCTATTTTTGTAACGAGTTGTATTGCACTTTTGGGTTGACAGTTTGTTAGCACCACACAGATTTCTCTCATGTACACTAACCTCAGGTAGGTGGAATCTAACCACTGAATTTCTCAGATTTCATGAGTGAATTGAAAAAATTCAAGCTAAGTTGCTCCCTTCTAGTAAGCAAATGATTTAAGCCACATACATCAAGATGTAAAAGATGTAGGTCTTATTCATCACAATATTCTAATGTTGCTGAATGTTTCAATTTTTATATTTCCTGTACCATCATTTCATATAGTTTGTGAAGAGTGACCAAGTTAGTGCTCTTTTATTTACATTTCCAGAACAATAATTTGTGAAGAGTGACATTTGATTGACTTGCACATCAAATTATTCCTAATGTTAACACATCACTAACCATATATCATCTACATATTACATACCTTGTCTGGTCGAAGACATCTCAGAGTCAAGAGTTTCTGGAACATTCCTAGATCTTCGTCCCATTCAGCAGGTAACTTCTCACTTTGTGGTTCCTGCATCAAATTATAATAAATAATCAAAATAATATAAACAATGAATGGCTAGAGATAATAAACTCAAATATTGGCAGACAGGACAGGGAGTACTTTAGATAAAATCGCAAAACAGAAAGAAGAAAAAAGAGGTAAAACCCCACAAAATTCTGTATTTGGTTAAATAAGGGTGCATGCCGCTATTGCGCTCCTCAATGCTTTCCTATGGGGAAATAGTTTTGGAAGATTGTGTATATTTCGACTTACCTTGCAACTCATATTATGAAAGATTGTGATTGTATAAAACTGATTTGGTTTATCTTAATATCAAATTTTCAGGTCGGAGTGACCGATTAGATTTTTCTATCTATGCTCCTTTAGAACAGGCCTTTGTTATCGATACTGAAACACCACCTCTTAGTGAAAATCAATATGATAAATATTTTGGCTAAAAATGGGCCATGTTTCACAAAATCACTTGCAAAATAAGGGCCTAGATGCGAGATAGTGATTCAATTAGGTCGCGCATTGATCGTAATAGAGGTGTGCAACCATAATGAGATAAGTGTGTCATCCAAGTTTCTCATTATAGTCTTTGTATTGAACAGCTAATAACATTCTCTTATGATTTAATTAACTCCCCCCCCCCCCCCCCCCCCCCAGCCATGGACATCCCAATAACATACCCCGCTATCATAGAGTTTCTTCCATCCTTCTTTCTGAGCTGGGAATTTCTTTCTGATGCCAGTGAATCTGGGGAGTTCATCAACACGACAGATTTCATCCCACGATGACGAGGGTAGCCACGAGGTCGGGTTGGAATGAGGGTTATCAAGACCGACGCCACCAGTGAGGAGGAATCGCCACTCATCTTCGTCGACCAGTTTGGCATGTTTGAGCAAGTTGGCACACAATATGAAGGAGAATAGAAGCTGTAAAAACAAATGGTTCATATATTGAATATCCCTAGAATAGAAATAGGTCAATGATTCAATAATATCACAGGGTAGGGCTCTGGAGAAAAGTTTATTGTAAGACTGATAAATCTGCATATCGTTGCTGTTCTGTCTAAACCTTGTATCTCCATCTGGCCCTTCAGCATGTATAAAGTATACTTTCTACGTATAACCTTTGGACATTCTGCTCTAAACATGTTCAAGGGCATAAACATATCTATTAAAACCTTGTGAGTGCTCTTGCCCCTGAGCACATCCTATGCATAACTTAACTTATTTTATTATTATAACTATTGGGCAATTTTATTTATACAGGGCTGGAAAAACATGAGGTTTTCACAGAACAGCGACCATATATTAATCCAAGGGGTAGGGGAACACTGTTTAATGCACCAAGTCTTTACCCTTTTGTTTTAGTTGTTGGTATATAATTTAATTTTGACAATTGACAATTTTACGAATTCTTGAAAATTCTTGTAAACATTTGGAACATTTTTGAAAAAGGAAATAAAACTCCTTCATGATCTACCCCTGGATGTTTACAAAAATGTATATTTGAATACATATTTCATTCATACAACAAAGCATTAACAGCAATGATTGAGGAAATGCAGCACACATCTGCAAGATATAGTTAATAAAACTAGGTAAGGGTGTACAAAAAGCAACAATTTCTGAAAATTGGATATAAGTAATAGTAATGCAGATCTCAAACATTTTACCTTGTCCTTTTCAAACAGCGATCTACACACGTTGGAGAACAAGGAGTAAGTAAAGAATGCCTTCAGGTTCTCCAATCTTTTGGTCAGATCATCAGACTTTACAGAGTTCTCGATACTAGCTACGAACAGATTGACAAACCAAGTCAGCGAATACTGGTACATGGGTTCAATGTTGGCCAGATCGGCAATGGTGAAGAACAGAATGCTGGAGTGTACCGCGATGGGCTTGTAACCCATACGGGTCTCATCAATCTTCTTCTCTGTTTCCTCAGCAATGGCTTGTTTCTCAGAGATCTCGTTTGAGAGGACTTTAGATGAAGAGAGGACCTTGATGGCAGTTTCATCTTCCAGGATGTTTCCTTCTGAACTTGAAAGGACTTCCAGGATTTTGTCTTCAATCTCTTTCAGTTGTCTAGATTATTAAAAAACAACAGAGGAAGCAATTGATTTATCAAAGTTACTTGGCTGGAAAAAATAAACAATATCGCTTTTTGAAGATATTCCAAAATTGAAGATATTCCTAAATGGTTGTCTACTTTATTAATAATAAATATGTCTTGAAATTGAATTTCCCCCCCTCAAATTGTGCAGGAAACTGTAAAATAGTGGTTCTTGCTTTGACCTCAAGGAAAATCGCTTCCTGGTATGTGAACAGATCAGGAACAGGAAGCACAAAAACAATTTATAGTTAGAGTGATGTGCTAGTTATACAAAGGTTTCTGGTTCAAATCCAGCCAGAAACACCGTTTATGTGCACTGGCTTACTCTAGGGAAAGATAAATAATGTAATCATCACAGTCTACCCAGAGCACCAAGTAAATATTTCTCAATTTATAGTTAGATTAAAATTGTTAAAAATGACTTAAACCGCTTGACTTAAACCATCTTTAAAATAAATCCTGTAAATGGTGTCTGTGGACAGAATATTCCAGAATTAAGAAATGTGAACTGATTGGGTTTTCTTGAAGTGTTGAAACATACACAATATAATTGGCCAAACCTGAGAATGAAATGAGTGGAACCCTTGGCATTCTCGTAGTGCTCTTTAACATTTTCATTTACCTTTTGTTGTCTGCGCTCTGAATAATGAGGGCGTTCTTCTCTTCTTCTAGCTCTGGCCTTTCCCTGGCTACTACAATTCCAAGGAGCTGGTCTTCCAGACCCTCAGGGGTAATCATGAAGTTGAGAAGAGTCACCTAGGAGTAATAAAGTATAATTAGTATCATTGTTTTTTTGCTGACAAATTAAGTAAGATTGGCACAATATAGGCTAGTCAACATGACATGTAAATAATGACTTGATTTATTTGCCCAACTTAAGAAAGGAGATGAATGAGAGTTGATCTATGCCCTACTTGAGAAGGGGCCATGAGAGATCCCCGTGCAGTGCTCTCAAATTGCAAGTGATTTGCTAAATGAACTAAAAGAAATGTTAACTTATAACAAGTCACTTGCCATCTGTTACAAGGAACTATAAAAGGAAACTTCATTTCTTACCTGGGGAGTTAAAGCTGCATTTTACACAGGCTTTACCAAGGGTCATTTCAACCCAATATTGCCCAGACAATATGGCAGATTGTAGGATGCCAATTTTGTCCATTTTTTAAATGGCGGAACTTGAATTTCTTAATAAGACATCTTATAACCTTAACCCTGGCGGCATGTTTTGGGGAATCAGGGGAGAAAAACAGGTCAAATTTGGGCGGAAAAACAGGCACTGCTGCCGCCGGAGATCGGGGTGACAGTCTGCTGCCTATCCAACTGAGCTAAGGGGGCAAGCTTGCAAAAACTTTTGCTGCGCATATGATAACCTGCCTGGGCGCGACCGGTGATAGACTGGGCACAAGGTAGAGTAGTATTTTTAGCATTAAAGTTTTGTTAGGGTTAAGATTCAGTTTCAACATACTCATAAAAGTTTTACATTTTTGATATTTCTCAAATGCTAAATCAATACTACCCATCATAAGCTCAATATAATGCTATGTACCATAATTCATTTGATCTATCCTTTCTTTGGTCATTGTGTTAGTGCGCCTTATGCACACACCATACTTGTCACACACAATAATGGGTCTTACTCATGTATGGTCTAAAACCTACCTTTACAGCAGTCTCAGGCAGATAGTGAGGATTCCTCAGTTTTGTGGTGATATAGAACTTAAAATCATGTGAGTATTCTATGGTGCTATCACCAAGCCTTATACATATGGCTCCACCCTGTTTGAAAGTCTGCTTCAACAGCAGAGGCTCCAGCAATGGATCCAGTTCCTCATAGACATTCTCCAGTAGTACTGGCGTACCAAATTGGATACAGTTCTCTAGCGTCCTGACAAAGTCACCATCGGTGAGTTTAATGACGTGCAGGTTGTTGGCCTTTTCCATGTTTTTGACCCATTTATTGGCCTGGCCCTGTGGATCAATCATCAACGGCCATCGGCGTGCATTGCTGTTGAAAGAAGAAAACAGATATTTATTTATGCTACAAGTAAGGAAAAGCAGTAAAACAGTGGTAAACACCCCCATTTCAAATCAAGATCCAACCAATTTAGACAAGCACTGGTCAGCTCTGGTACCAACAGTATTTTGGTTCCCACTGTAAAACTATAAATATCTGAACCTTTGCAACCAATAAGTTTCATCTAATCTGTTTTGAGAAAACATTTGAAAAGATCTATTATAGTTCTATTGGGATAAAAGAAGTTTATCTAGTTATTTTACACTTGGTGTTTATTAGTAACATTAAGGCTTATCATTATTAAATTGGGGTATTAACACTTTAGGTGGTTTTTTTTAAATAGAAATGTTTGCATTATTTAATGTCATTAAAAATAACATCACCTCCATCCTTCCCTATAGTCTGTTCAGTATCAAGTAGGCAAGTCTTAACGCACTGAAAATGGATTTCAACTAGAAAAGACAATTGAATTCAAGAAATGTGCAAACAAAATGTAAGAGTATTGTGACGGAACACCGTTTTTGCCCTGTAGACTTGCATTGTGCAGTCAGGCCTATGTAATGTATAGGGGAAAATAAGCTTATTAAAAAGTAAGAGTTATTTTGAGAGTTTGGTGTTGAAACATTACACGATCGTCGAGAACATGTTTTTATATATAAATGTGAAGTTTAGAATCATTTAATTGAATACTTTTGTTGATATGAGTCAAGAAATAGGCTCCGATATTAGCGTCGGACGGACGAATTCTGTATTTCCGCGAATGTTATTGAAATTGTTTACTGTTTATATCGTGTCCGTTTAGGCTTCAAATCTCACCTTTTGATATTCACATAGCCATCCCTAGTTGTGTAAAATAGTCAGTATAGCTGTCATTGTCTTGTAATGTTCACATTATGTGTATTTTGTGTGTAAAAGTGATTTGTAAGGAAAGATGTTCCGATAAATATTTATATTCTATGATGAACTTCCGCCATCTTTTTGTAACTACGCTGGAGTGTTTCTAGATATTATTTCCTTCTGATTTTTCCAGTAAATCACCAAATCGTTTTGTAAACCACTTGAAGTTGTTGCAAATGTTGTGTAGATGTAAATTCATTCGATATTTGTGATATATTTTATACTTTAAATGCATTTTCAAACTTACAAAAATATATCAATTCATGCAACACTTTGCTAAGAAACAGAAACGTGGCTTGGCTTATAACTGCGCTCAGCGTAACCATGGTAACAGAGTGTTCTATTATTAGCGCGAACTAATCAGATGGCTGAAAGTCTTCTGCGCGATTAGAACAGTTCAAATGTTTTGGAAAGTAATTATTGAGGTGAATTTCGTCAGACCGGCGGGTGGGAGCACCCAGACAGGTTGGCAACCAAACCTCCTGCTGAAAAGCTCCCACACAGCCAAGCCAGACCAGGCTGAATCAGAAATTCAAACTTGAATGCTGATAGCAGTTTAGGCATTGGGAATCCCGAAAATGCGGGCCAAGAAAGTCCTAAAATTGCGGCAATACTCAGAATTTGAGTTAGGTCCTATAAATGGGGAAAGAGTTGATGATTTACCTCATCAGTCACCCAGTTTGAGGAAACACCTAAATGCTCAGGATAATTCTGGTAATGCAAATGAATTAGGGAATGCAATGTTCTGCATTCTGCAAGTCGTAATTAAAAACATGATCAAAATTGATTATTAAAGTCTTGACGTCAGTCTAGCAATATTTACGTCAAAACATACCTAAACAAACTTTATTATTTGAATCCCAAAGTGCGTAAATGAAGGGAACGAGCTAGATTTTCGTTCAAGATACATGGTGATTTTATGTAATTGTTCTAATCATTTGTGTGATTACCAATAATATGAAAAGATGGAAGATGAAATATAAACCCAATAGACGGGTATGGGAATATTAATTTACACGTTAAACGTGTGTCAATACTGTTTGCAGTTATTTGTCTCCATTCTTATTGTTGTACTCTTAAGATCTAAGCTGAAAATACTGAATCTAAAGGGCATTCTGATATCTCCTAAGACACGCTACCAAAAATAATAGTTAAGAGAATAATCCTATGGTTCAAATGGATATGGTCCTGATAAGGAGGTTCCTATCCCGAACAGGAGACGGACGGCCCGTTCCCGTTACAGTATGTATATGCTTTTTACATAAATTGCATTAATAGATGTATGGTATACTTAGGATACCTTCTATGTGCAAATAAATACAAGCCTCACAACTTTTGCCCATTTGAAACGAAACAAACTATACCGATGACTAATTACCATTGCATCATTCACTTACACTCCCTATCAATTATTGTTGAGTCTTACCTAATAATGATACCATTTTCAATGGAGAAACCATCTGTTGGTAGGCCAGCAATATTCCACGCTCTGATCTGCACTTGATCACCTAGTGTAGAGATCAGGGAGAACTCCTTGGAACAGGGAATGTCCTCAGCACTAACCTCAGTAAACCAGTCTTTGATTTGGTCCTAAAATGAAATAAATAAATAAATAAATAAAGATAATATTTGGGATGAGTTGTAAAGTTACATTTTAGGAGGATTCATCAATATTTAACCATTGGCATGCCCTGGGTCAGCCGCAGTGTTTGAAGCTTTAGTTTGATCAGTTCTAAATTGGCAAAGCCTCCTTATAGCATCGAATGAATACAAAAGGACGCAGGCGCGCATGAAGGCAACAAGCACTCTGTTCATCATATGCGCGATGCGATGCATGTGTGTGGCCATAGTCCTGTACGTCAATTGGATTACTTTTGCGCACAGAGAGATGAAAAACCAAATATTTCTCGCCAATTTGGAACTGATGAAACTATAAAAAACTTTAAAATTAGACTGATTTTGGCACATTTTGTCCCCAAGCCCCTCAGGTAAATTAATCCAAGAGTTTTCTGGGCATGCACCTGTGAAGTAACCAATAGATCCTAAACAAACGCACCAGCTCCTAACCACATTTGCTGACAGAATGCATTTGATTCACACAAAGTCAGGCATAACATTTAGACGGCAAGATGATGCGATTAAAGAAAGCATTTAAAGTGCAACCAATCAAAGCCATAAACACTCCACCCAAACCTTTTCCTTAAAACCCTAACCCTCCTACCCCACATGGCCAGCAGCACTTCTAGGCAGGCTCACACAACTTCTATTCCCAGGTGCACATCCCCAGCCCTTGGGTGTCGTGGTAATTTGACTCGCCTGTCACGCCTAAGACCCGGGTTCAATTCCCTAACAAGGGTTGCATGCTCTCCTAATGATAACAATGATTTCTTCAATAGTAAGTACACCTTAGAATGTAAATTCTACCTGTAATATAAACAAAATGGGTTCTAAAGTTTCCTATTTGAATACAATTTTTTTCACTCAAATCTAGCTTAGGTCATACATTTTGGGCAATCCATGACTTCTGGAAGTCACTGAGGGTCAATATTACTATCCATAAAATTTGACTAGACTTCAAATATGTATCCAAAATACTTTTCCCAAAACAATTTGTCTGCATAATCATTTCATTTCCAGTACGTATGAGTTAATGTGACTTAACTTATTGGATTGACTTGACTTAGAAAGACTTAACCTGACTCAAGTCATATATGTCTATCATGACTTGACATCAAAGTCCATATGCCCAAAACAACAAAGACCAACTTTGGACCTGGTTTAAAAGAAGGAGACTTCTATGCAATGAATCTTATTAGGGTATTCACACACCTTGTACAGTACTGTAATAGACTGTGACAGGGGCAAAGTTTATATTTGACATGTAAGTTCATTTTAGATGGAAGCTCGTTAACTTATAGGGTTGACAGTAATATTGTTAACTTGATTTGTTGGGAGTGGCTAGCATGCATATTTAGGCTAATTTCAGTCTGGCTTGAACATTTTGCTTGTGTCTGTTCCCATCAGGACCCAAGCATGTGTCCGCACAGAACAACCAATTAAACAAACATACAACCACATTTTCTGGCTTAAGTTTTGAATATATGAAGAAAAGAAAATTAAGTAAAGAGATACATGTTGGCAGACTAACCACCATTTAGACCAGGTCTGGGTAGACTTGTTTCATGCAAACAGACCACAGCCTCATAGGCTTAGTGACTTAGTCAAAACACTGATACAAAGCCCAGCGTATTGGCAATCAATCAATTAAATTAAACTGCACAATATTAAAGTATCAAGTAATTAACAAAAGTTAATGATTAATTTGAGTTCATCAATCTCAATGACAAGACAAGCAAAAGCAAACGGGCAAATGGTAATTGTGTCCAGATTGAGTCCACATTTTATTCATAGAACAAAAATGATATGCCTGATATTATTAATATTTGTTTACATTTCATATTTCGCTGTCGATTATGAATAAAAACAATCAGTCACAAGATGATAAATGAATAACCAGATCCATATACCAAGAGTACAACATCACAGTAACATAGTCAGGATTTGTTCTTCCATATTGTCCAACCATTTTAGATTGTTACAAGATCCATATACCAAGAGTATAACCTCATAGTAATGAAGCCAGGATGTTTTTTTCATATTGGGAGCTGGAAGGTTAGTAACAATTCAACACATTTTAGACGCTTATCGAAACCACTCGGCTGAAAATTTAAGGATTTTATTTTGTTAAGCAAAAACTGCTTGATGAGCTTCCATTTTGAAATATTTTCCAAATTTTAAAATTGACGATTGAGGAGCATTTTGATACTGCTATACACTAATTGCGGACCCTGGCCCTGGTTAATAACTAAGTTAGACAATGAAATTGAAGCTTAATTCATAGTGTTCATGTACGTACTTCATAAATATTCTTTACAATATTTCAATACATTAGTATTTCTGCATATGTTATATACATATTAACAAAAGCTCAATTACAACATCAAACACAATGAATGTACTACGCAACACTGCTACTATTATAGCACATCTGTCCAATAAGCACAGGATTACACTTCAAAATCAAAATGTACTTTAATCCTCTTCATTAGCTGTCACACACGATGCAAATGTAGATGTAGATATTGTCTTTAGTTTTTGTGAGTCTTTCCTGGTTGTCATTGATATTTGTCCATAGCAGCAACCAGTGACGGGTTGCTGACCAACAATGCCGCACAAAATCTGTTTGTACTTGTTTCGAAAACCCTTGACCATCCCAGCATAGAGAAAGGGATTTATACAAGATCCTGTCCAAATGCCCAGGTTTGTAACTCTGTGAACTGCACCCGGGACGTCCTGATCAAAATCAAAGAGAACTGTGACACAGTACGGCACCCAGCAAACTAGAAACACCGCAAAGATGAGCACCATCTTGATTGTCAGACGCAATTCTTCCCGGCTAAAAGCTTTGCACGCTTTGTCTTTGGTATCATGGTTTTTATTCCCAGGGCTTCTTGTCTGTTCCTCAGCAATCAACTGGGAAATGCATATTTTACGTCGACTTTGGTAAACAACACGAAATGTGAGAAAATAAAACATTGGGATGATGGCTGCAACCACAAACACGCAGAATGTGAACAAGCAACAAGGATAGATCCAGTCTCTTTGATTGTGGTACACCATAGAGCAGTGGCGAATCTGAGGATTGAATCCAACTTGCCCAATGCCAATGTGTGGTGGAATTATGATGGCAACAACAGCCAACAGGAAACAGATTGATAAAGCCAATCCAACACCTGTAGGGCTACATCTACGAAGGTAGACATGTCGGGGCTTAGTTATATTCATGTATCGATTAACAGCGATAAGTCCCACGGTGTACACTGACATCCCTAGACAGAACAGGGTAAGATAGCCAAGCAGTTGACAACTCCATGGCTCGTAAGGCCAAGTGCAACGTGTCAATGTCAGAATAAAGAATGGTATAAGTATGGCTGTGTTGATTAAATCTATCACAGCTAAAACGACAATGAGAATGTTTGGAACGGTCCGTAGCGAGGAGCAGATAACTACAGCAGCGATGACCATCAGGTTGCCAAAGGATCCCACCACAGAGATGAAAACTAGAAATGCAATTTCCACTGATATCCATACATCCCAGTCAAATGCACAGTCAGATAGAGGATCCGATGTTGTTTGTGGTACAGGTTGAAATTGGCAGTTCTTACATGGTGGAAATCTTGAGAAATTGAACGAGTCCTTGTAAGATACAGTGGTGGTAATAGATGGCAGTATAAACCCGCCATCAGCCATGATTATCGTGTCAGTTATAAAAATAGTTAGGTAGTCGATTCAACATTTGGTTAATCAATGAAAATCAAGTACATTATCAACTGCATATAAGAAATGCTAGCTATTTCTTCTGTGCATAACCATGTAAAACAAATCTCTCTCTCGAGTCTCCTTATTTAATTGATATTTATCTACAATCTAAGGATAATTATAATCCACGCTTATATAGTATGACCAATTCATGAACAAGCAGAGCTCTCATTGGCTATCCCTCACAACCTTATACAAAATCACGTCTCTACAAGTCAGCGTGGGTGTAAAGCAATCTCTGATGAGCCAGCCAAGAGCTATAACATTTCATTTACAACCAAGACTATTCAATGGCAGGTTTGTTGATACAATAACATTTGTTGATACAGCAGCCATCAGCAATCAATCACACTCTGAAGTTACTGTCAATGTAAATGCTAGCAGTAATTGAAGCTGGTTGTCTTATAAGGATATTATTGCCTTTCTTGTGCTTACTATATGTTATGAATGCTCATAAAAGCTATCTCAATAGAGAGTACAAAACTGATTCAATATCCTTATACCGGAAAGTTCCAACCACATTTTGAGCATCTTTTGTTGTGATCATGTACATCAAACAGTGAATCTACACTTCAAATTTTAAAAAAGCTGCACGACATACAAAAATAGTTAATGCATCACCGATTTATGATCACGAGAACATTAATGGCTTATGACTGGCAATGTAAACATCAATCTGGCTTAGTTTACAGTCCCCGACTAGCTTGATTAAAATGGTTACTGCTGAGCTACCGCAATTGAGGGGTAGCTCACAGGAAGTCGGCAGCAAACAACGCTCTTCAAAGCTAAGATCTTAATCACATGTTTCATCAGTAAAGGTTGGTTAGAGCATATAAAAAACAATTTTGTTTGCAAATAAAAGACTTTCTTTGTTCGAAGGGGAATTTTTGATTAAATAAACATCCAAGAATTACATTTCTTTGGGATTTAAGGTAACAAGTTAATTGTGTGATACATTTGTGACAGCTCTATGGCTATCATAACCATACCATTAATATTGAAACAATTTGTTTAATTATTTAGTGCATGAAAATCAAGGATATTTGTGTGGGAAAATAATGTCTTACTTGATTGTATTGGCCATTGGCAATGCATCATCTTGAAGCAAACCCATTAAGAATAGACAATTAATTCCTACTATATAAGCATATCAAGGGTTTTCAAAACAATATAAAACAAAAGAAATTCTATCTTTAGGCCAAAAAAAAAAAATGTTATATTGGCGTAACCCGCCCGACCCTAAAAATACGCCCGACCCTACCCTTTTTTTTTTTCAGTGAAAAAAAAAAAAAAAAAACCAACCTATTTTTGTTCAGCCCGTTACGCCAATATAACAATTTTTTTTTTTTGGCCTTAGTTTGATCATATCTCAAATTCAATATTTGCGACTTCCGACTCATTTTGCCAGATCATATCACATATTACTCAACCCCCTTCTCCGGCATTTGATACTACCTTACTCCCACCCACAAACTAAATATCCCAACAAACACTCATTAAAAGCAATATATGATGTAAAACGTCATTAAATTGTGAACATAAAGGGTTGGGTTGGCTCCGTGTCTATGAATACAGTATCAATACAGCTGGATATCAATAGTTTATAACTATGTACTTTCAATCAATCACTTCTTTAAATACTGCCTGGCTATAAATTGATTACACTTCAAATAGACTTCATGCAGGTCTAACTTTAAGACAAACTGAGATGACATATTATGAATGGTGACAACGATACAAAATGTTGACTTTGACAAAGACTAAGATCCATATTATAATTGATCCTCTTTGGGAAAAATATATAGATCACTCAATGATGTAAGGTTACTTCTGTTAATATTATTATTTTGCAATGGCTATGTCAAAAGGTCCAAATTGGTGAGGTACAGTACTGGGTAAGCTTTCTAATTTTCAGTTCCAGTGTTGGATTAAAAATCAAACAGGTAAACCTTTGTGTCAATATTGCCATCTTTGGATGATTAATAAGAACACACTCTCCGTTAGCTACCTTTTGAACATCTCTAAGTTCAGGTATTAATATAGGGCAAACCTTTCCACCTATGAGTAATACCCCAGGCTACTTACCTGTCTATATGATGATGTGAAAGCCCCTAAATAAGCCACAAGACCAGATGATATCAACACATCACCGGTCAAATTAATGTATAGCTCTCCCAGATCAGCTGCAGATTGATTCCATCTGTAGACAAACAAATAACAATAACATTTACCGGTCAATTCATGAGTTCCACTTATTTATTTGAAGTAAAGACAGTACTCCTAAATAATTAATTCTCTGAATTTCACTAAGTTTGGATAAACCATTGTAATATATATATAGAGTTGTGTGTGTTCGTAAACATATACATTAACCAACGAGGTAGATATAGGTAGAGCCCCTGCTTGTCTAGAAAATGAAGTCAACAAACCAGAAAATAATTTTATGAAACTTTATCGTTTTACAAAATCAATCACATAAGTAGGTAAATGCATCTTTCATGCACATATTTTGGCCGAGAAGCCCGTATCAAGATTCAAGATTGACCGAAAAAGGGCTGATTTCCAGTTGTTTGAGTACCGTCTGCTCGCAAAATTGTATTTAAGTTGCCGTTCTATTTGCAAATCCACTAAATTTAGTCGATTCATTCATGAACCGTTGCTGCAATTGGTCGCAACACTGGCTTCACGCGACCACTTGCGGCAACAGGCCCTGAAATAATATTACTGATTTCAGAGAATTAATTTGCTGTCTTTTATTTAACACTGATATCTTATGTAGCTTAAACTAAGTAATTTTGATATCCAAAACAAAAGTTGATAACTATTTCTACATTTCTAATGTATAACTGATTGAATTCACTATGTTTTTAGGATTGCATTGTAAATGGGCTAGCAATGACCCTAGCTACAGTCGGCGCTCTACGTATATCTATCTCGTTGACATTAACTAATGTGTGAAACTAAATCCATCTTATTCAATTCTGCATGTAGCAATATAAGAAGACATAAGAAAGAAGTTTTCCCACTGATACAACAAGTTTCCAATTCTTTCTCTGGTAACATCTATAGTAACAAGGCATATGAAAACATTCAGCAATTTTTACCAATTTTTAGCCAATCTGATGAGAACATATTGATTTAGTGAAACAAATCAATAGCTAAGTATGTGACACATTACTATATCACACCATAATACTTCACCTGTCTTTCTCTCCGCCCAATCCACCGATAAGCTGTTCAGCTCTCTCCAATTTCTTTGAACACAGCTCAACTTGATTCTCCAGATCGAGTTTCTTCTTTTTGTTGGCTTCCAGCTTATCCTGCAACAACTGCAGCTTGTCCTGGACTTCTTTCAACATGGCTTGTTTCTTTCTCAGACTGCCCATGGCCACTGCCAGATCCCCTTCAGCTCCGGCCAGCTTTTCCTTCTTGGGAGCCACAACTTTGGCGACTCTGAAAGGTGAATAATAGCATTATGGTAAATTAAAGCATTCACATATGTATACTTATAGCTTATTGACTTTAAATTTTGAGAAAAATGTGTCTATTTCAAAACGACCCATGATTATTGTGGAAGGACTCAAATCTAATTTTAATTAATTTGTGATTATATCACTTTCAGCTAGAGAATGTGGCACTTGGATATGATAACAGTATACTAAGTTTAGGTTCAACATATTGAACTTTGTAATCTGCAGAGAAATTTAGAAACTTCAATTTCAATTTTAACAAAACATTATTTCAGCAATCGAGCTCTTTTTCTACAATGCTTTTCAATTTAATAAAACACACCAATATTTCTGATGTTATTTGAATATTGGGCAATAAGAACATTTTGTTCTAAGCATGCATCAATTACAAGGTAGAATGGTAGAATAAAGTGTTTCATTGTAAATATATTACATACTTTATACGATATGAAAATGATGCATCCCTTGGATGAATAAGTACACCATTTGCTAACAACATTCACTTACTTGTCATATGACTCCATGGCACGCACCCACTTGCACAAACCTTCGGCAGCAGTGGACGCTTGACGAATCTTTTCTGGTACAAAATCTGGATTGGTTACATATTTGTTACGGATGATTTTGATGCGGCTTGGATCAATATTGTCCTTTTGAGCAAGGAATAAAGAGAGAAAAACTTGGTTAAAAATCAAATATATCTAGGCAAATTAAGTTAAATTGTTGATTGAATTGTCCAGTATAAACTAATTGATTACAAATGCATGTGACACGTCTCTCTTACAAAATATACAAACTAAACATTTGTAAAGTCACTACTCTATTATAGATACCTTATCATAGTCGTGCAGAGACTGCAAGAATTTCATGTCGCCAAGCAATCTCTTGGATGGCGGCCAAAAGTCTTCAATCTTCTTGCCGCTGCCGCCAGGATCCGGTACTCTGTCAGCTTTCAATCCTTTCAGAATACACACCGCTTCCATGACAAGACGAACACCAGCCGGGGGAGATTTCATAGCCTTTACTACAGTAACATCCTGTGTGTGGGTAATTGTAAAATGGAATGTGCTACAACTAGGTAAATATTTTGTATGTGACTAGTGTCAAGTTATACCTATAACCCTTCCTAAAATAGCCTAAACACAGGCAAAATTTGACACACTTTGTGGTAGCTGCATGACTTTAGTATTATGTGTTAGATATTGCTTTTTTAAGTTGGATAAGCTTATTCTAAATTCAGTTTTAAATAGTAATTGCAATGTTTAATACCAAGCATGGAGTGATAGCTCAAATAATATTACTGCAATATAAGCAATATGCTGACAACTGTAGACACTTAAAATCATCCTATTCTTTGGACAGGGCAAGTGAATAAAATGAAGAAATTCAAAATGACAAATAGTAATTGTCCCCGTTGGGTGGATTGGTGCAAATATGTTTGTATAGTCACTATCATTGTTGATATTACTTACCTGTGTGGTGAGTGTATTAAGGGCAGTAAGGGCAGACTCTAAAATTGGCAGGGCTTCAGAAAGGTCAGCATCACATTCATCCTTGATGGCTTTGGCGGCCATGGCTTGACCATTGGCAATTTCCTCATCAGCTTTCACAATCTGAACATAAAACAATAATTAAAGGCATCATAGTTACAAAATCTGTATAGGGGCAGTGAAAAGTTGACCAATTCAATATTGAATGATTGTGTATTGCAATTATATTCTTCTTTCAACGTTCTGTAAAATAATATCTATGCATTAACTAATTGAGTTTAGGGCGTTTAATGTTAAGTAAATATTTTCTTTCAATGTTTGTGAACCTGTGGCAACATTCACTTTGCTGCCCTGTTAATGTCACAGCAACAAGGAAACCGGGAATCTGAGAACTATATAAAAGTTGCAGGATTTCAAAACGTTTCTGTTACAGGGGCTTTGTGACCTCACTGATTACAAATGTGGATATTGCTAAGACTGTTTCAATACATATATTTACACCACTTGTCAACACATACCAAATTGAATACCAATATCTAAAAGCTATGATTTGTCTTGGCTAAACACATTTTACAGCCTCTAGTTAACAGCAGGCAGCTGAAGACCTTATAATCTTTACACAGCCTACCTTTGCTGTCTTCGCAACTTCAATGGAATCCCTCTCAATGATAATCATCATGTCGTCGACTTCCTTACTGGCCACGACCAACTGAGGCTGCAGTTCCGTCAGTTCCTTCTGCATTGTAGCCACCTGAGAGGCGGCAGATTGCAGCTTCTCAAGACCAACCTCGTAACGACGCTTGTTCTTGTGGACTTCCCTGATCAAGTAAAATGGATAAATTGCAGGGTTGAGTGGATTCTTTTAAAAAGTTGAGAATGTTTTTATTTTTATTTTTATTTATTTGATTTGTTAAAATCATACTATTTTTCTGAGTTTGATTTAATTTCTTGCATTATCTGTGGCATGCTATCATTTTATACCTCATAAACAGCTATTTATTACTTTCATATTGTCGAATGTGCATGTTATTACTTCTCCACAAAAAAACCCAATATGGGTTTTAACCCTGATCTGAATAGATGATGTAATGTTTCTATTCATTTCTGGCAACTTTCTAAGACTTTATCAAATATCATCTTGGGATTTTTGTTTATATTTGAAGGAATAGATTACAAAATATAATTATTGGAAACATCTTATAATCTATATCTAAGTCACGTTTAGAAAGTGCAACTTACTGTCTTTTCTTCGCTAGTAGTGACTTGAATGTGCTAATAAGCTCCAGATACGATGTAGGTGTTACATAATTATGACGCTCAAGCTCCACAAGGAATCTTTCTGACAGGTTTCTCGTCTCTGTGTGGAAGCGTTTACACATGGTGATGCAGCCTGTTCTTATTTCATCAGACATTTCTACATCTTCCAAGAAGCGTGTTGCTACAGCTTGAAGGGCATCCTCTGGCCATGACTGAAATATGATTTAGAAAGAAAGAGTTATTTCTGGTCATTTATGAAAATAAATATTTGACTCAATTGTAAAATCCTATCGATCATGGTTTGAGAACATGAAAAATGAAAGGAGAAAACCCTCAAAAGAAGTGTAAGAAATGGATTTCGTTTATTCAGGATGAGTCAGAAAGAATGGGAAATTTGTTCGCAAAGGCGCCATGGAAATTGAAGGCCTGAATATTCAAAACCAATGATAGTGCTGAAAAGGCCACATATTTGGCTTTCTTTAAAAAAAAAATGAATTTGACCAGTGCGGCATAATGTTACATTTTAAACTGTAATTTAGAATAGGTCTCCCATTTCGGCATAGCAACGGGCCGGTTTTTGGAATATTGCCTCAAAGGGTGCAGGACCAGACAGGATTTAGTATTGAGAAACCTTAACATTTTGGGTTTTACTCAAATTAGTGTAAAATGAGAACGCAATGGTCAATTTTACAAATACTTTTTTGAATGAAAGCCAAATAATGGGTCTATTCCTGAAATCTTTGGGACGCCTTTGCGAAAAAAGTGCCCATTCTTTCTGACTCACCCTGTATAATATCATGATATATAATTTTAAATTTAGACTAGAACCACACCGATTTGTGGAACCCTTGAAATATAAAAACAATTATCAAAGAGGCTTTTACCATATGTCGCCTAAAATATAATGTCTAAAACTCATACACTTACCATAAACCAATCAATGGTGCAACAGTTAACCAGCGAGGGAAACTTGCGGAGTCTGTTACGGAAGGCATCTCCTATAGGACTCATGGGTAACACTATGTGCATCTGGTTACGTACACGGTCAATGAACATATTGAAGAGTGACAATGGAGAGCCATCGGTCTGCTTAGATTTCTCTCTTTGTCTGTTGATTAGGGAAAATATTAATATAATAGTGTAGTTTTAATATTGTGACCAAGGTCATTTAATTTCAGGTGCCATAAAATAAAATTGATGAATATAATATTTCTCCTTCTAGTTTGTTGCTAGAAATGCAAAATAATTTGAATCCTATGTTCTTGACAATTGGTGCAGTGTTTAAAGAAAAGTACATGGGAGTTGCAGCGATCAATTTCTCAGTTACCCCCCAAATTTATTTATTTTCATTATTGCGATCATTTATTTAATTAAATCAAATACATGATTAAAAAAGCAATACTGAAAATGTTCAGATGATGTGAAAATACTTCCTCACTGAATCTATTTCCCAAAAGCTATAACAGTTCCTTACCTGTCAAGAACTCTCATCTTTTCACAGATTTCAGCCTTCTCATCTGTGGGATATAGATTGGGTACCTCACCGGCATTCAACAAATTGTTGATGTCCTCTAAGAATGACTCTTGTTTGATCTGAAACAACACAAATATTATCATCAAGCGTTTGCATATATCATAATACTGCAATAGGCAGAAATGTAGCCGTTTCAGGATATTGGTTCTAGTACTCTTGTACTACAAAATACTACAGCCAGCTCCTCCCTTACTTAGTCATGCTGCTAAAATATTTAACACTAACATTAAGGCGACGGAAAAAGAATCCCTGTTGTACAGGCCCGCCTGACCAATTTTGTTTAGACATTTTCAGATGCAAATTAATACTCATCCAAAAAAGTGTTTGCTTGTCAAAATGCTGCAATGTTTTTACTGATTTTTTTGGTCATATTCAAGGGGAATTAAGCAACAAAAAAAGAGCCAGATTGACTGACCTGACCTAAAAGGTCCATTTGCCATACAACAAGATAGTTTTTTTCAACGTCCAAAGTTAGTGTTTCCTACCTGTGTGTCACTGAACAAGAAAACACCATGCTGCTCGCTTTCCGTTGACTTCCTCAGGATTACCTTCAGATCTTCCCTCCATTCCACACTGGTGTAACTCTTGCCAATCTCCACTTGGAATAGGTCATAGTCGGCCATGTGAGCAGCCAGGCGGGATAGAGATTGTCTGCCGCTGCCTCCAACACCTACGAGGAGGGCGTGACCACGAGGTTGCTTAATGACTCGAGAAATGCGGGATACATGTTCTATGGCGAATCTGTAGGAATTAGGAGCATGGTAAAACTTACTCAGTCAAACAACACTGAAAATACAGACACCAATTTTTAAAATAATCAGGTTACAGGATCTATTGATTTGACACAAGCAATTAAGGAACATGCAGTTGTAGGCGAACAGAATATATACTCTATGAAGGTTATGTTAGTGCACATTTCAGTGTTTGAAACATAATATGGCATGTGTAACTTCAATTTGATGGCATTGCGGCTAAAGCATGACAGATGAATGTCAGCTCTGTCGTGGACATACGCTGCATTGTTGCGCACCATTGACTAGTTTGTGTGCTCACATCACCTCCCAACTTGATTTGAAACAGAGTAATATAGGTGAATCGCGAGACAAAACGATAATTGGTGGACAATAAGAACAACCGAGTGGCAACCCCGTACAGGCAAAAGGAGAAGAGGCAGGCAGAAACAAAGATGGAGAGACGAGCTAACTGAATACAGAGGAACGACATGGACAAGAGAAGCACAAGACAGACACAGATGGAAGATGCTGAAAGAGGGCTTCAGCCTACAGAGGCTGAAAAAGCCTAGGTAAAGGTAAAGGTAAATATAGGTGAATTCATCAATAATTTGTTAATGGCTAATCCATGGGATACCACCTGTGAGATACTGATGTAGAATCACATTATAGTACAAATGGATGTCTATTGTACACAACACTTTTATTGACCAAATTAAATCAAAACATAAGCAGATTCCTTCCTACCTGAACATGACAAGATTCATGGGCTTTCTACTGATGGCATTGAACTCATCCAGGTGACCCTCCACAATCACCCTCAGCTTCTCCATATCCATCACCTCAACATAGTTCTTGTTCTCATTCTTGGCATCGTTGAAGTCGCAAAACATCAGACTACGTAGATCGTCTTCTTCCACAACCCCATCGCTGTTGAAGTCCAGATGTGCAAAGAGCTGGTGGAAGTCTTCCTTCAGATGTTGTTTGACCACACCTTGCATGAAATTAGCTAGCCAGGCACGGTCACCGTCATCAACAAGACGATCGTAGTACACACGGAAAATCTGTTAAAACATCATTGTGGGCAATAAGCTTATTATTCTATTATCCATTACTTAAAGGTAGATGTTCCGATTGCTGACCCGATTTTCAACTTGACGTTTTCTATTTTACATGAAAGGTCATCCTTAAAATTGTTGCATTCCAAAGTTTGAGTTGCATAACTCCAATGGTTCTATTTTAGAAGCGCATGGTCAAAAGACATGTGCCCATTGAGTAGTACACAGACTGGTTGGTGGTTAACCACCTTTGGCATTAATTCACCACATTTTAGCCTATAATTTCCAAATGAAACATTTCTGGCCCCTAATATTTTACAGACATAATGAGAAAAATATGGGGTTTCTTCTGATACCAAAATATCTTGATGTGAAAAAAAATCATAGCCCCAAAAAAGTGATCGGGTCATATACCTTTAATATTTTCCTAAAAATCTGGAAGAAGTTGTTGGACATGGACATGCAACCATTTGTTGTGGCAAATCAAATCAAGCAATTTGTCTATCCAAAATCTAAATCCATTGGTGGAATCAAACAGTGGTAGATATTTAGTGAGTTTCCGTAAGTATGATCTTTGACTAGTATAGTTTCTTCTATCAAGCTACAGTAGCATTAATGAAAAATTGTGAGATGGTAATAATCTTTTCTTTGATCTCAATGCAAAACATTTTAACACAACCGACTCACCTCGTGAACCCACTGGCGCTTCATGACCTGCGGGGTCAAACAGTATTCAGGTACGGATAGTAGAACGCCCTGAATGACACGAGCAAAATCTCTGAGATTGAAGAGATAATGTGACTTGGCTGGGGTAGGCAGTAGGTGCTTCATGGTAGAGTGGTAAACTTCCAAAGTAGCGTTGACAATCTGAGCACTGATAGGCTCAAATTCCTTACCAAATGCCCTGAAATCACAGAACAACAAAATTACACTTGCTATTTTTGTCTAACCAATATGGACCGCGTTGTCTGGATAATCTAAAAGAGCTTCCAATCATTCATCATTTCCAGCTTTAAGAGTAGTTACTAGTTCTAGATTTGAAAAATTGATGGGACACACCATACTTGTTTCCACATTGAGTTCTGGTTGGTACATTTACATAGAACAGATGGCTATGTGATAGCCATCTAACATGGCAATTAAGCTTTAGAATACTGTAAAAGCTAATATTTTCGCGTACAGATATTTTTGTGGATTTTGATATCAAAGACATTTCGCGAATTGTTTTTTTCGCGGGCGACCGTCTGAAAGCATTGCATGAATGTGTAAAGCAATATTTTCGCGTGTTATAATTTTCGCGTAAAAAGATTTTGCTCGAAAAGCGCGAAAATAAAACCACCGCGAATATTTCAGCTTTTACAGTAATCAAATGCATGCGTGATATGTTGATTACACAAAACCTATGACCAATCGGAATGCTGGCTAGTTTGCTTTAAACCAATCCAAATGCATGCTAAGGTGAATATATTAGGCTTTTGGCAAATCGAGATAACATGAATGTTAATTCAAGCTTTTGCCAAATTACAAGAGAGTAGCTCAATTGCAGGGTACAGTGTGTGGGATGTGGGATCCTGGGTGTTTTGGATTTTTGATATTTTTGTTGCAGGGTGCAATATTTCATGCTGGAGCGAGTGAGGGGTGGTTTGCAGGTGGATACTTTATAGACATCAAAACAGATTGCAACAGACAGGGGAAATACTATCTTTTTAAATGATTTTACCTAATAAGACAACTCCAAGGGGGAAATGTCTTACTTTTTTCGAATCTCACTTTCGGGAGCTTGAAGATGAAAGGAAACATAGTTATTGCTGACGCTTTGGAACCCGACTGTTTATTAGCACGTGTGGTGTAGTGGAAAGCATGCCGGTCTCATGATGCAAAGGTTGTGAGTTCTAGCCCCACTACAGCCAACTTGTTTGTATCCTTGGGCAAGGTACTTAGTCTCAATTGCTTCGTCGACCCAAGCGAGATTGGGGAGCTGTTAGGGGATATTACAATCTAAGTGCTGATGTGCGCCGTATTGGTAGCCTGGTAAATGAAGCGAATTGATTTGTGACGATTTCCTAATGGCAGCAAAAAACAGTGTCACGTATAAATGGTGGTCCCGTGCATCAGAAGAGCAATACCCGAGCACGTTAAAAGGTTACAGACTCTTTCGTAAAGAGTAGGGGATCATCCCGGTCTGTATCTGTTCACACATCTAACGGACCCCAATGGAAATAAGCTAATAAGCTTATTGGGTTATCCAGGGTCGTAGGACCCAAATGATATCAAATCAAATCAAATCAATAGATCGTATTCAAATTTGGGAACCAGCGCGATGCAGGGGCAACTGTCAAGCTGCTGAAAGTCAATTTCACATTGATTTTCAAAATATTTGCCCAAAAATGCAAATAATCTGATGCTGTACATGTTTCATCCCGATTACTTGACATAAATCCAAAGTTGTGATGAAAAAAGCATGATCAAAATAAGAAATATCCCCCTGGAGATGGCAACAATTATAATTGTATACACATTTATGGCAAACACTTACAGTTTCCTTCAGTTACAAAGATGTGAGCAGCATCAAGAATCCATCAATTTGACAGACAAAAACAAAAGCCAAGAATCAAAATACACGATAAATTAAATAAATCATTAACACTTTTGACCAATATTGTCAACCAATCAAAGTGTATGATAATATGTTGATTATATTCAAATTTAAACCAATCAGAATTGAGAATTCATACCGTGCTGTTATATGCCACTCCATGATCCTCCTGAAGATGGTTTGCATGGTTGGGTCGTCAAATTCATTGATGGTGATGGTGTTGAAATGTCTCAAGAAACGAGGGGTGATAATGTTACGGCCTCCACCTGGGGAGTAGTGAATGGTAATTAGGATTTAGGATGTGAGCTTACAAAAATAAAAGGCTTACACTACAAAATTAACTCTTTTATATATTTACTCTATTCTATATAAAAAGTTAACCTCCATTCCCCAAATTACAACTCAAATGAAAGAAATATGAAATGAGATCTGATCAGCAATTAATTAATAACCCTTTTTCAGACATGTGTATGTGTTTAACCATTGGAGATATTAATTGAATTTTGTTTATAAAGAATTTCAAACAAATATATGGCCTTTTATTTGTGTCTTTTCGTAAAAAACCCATCAACAGTCACTATCATTCTGGTTTTAGCCCTTCATAAAAAAAAACCTGCTGATGTCACATCAGGCCAATACCATCAGCCATTCATGGCTGCATATATATCCTATCCCCCCAACGAGTAGTAAGTATTTGTACACTATTTACCTGGTGGGCCCATGGCAGCCATAATCTGTATATCTGTGAGTTTCATTGGTGAGCAGTCTTTGTGGTCGTACCAATTCCAATGATCCAACCACTGCCTCAGCAGCTCTATTGGAGGCTGTGCCCCATATTCTTCACGGGCAGGCATGTTGAGATCGTCCACAAACACAATCTGTAGAAACAAGTGCAGAGAGGGGGAATGGGTGAACAATGTCAAAGGAAAATAAATCATAATTTGTATGCTTGTACGTTTGGACTGCAAATAATATCATGTAATTAAGTTCATAGCCCAGATATTACACAAAATGAAAACATATGAAGTTTTTTGTTTAAGGTCATAAGTGTCAATCGTCTAAGATTAACAACTACTTATGACAAATGATAGTTTGGGGAATTTTTATTTTATGAAATGGACAGCGTGACAATACTACACGGAGAAAAAAATGAATGCTGGAAATATCCTGTGTACAGTGCCTATGCATGGAAGCACCCACGGTATTTGAGTCAGATCTTGGAATGTACGCATATTGCTTAGACCCCAGTGTTAATTTTGAAACAGAATTCAATCTTGGATAATTTACATGTAGCTTTTGGTAGAAGATTTGGGTATCAAAATGTAGCTAACAACTTTTGTTCATATAAATAACACCATTAAACGATGATTAGATTCCCAGTTATAGCCCCTCAAAACCTCTTTTTGTGGAGGTTATCTTTAAAAAAAAACAATTAAATTTCTTGTTGGTCCTCCTTATAGATCCTTACCGTTTTCTTTCCAAAGGGAGGACCAAAGACTCCCTTCCGTCTCTTATCCAGTTTAGACATGATGATATTCTGTGTCTGATTGGCGCTGGTCTGAGCTGAGAAGTTAATGATATTGGGCTTGTATACGTCCTTGTCAAGATTGTTTAAAATGAAATCCTGCAGGAATAAAAAGAGGGAAGAAATTGTTAACACATTTAATTCATGGTGTGTCTGTGTCCCAAGAAGAGGCTTCTATGGTTAAAACACCTAGAAACAGGCATCATAGAAATATTTAATACATGGTGTGTCTGTGTCCCAAGAAGAGGCCTCTATGGTTAAAACACCTTGAAACAGGCATCATAGAAACATTGTTCTTTTCTGAACATATATCATACATATTATTGATCCCCCCTCATGCTCAATTTTCACCTCCGACAGATTTTATTATGAAATTTCACGGCCATTTTCTTGAAATTGTATGCTGTTTTTGAAAACGAAATAATGATCAGGTTGTTGTTGGTAGATAATTTAAAAATGTCATCTGTAACTGTATACAGTGTTGCTATACTCACACTGATATAGACAGATTTTCCTGTGCCTGTAGGTCCAACAAACAGACACGGCTTCTGATGGGTCACGAGTAGTTTCATCAGCTCCGTGTAACGCACAGTATCAATAGTAGGTACAATAATCTCATCAAAGGTCATATCTTTAGGGATAGGTGGTGCATCTTTGATGTCCTCTGTCCATCTATCCCATCTGCCTGTTTCCTGTTATGAGAATTGGAATCATCCAAAAATGTAAGGTTCAAGTATAATTCAACATCTCCCTCATACCTTAAGTACAGTAGCAAAGCGTTGTCTATTTGAGTTAAATAACGCTGCTATGGGCAACCAGCACGCCGATCGAACAGTACTACGCGGAAAGTGTGTTTACGCACTACGCGTGGCACAGCCGCAGTGTGTGTTGTTTTTGGAATGGTCGTGCCACCAGTTTACAACAAAGAACAAGGAACGTGATTATTTTTTTAATTTGGTCATTACAGTTTGATTTTTTTTTTTTGAATATTGAAAGAAATTGTTAATAATGAAGTACAATAATAAACTATGTTCTTCATTTGCATTGTCTGTTTATGAAGTGGGGTTCAAATCCCTGGTCATTGTTCTGCGCGTGCTTCGGTTTATTTCACTCAGACACGCGAACACCGTTGTCGATTGTTGATGCACACACGCCGAAACATGATTTTAATCCCTGATTTTACTATGCAAGCAGTGTATTTAACAATACATTAACAATTTTAAGAGGAAAAATGACCACAAAAGAATTATCTAAAATACATGAAACCAAGCATGACATGCATGATTGTTTTTCTATTTTGAGGGGGAAGATTGGTAAAATGGTGGATATAATTCATTTAGTAAATGATACAATATAAAGTTAATCAATCCCCCGACTTAATTGCAATGGCAATTCAAATATTAAGTAAACCATTCAATAGATCTTCAGGATAATATAAAAAAAATCATGATTATTTGCCAACATTCCAACAAAATCTGTAATATATAAAGTATTTTTTGACAGGTCTAATATGAAGATATTACTGAAGTTACTCTGATACTAACCTCTTTGACAAAGCGATAGTCATACACGGTACCCTCCTTGGGAAATGGAGCTGTGAATGGTTTCTTGGGTGGATCTACAAAGGTGAGGATTTTAAACTTTGTGCGAGTTTCCTCGCTCAAGCCACCAGCAATAAGTTCTTTGAACAGGATATCAAACTTGGCTCTCCCTGCATCACCGACGCTAGCTCCGATAGACCACACGGTGGAGAACAAAAATATGCCCTGTGCAAAAAAAGTTCAGCATCACATGAACAATTATATAATATTGAATGGCTTTGAGTGTGATACAAGAAAATATTGTATGAGCTAGAAAAATATTCATATGCGCACATCTTCTGCGCCGCCCAATATTGTTAGAATATTGGTTGCATCCGGGTACTATGGTTGAACAATATACAATACAGTTTTATTGTACCGTTAAAAAGCCTGATACAAATACCGAAGTTCGTAAATCATAAATGATATTGAGAAAAGGTTAAACTTTTTTCGACAAATTGTGAATTGTGATACACAGATGTACTTTGTTATGTTGCATTCTAACAACATTAACTATTAACTTCAGATTAGTAAGCTAAGAAATGTCCTTTGCACCTCTTAGTGAATGAAAAATTGGCCAATGAGGACCTACAAGGGCTCATGTCACAACATAAATACATTCATGGTACGTAGCCAAAGTCATCTGTATACTTGACAGAATTGTTAAGAATAGTAGCAATGTCAATCTACCTACAATGCTGGACATTCAAAGGTCACAAGGAATAACTTTATATAAGTTGGTCCAAGATTCGTACCTCTATCCATGAGATGACCTCTCTGTCTTCCATCTTGCCGATGGTTCCTTCCTCCTGGAACTCATCCATCATTGTATCCATTAGGTTCATCAAGGACTTCACGAGGTTGGCGTCAGTTGTGGGAGACAATTCCTATATCGTGATAATATGTACAGTAAAGTTGAGTGGTCACAATCTGATTTTTAAAACCTATTTTCAAAGATGCGTATTGACAGCTTATAAACCTAACAGCCTAATTCACAGAGTTACATGTTTTAATACAAAAAGGATCTTGATCAAACTCTAAACTCTAAATTTCAATAAACACTTGTGTAATTTAACTCGGTAACATCCATGTGGTGAATTCAAAGCGTATACAAATGATTCACACAACATTTAAATGCAAGTGCCAATATTTGTCTTTGATCCCATGGGTACATACCCTAGTGAGTTAGAATCAGGCAGTAATAATATTAAGTTGGTATTCCTAAAAACGCTGATTTCACTGCACAAATTTAGATGGACAGAGTATAGAAATATCATGGCAAAAACATCGCTTGGCTGCTATAAATGGTAGCCAAGTATTTGAGTAATTGATTTTTCACAATCAATGAAAAACCTATGTGTAACCTGTTTTGAGAGCACAAAATGGTATTTTATTCAACAATCAATAATGAAAAGCCTTTTAAAAAAGTGAGTTACCTTTACTCCTCCTTTGCGTATAAATTCCAAAAGTGGCGTTACCATACGATCAAACATGTCCTTCAGTACTTCCTTGTACATATTGGTCATGGAAGCAGGCATAGCATTGATCCATGATTGCATGACGGGTTGCCAGCCAAGCATGTGTGGTTCCATGTAGATCATACCGCATCGAGACACCTGAGAGGTAGAGAATCAAAGAGGTTTGAGTAGGAGAAAAAGAAAATAACCAAACTGTCTTAGTTTAAGTACACACAGTGGTATTTCTTGCAAAAAGCTATCTTGACTTCAGGTATTCAGTAACATATTTGCTTGTACTTTTGTTTTATAAATACCTGATGGCATACACTTTGCACTTAATTTCCAACAATTACAACCTACACCAACTAAAAGATTTCTTTTATACATATATCTTAATAATAATAATAACAAGACATTTCTTACAATAACTTGTATATAATCCAATAGCTATTCTGATAAAGAGACAGGTATTTGGATTAATTAAAATTGGTAGGAGGCAAGTTAACTCATATGCAATAATAGACAGAACATATGTTAAAATTTCATATATCAGCTACAACTTGAATTTTAAAGGGTACTTAGTTTACAGAGAGAGGCCCAGTGAATATTACAGAGCATCGAAGCCACACAAGTGGTTATTGATGCTTTAAAAACTATATTAGTTTGGGGGCACCAAGTCCACATGCCACAAAAGCCATGGCCTTAATGGATTTCAAAGACGGTTAATATCCTAGAACATTCTGGTGGGTAAAATATACATTTGTTTAACCAGACCACATTGAATGAAGAGTTTGTATTGAAAAAAACCTGGCATAAATCGTACACTATACAAAAACTCACCGTAGCTGGAGAGGCCACTTCCAGATCCATGGGCTCAAATATCAAGTTGGTGGTTGGTGCCAATTGGATAATCTCACCGCTCATGAGACATAACTTCTTGTTGTCATCCAGCACTGTGTTCATGTTCTCGATCCAGATGGCATCGACTGGACCATCAAAGATCAGCCATTTACGATCAACAGTCTGTGTGTGAAAGGGAAAGATGGAAATACCAAGAATGGCTCAAGTTGACAAGAAAATGATAATAAATCAACAACAAAAATCATTATTGTGGAAATTAACAAGAGAATCTAAAAACTTTGCTTTGATGTTGTAACTTTTCCAGTGCCCCAAAAATTGCTAAAACATATCTTTTTACCCTTAGATTAGCCTGAGAAGTTGGCTCATGTCATACAATTCAATGGGTAAACAACAGGGATTCAGGAGAACCCATGATTTACACTATTGACATTATGTATCTTATTATGTTTCAGACTGGGTGTTTATGCGTATGTGAGTGTGCCATCTACAATGAAGGTTATATGTCTTTTCAATGTACTCTCCTTCACAGGGACAAAGTATTACCTATGCCAAAATGAAAACACACACATCGAAACATGATTTGATCCAACTCAAAATGAAAAGGATTTGAAGCCAACCTATTTCGTTCTTGCTCTCCATAAGGATATGTAGGCATTGATAATAGATGAACAATGTACAATATTTTATTCACTTACAGTTGATGAAGCAAATGCTCTGTAGCTAACAGCTAAGATTCCATCTGACCATTCATGAGAGATGGGATCAAACTGACCATATAGCTGACCCATGGTGATAGCTTTGGGGTTGATTACAGTGATGACCACTTTGTTTTCATCCATGAGGCCCTGGTAACAAGAAACAAAATAACAATAAGGCATTAGATGTTAAGGCATTTGAATCCTTTTTCACTTTTCTCTCTCTCATTGTCGTCTTCATTGTTAGAACATCATTATACTGTCATTCAAGATAAATAACCCTTTTCTCAAGCAAAGATCTGATACCTGGGATTCGTTCATTTTCTAGCATAAAGCACATCACTGCATTACTAACAGTAACAGATATCATTAAAACATAATTCAATTTAAGTATCTGTAGTTCATATTATTTTAATGTGCAATGAAATAGTAAGTAAACTATGCTGCGTTAAATTAATCTTGTCTTTGCTCTCAAAATCATGAATCATGTTTGTCACTTTATTTGTCAAATTCAGATCCTTATCTGATTACCTTTTCAGCTATATCTCCAAGGGCACCAGCCAACACTCTGTAGGCACATGTCTTGCCACCAAATGGCTCTCCTACAATCATGAAACCGTGACGTACAATCATCATTTCATAGATCTGAAAAGTGAAGATTTGTTTGTTTGTTTGTTTAATATTATGTTAGTTATGAGACATTCAACCATACATTATTAACTTCAAAACACTATTCATCTTTCACCCTGTCCGTTAATCCCTCTCATTGCCATCCATCCTTAAACCCTGACATTCCCTGCCTGAGACTTGCATCTATAGAATACTTGGCAGAACAATTGAATTGTTATCGGGCCAAGGTCCCAGAAACCTAGGGACATGAGTTTTTGTGTACAGGTAACAGACCCGGCTGGGATGATCCCCTACTCTTTACGATGAGGTCTGCAACTATTTTAACCTGTTCAGGGTGAAGCGTCTGAACACTTAAGATAGGTGAACCTCCCAGTGCATCCTTTTGCAAGAATTTGATAATTCTCTTTTTTAAATTTTTTATTCCATCCATCTCTTTTATGTTAAAACATATTTCAGAAGCTGTTACGAAAATAATTAAAATCACTTGACAAGCATTCTATAGCAAGTTTAGTGTCTGATCAGTTCCAAATTGGCGAACCCGTGTTACAGCAGCGAATGAATACAGAAGGATGTGGGCATGCTTGAATGTACCAGCGCACTGTGCATCATATGCACGACATGTGTGTGCGACCAATGTCGTGTACGTGTGGCCATAATCGGGGGTGTACGCTTGGATTACTTTTGCAAAAGGAGAGATAAAAACAGATATTTCTCGCAAATTTGGAACTGATTAATTAATTAATTAACTGGTTAATTCAGTAACAAAATAAAGAAGGCTAATTAAATCGCAAAATATTTGAATTCACATAGGTGCAGTAAAGCTGAAGAAAGATGGAATATCAGTACAAGTGGTAATAGATGACGCACATTTCCACCAAAAGATGCGCAATTACTAGGATTCTTTTTGCTTGGCTCACAATTCTACCAATATGGTATAGAATGAGAAGTGACAGTTGTCCTCATTTTCAGTCAATTTGCCTTGGATCAGTAATATCAACAATATGGTTTACCTGCCAAATTGGCCTCTTTGGCCTGTATAGGGCAATTCTTAGCATTTAAGGTGGGTGTGGACCCTCAGCATAGCCTCCGTAAAACTGCTGTAACTCCTTCATTATTCATTTAATCTATATAAAAGTATACATTTTCTTGCACAAAAGGGTTCAATGAATCGAACCATTATCATGAAATTGACTATTTTGGAGAAAATTATAAAAAAAACATGTTTTTTGACCCATTTTAGGTTCGTGCAAGATAACTAAAAATATATTTTGTCAAATTTTGTCATACTAGTTTTATTATAATCCTAATAAAATTCCCCAGAAGGGGTATTTTTTTTTTTTTTAAATATCTTATTCATTTTTTGAATCATAGACCAAAAAGTGCCAAAAAATGTGATTTTCACAATTTTGGAGGTAAAAAATCACTTTTTTGGCACTTTTTGGTCTATAATTTTTAAAAAAAAGATATTAAAAAAAAAATACCCCTCCTAGGGAATTTTATTAGGATTATAATAAAACTAGTATGACAAAATGTGACAAAATATATTTTGAGATATCTTGCCCGAACCTAAATTGAGTCAAAAAACATGTTTTTTATAATTGTCTCCAAAATGGTCAATTTCATGTTCATGGTTGGATTTATTGAACCCTTTCCTTCAAGAAAATGTATATTTTTATATAGATTAAATGAATAATGAAGAAGTTACGGCAGTTTTACGGAGGCTGTACCTGAGAGTCCACACCCCCCTTAACTAGTGCAACTCTTTCAGCCACCATTGCAACCAATATTAAAAGTAAAACTGGGATGCTTTGAGACATGTGCAAACTGCAACTTGACAAAAAATCCTTTTGTAAGTGATCTTCTTTTACTCATAGGTTGATAGTTAATATATCTTATCATGATAATGAAGAGTTTAAAAATCATACCTGTTGAATTTTATCCAGGAAGACATCGGTCATCTGTAAATTCATCTTTTCACAATTCTCCTTGATGGCTTCCGTCAAGGTGGCATAGTCTGGTGTAGGAAGAGTAACTCCAGGGAACAAATCTGATGTGATACCCTGTAGGCAAATAAGAAATATTAATCAGTAATTTGTGAGCAATATATGATGATCTTCAATTCCATTTACATGAACATCCTCAGTTTCACTTGAATTCAATTTACATGAAATGTTCTGCTTCACTAAAATTCCATTGTTTTCTGCTTGACTTTGTTGAACCTTTATTCAATATCCAAGATGTCAGATGTTGGATAAGCTTTCTGTAAACAGGTATCAAATCATAGTGCTCAATGTCCGTGCTGCTCTTTACATATGTGACCAGCACAAAGGGGCCGTAAAGTCGGCAGAGCATGTACTGAGATATGGCTCAATGAACATTTCAATAAACAATAGGAAACATAGGAATTTTCAATGGATTCATTGATTTGTAAGGTAAAGGTAAGGTAAAGGCGGTCGATCCTGTAATTCCAGGAGCGGAGTGCCCATCTCTCTTTCAAAGCGATAGGGCTAATCTCACTCCTGTTTATAATATTGCTGTGTGGGGCTTGCTACACCTCCTCCACCACGAGTCTATTACCTTCCCAGCACTGAAGAATGCCGGTACCCATTTAAATAAACCTGGGTAGAGAGGAGTAATTGCGGTAAAGTGCCTTACTCAAGAGCACAACATGTTGACCACAGCGAGACTCGAACCCACAACCTTTAGATCAAGAGTCCGGTGATTTGTACTACCTATTTAACATGCAATATGGACATGTAATACATCATTGTGAAGCTGATTTTAAGAAGAATTCCCCCGTTTAATATCTCAAAAAATGTTCTGGCCGACTTTACATCCCATTTGTGTTGGATGGTCACATATGTTGTGATATACCATAAAACATATTGCCCATACACATTTACAGCAAGATGGTATTCTAAGTATATTCCTCCTGGGGTACAATGACTAAATAGCATTAGCTATCTAAAATTACTCATACAACATACCTTAAACAGGGGAAGATCATGGGACAAGAACTTGGGTAAGTTGACATCATTAATGGAACGCAACATGAGAATGTCTTCATCTTCTTCAGGATATTTGAGCTGAAAATATAAATTTGAAAGTTTCAAATCCAAGAATTGCTGAAGGGGTGACATAACTTAAAATATTTATATTATTACTTTTTTATTTCTATGATGAATTTGCTATTGTTTTAGGTATATTAATGTGACACCATGTATCCAACAAAATTTTGGACCCTATTTTTGACCTGTATCATTTTGAAACTGACTATCATAAAGAGGCAATAGTCCTTTAATAGTTCAGTCAGTTCAAATTGGCGAACCTGCTTACAGCATCGAATAAATTCAGAAGAGTGTAGGCGTGCAAAATGCCTGAATGGTGCATCATGGTGCAGTATGAATCGTATAGCATACGCTTGGCACTGATTAAACGATAGAGTGATGTAATCAGATATTTTGAAATGAGCGATCTCACTGAGGGACAAAATTGTCTGGAGGACCGGGCATACTTGATAAATGTTTCCCGTTGATACAATACAATAGAGGCTAACTCAGGCAAGGATTTTAAGCAAGGAGGTCATTACCCCCTTCCCACCTCTGGTACCCAACTCCTGTAAAATAGAACATTAGCAATATTGTAAATGACGCATTAGGTAAATAAAAGAAAAACAAAATGGCATTTGTCCTTACCTTAAGATTTCCCGCAGCAGTGAGCACAGACTTGACGGCTCGCATACCATAATCATAATGGCTCTGTGATGACAACTGTTCAGAGCACAGACGGTATGTCGCAACAATCTTGACAGATAAAGGTCGAGCTTTGACAAAACCAAAGGAGTACAAGACAATCTCGGAAATCAGGGCGTAGTCTGGCACCATCATGGCTACTGTTCTGAACAGGGCCTGTCGGATGGGGAAAAAGAAACATGTGAATCAAAGTTTGCATTTTAGATGTGGAGGTTAAGGGATAAGAGTAACATCACCCAAGCAAAATAGGTTATGTATGGAAAATAAAATGATACAATATCACAGAGAGAACGGCACACATATATTTATATATATATATAGGCGAATGAGGGTAGGAGAGATTGCCACATAAAATGTGATGTGATCCACAAATAATGAGTTTTGTACTTGTATTGGATATTTTTCAGTGATACAATTTGCAGGAAACTGCATTACAAATGGACACTTTATTTTAAAAAGCAAAATGAAATAAAAGAATTTCTCCCCTTTGAATGGTTATATCTCAAAGTCAAAATCAATCCAATTCCCCACTCAATTGTCTACTACTACTACTACTACTACTAAGCTGCATTTAAGAAACGCTTTTCGTAAAAACCCCAAAGCGCTTTCCAATTAATAGAGGTACTATGACAAATTGTATACTCATCTTACCTTAAGATTATCTGGAAGATCTGATCTACCAGCATAACCTGGGTTCATAGTGATGAAAACAGAGCAAGTAGGATTCAACTTAATCTCTGTGCCTTCAAATAACATAGTGCTCATTCCTGAATTGATACCTATAAACCAAGCAAAAAAAGTGCCACCATATGTTAAATGGGCGATTGTGATTTTATTGTACTTCAAGTTTGGTGCTAATTACACCGTCATCTTGTTGTACTTGTGGAGGACATTTATGATTCAGTCATAGGTAAGCATACATTATTTGCTTTCCTTTCAAAGTTTTAGTAATCTTACGATTGAAGTAATGTGTAGCTAAAATTAATTGCTATTATCGACTTCAGAATCCCTGACTGATATCAAGCCACCTTTAAGCGTCAGTTGCGTATGGTGTGCCAACCACACTGGTGCAACGGCTATATCCAAATGCACAATTGATGCAAATTTATGATCAAGTCTGCCTTCTTACTTAGCATAAACATTGTGTGCATGTATATTATAGCCAAGTCAAGGATTATGAAAAGCAACTGTAGTCCACATTGGTTGATCACAAATTAATTTCATGAGGTAAGCAAGTAGATACCATAACAAATGTATACACTTGCAGTCTACCGTCCGAGCCAGAGGGCCAATTGAATGGAAGAGTTACATATCTGCAATATGATTATGTGGTTTATATTTACCTCTCTGAATAGTGAGAATCTGCTGAGCAACCACAGACAACACTTCCAAATCAATACGGTTGAACTCATCAAAACAAGACCAGGCTCCGCACGAAGCCAGACCCTTGAAGAACTTTCCAAGAGCTATATAATCCAAACCATCAGAGCAGTTGAACACAACACACTGCTTGGCCACGGCCTTGGCCAGATCCTTGGTTGTTTCTGTTTTGCCTGTGCCAGCTGGTCCTTCAGGAGCACCACCAAGATGGAGATGCAGGGCACCATAAAGTGTTCTGTATGTAGTTGTTAAAAAGGGGGGAAAAGGTTAGAACAAAAGCAAATAAGCAATTCAACTACATTTGTATTGGTTTCTCCATGAAGACCAAAAATACCCAAAACATTGTTTTCTAAGTTAAAATATTTTAGTTTAAAAAAACTTATGTTCATTGTCTGTTCAACCAAAGAGGTCATAAAATGGGTTGGGTTAGTTCCACATTTTGAGCATCTAAAAAGGCCCATATGTAGTGAGTGTTTTAGAGAAAAAAAGTACAAGAAAATCAGATCCAATGATTTACCTAAATTAGGTTTGATTATGGGGATATTGTTTACGATATATGATAAGATGACGCTATTAGATCACAATCCCCATAACCTCTCATTAACTGTTAGGTACTATTTCACATACCTGTAGCATCTGTCAGTCAAGGGGGTGATCACAAGTCTTCCAGAATTACCAAGATACTCGTAACCGTACGCCAACATCGAATTGATCATTCGTGTAATCATCTGATTCTCCACCCAATAATAACGCATCTGACTCAGCCACTCAAAGTCGTTCTCATTCTGTACTTTATGACCGACAAGCTGCGTAAGCACGTCACGAGCGTGTACGTCCAACACAACAAGTGCCCCCAGGGTAGTACGGTTCTGTTTGCTGAGCTTGCCACGGACCAGGGCTACAATCTCATCAATCTGGTTGTTGTTCAGCTCTAGATAATCTTCCAGGTCTTTCTGTCCAGTAACGATGCATTTGTGAATTCTGCTGGTCCAATATTTCTGCGACACGCACAAAACGGCCTGGCCTGGCCATTCCATTACCCATTTACCTCTTGGAGTTGTGTCGTAAGCATCTAGAGCCTCTCCAATGACCTTTGAATACAAACATTTTAGAAAGTTTAAGAGTCTAGAATTGTTGAAAAATGCACAAATGCCAACAAATATACACTAATAGGCTGAAAAGGAAAATGGAAAACATTTTGATTTAGAATTAAAAACTATTTTGACTTCAATTAAGGACACCCCTGTTTAGTTTAAGAAAATGAATTATGAAATCGTTATTGAAAAATTGAAACTAATACAGAAAATTTGAGACATGGTTGGATGACGCTATTATATATTATATGATTGAAAAAGTCTAGCACCCATATTTTGAAATAAATGATTTGATATCAATTTTTTCTTCTTTCTAAGATTAAAAAGAGAACACATCCTAATCAAAATTGCTTTTACTAATATTGCTTTTATAAAAATATCATGGAAATATGTTACGATATACAATAATTTCAGAAATAAAATAAAATCTGCCTGGGAACAAATTGAGAACACCTGCATTGAGTTATGAAGACCCACCTTGTGTATACTGGTAAGCATAAGACTCTCCAATTCCAACAGCCATTTTTCCACCTGACCTCTGGCCTTTGCCGTTGAGATGCTCTCCTTGAGTAACACCACCTCCCCTTCACTACTTTTCATATGAGTAATATCCAAGATATCTGTGAACTCTAGCTTGGCGATACCCTCAAAGCACTTCTTAAGATGTGGCTGTACACGTGTCGGGTCTTTGGTCTCAGACAAGATCTCCAGCAGTTCATCGTTGGATAAGAAGAAGAATCGCGGGAAGTACAGACGCTTCTTCTCAAGGTATTCATTGAGACCCTGTTTAGAAGACAAATAAAAACTTTAAATGTCCATAACTTGACGATTTGGATTTGATGTTTTGAAGTGATTTTCAATAACTTCAAACTTTAGTTAGGAATGTGATATAACACAATATCCCATAACTGTTTATCCTTGGTGTAAGACAGAATGGAATTAACCTAGCACAAAATCCTTTATTGACGAATTAAAGGATTATACAGCTTTATTCTGTAATGGGGTCTTGACACTAGACTAACTTATGAATATCTTACACCAAGGATACAGCCAGTAGGGAGGTCACGCTGCATGTCATATTTTGTTATACGCAAGAAAACAATGGAGTCATAGTGACTGCAATATTTGCTAGAAATAGCTTCGGGAAATGGTCTATTGGGCATCTCAAAAACTAGGAAACGTGTTAAAAATCATGTAGAATTTTAGAGGAGGGTCAATAACATCTGCAGAACAGTAAAATGTATAGTTTTAAACACGTTTGGTGACCAAATTTATGTCGTACAATGCCGGAAAATGCACGTTTTGAAAATCCGTGGTCTTCAAAATTACAGGAATCCTAACTCATTCTAAACCTCACCAAATCATGAAATGAACCCTCGTCTACAACAAAGTCCGTGTACGTATTGCTCTATATGCTTGGAGATAGTCAAGACCACGGAAACCTCATAGCTTTATACCACGGAATGAAATCTGTCATTGACATTACATGGCGAAAATCGTACAGATTTGCACTGCAGACCTCTGTGTAGGGAGTGTTGACAATAGCATGACAATAGCAAGGTCGTTTGACTATTGTGTTTGTGCATGTTTGTGACGACTGACCCCGTTTAACAATCTTCATAGCTTTGATATAGGGCTTGGGTGACCTAACTATTGACTGGATATACCTAACTTACACCTATAATTATTATGATATAAAAATCTCAGTATTCATGTCCCTCATTGAGCCTCATTTACTCCCTTTGGGTCACAATAAGATTGCCCCTTGCCTCACGATGTAAACAGTAGGTGCCCCTTTCCTACTTGAGACATTTGTGACTCTGAAAAGAGCCCCATAAAAGGACTGCTCCTTGTCCAGTGAATGTAGCTAATGGCTCTATGGAGGATAAATATAATACAAAATATGTGAATGGCTTACCTTTTGAATAAGCTCCAACAACTCGTTAGATTTTTTGAGTCTCTCTAGAATCTTCTCAATCTCAGTCACTGCCAATACATGTTTATCCTATAAGAAATATCAAACAGTTACTTTGTGAGATTTTCAGTTAAACAAAAAAGAGAGAAATACTTGTGTGTGTGTGTGTTTTGTTTGGTTCTTGTTGTGTGTAAAATCAATTTTCAATACAGTTTGATATGCCATAATCATATAAACATACTGAGAGAAAACTTGGAAAAATGGATATTATGAATCTAATGCATGCATATCTGTATAAAGTTAAATTGAGTGAATACATAATAAGCACGATTTCCTAACATATTGCAAACATAGGACTACAAATAACTAATGGAATTTGGGGCCGAGTTAGGTAAAATAAATCCCCTAGAAATAGAAATAGAACAAAAGATAATGTAATTTTGCAATAAGACAATCCAAATCATTGACAGCAAACAAGACTTACTATGGCAGAAGCTTTCATGATGTCACGCCAATTTTTATCAACTGTTGAAAAACGCCTTCCCTCCTCGGGCATCTGTGCCATGATATCTGGAGAGCTGAAGATTGGTTCCAGGTAGAGCCAGGTGGCTTGGACTTTGAGCCACTCATCTAAGATGTCTTGTAAGAGAAGCAGCTTAAATTCCCAGTCCCTTGAAAAGGAACAAAACAAGAAATTGTCAACATTATTATTAGAACGTCAAAGTAAAGTTTGCCTTCAGAGCTAGCCTTCAGATACGCTTTTGCTTTTTGAATCAAGGAAATATTGAACAAGTGCATATATTATTAATTTTGGTAATTCCCACCTTCATCAAACTATGAATCAGACTTAGTTACACCTATAAAAACTGCAATCCCTTTTCAACAGATGCAATATAGACTAGGTCCCAGAATCTCTCTGTAATCTTTAGCATGGACCAAATCAAGGAATGGAAACAAATAATATTTATTCATGAGCTGTCATGCACAAACTTAGTTTAGTTTATTTGAAAATTAGTTTCTTTCGATCTTCATATTGATTACCCTTGCAGGGGTCATGCGTAAATAGTGAAGATTTGAAGGATTCAGTCAATAGGCAGCACAGTTCTAATCACTGACAGAACCCAGTATAAATCTTCACTATTTAAACCTGACTCAAGTCACTTACTTGATCCTGCCTTCAAATGGTTTGATAAACGGTGATCCCCTCATGGTCTGTGTCTTCACAATCTGATCATCCAGAACCATTTGTATTTCATCAACAGAGGACAGAATGGAGGTGCCTGTGTCACGATATGGGATGATCACAAACTCCATCTGGAAATATAAGATTATATCACTTGTGTTAAATGTGTTTAAATAATTCAGATGGAAGCAACTAAGCTGCTTCCATTGTTCCGTCCAAGGATGACCGATGATGATGATGATGAATCAGATGTTTACTATTATTCCCTTTAGTCTTAAAAGTTAATAAGCCTTCTGTATCGATTGTTTGCTTCTATTAACAAATATCCCAATTACATTTAGACCTGATATACTGATTATACTGATATATATGATTATTGCATATAATATGTGCACACTCATTTTAAATTTAGAAAAAAAAACCAATTGCTGAAAATAAATTGACTTAGATAAAATAAAGAAGAATAGGTGTAAACTTTCAAATCAAAATTTCAATATCAACAGATTTAATATTATACCTTATCATTCAGTAGGCATGAATACTGCAATTTCATTGGATAGTAGCTTTTTGACATAATTTCGTATCAATCGATTGAAGTCAATCTGATGAGTGATACAAAATTTATAATCACATAGCACGTATCTCGCATCACTCAGCTCATAGTGCGTAGTCATTTAATGCAAGTTCCACGTCCCAAGATCGCACACGCTACTGTGCAAGCATAACCCCACAGTATTACTGCGTGAGACACATGCTGTTGCTTTATGTCAGCTTCAGATATGGTAAATGTAAATGTTAAGGTGGTTTTAGTTTTTTCTCATGTTATTAGACCTTAAATTAAACATTTTATCACTTCATGAGGCTAGGCCTACTGAATGATAAATTCATTATCCCCTGTTTGTTCAAGCAATACGAAAAATATCACTGATTCTGAGGTAAAACAAGTGATATTTTGTCATATCACTTGAACAAACAAGGGATAACTAATAATTGTTTCAAGAAAAGTTGTATTGGGATAACACAAATGCTACAGGATCATCAACGCATAGTTATTAGCACCATAAGCTTATTTCCCCTTGATTACTTACCTCTGCCCAATCTACCAACATTTTTTCCATGGCCTTCTCTAGAGAATACTCTTTACTGGCAGATTCACTGATGTTTTCAAACTTGGTAAGGTATGGCTCCAGATTCATGTCTATCATCTTGGATAAGGTGGTGTCCTGCCAATGGAATAACATCAATATTATTAAGAGGATATAGCATATATGGGTATGAGAAAAAAAATCACTGACGAAAAAATATATAATAAGCAAATAACTTAGGATATTTCATAACCCACACAGAAACAAGAACATCTAAAAAGCTATCAAATGGTCAGGATTTTATGGGAGGGGATGTTAACTTTATTGACCATTCAGGGAATATGCCCCCTCCCATTTCAAGAAGGATTGGTGTTCATGCACTGCATAACCTTTGTTTTCCCATTGATATTGGTATGAAGTGACCACATCTTTTTACACACTCTAGCGATAATGTAATGAATGTTGTCCTAAATTTTATTTTAAATACCTCATCTGGTTTGAGAGGGAATCCCACAATCTCAGACATGGATTCCCAATGTCTTTCTCTGAGACCAGGATTGCACATAGATGCCACCAGTGGGATGTGTTCTTTGAAGCCTTCAACTTTCTCCTTGATCCTCTCGGCTATCTTCTTGGCATTGGGATTTTCGCTGAATGTCTTCTCCAGCTTGTACAGAGTACGCCAGTAATTGCCCACATCTGCGTCAACGGTGTCTGGGTCTACGTCATGGAACACACCATCCATCCATCCTCTGGGAGAGATTGACAAAAATTATAATAATTGGTTATCTATTGTAAAACTTAGAAGGTGAAATCTAGTTTGAGCTTATAAGTGTAACTCTATGTACCATTAATCTTAAGGAAGTCAAAATCTAGAATTTTAATATGTGTGGAATTTCCTTTCAAAATCAGGTGACTCTTTTACTAGTCACTGATCAGTAAAAGTTAACCACTGAAGTTAAAAATTCCTTTTTCTACACAATTTTTTACACTTTTTGTCAGAAGCCTTTACCAGTCAGAAGTGTACACTAAGTAAATGCTTTATGTAGTGCACATAAAAAGCATATGTGCTAGTGATATAGTTCTATCTTGGTGTGTAATTGGGAAGATGCTTGTTAACTATATAACCCACTATATAACCCACATATTTGGACACGACAGATGTATGCCACTGGAAAAAGGATTTTGAATGCAACTATCATAGTAGAGAGTAGATTTTAAGAACACACTATGATAATGATTTCGTATTTGAACAAACCTGGAACTTGCTAATGTTCGTTTCACACAGGAGGAATTTCACAGGTTAACATTGCATTGAAACTTGAATGCACCCAGTGTCTTACAATGAGTTTCTAGTTTTTAAAGGTAGATGTTCCGATTTTTTACTTGAAGTTTTTCTATTCTACATGAAAGGTCATCCTTAAAAACGTTGTGTCCCAAAATTTGAGATGCATAGCTATTATGGTTCTTATTTTAGACGCACAAGATGCTGTGAACTGTACCCATTGAGTAGTACACAAACTATATCGGTGATAACCACCATTCGCGGTAATTCAACGCTATTTCGTCGATTTCGCTGTCATTATACCGATTTAGGCCGTCAAATTTCAGTATGATGATGAGAAAAATACGAGCCTTCATATGATATGAAAATCTCCGTATGTTTGAAATGAGTCTGTGTTACGAAAATGTGATCAGATCATCTACCTTTAACATGCTTTTCTATAATATTGTTTGTATTCATTTTGACCCCACAGAGGACACCTACTTGTGTTTTGAATTGAATTCCACTGTAGTGTCGTACAACTTGTGATAGGGCTGCAAAACGGCCAGAATCTTGCCACGTTGTGGATAGGCCGACGTCTGCCAACCGAAGGCTTCCTCCTCCAGATTGAAAGCCTCAATCTTCTCTGCGGCTACCTCCAGTCTGTTCATGAGCGCTTGGGCTTTCTTCATGTACCTGTTGACCTCTGACAGATCTCCAAATGTTTGGAATTCGTCCAGCTGCTTGGTGTAGCCTTCCAGCTCTTCTTGGAAGCGCTCTCGTTTTAACTGTAAAAACAATTCGATGAGATCAACTTGAAAGAATGTGCATCAATAATTGATGTGTGGAAAAATGAACAAGGGAATTAATAAGGATCAGTATAATAAACTTTACCTGTTGGGATTCAATGGCACAGCAATTATACCACCAAAATGAAAATATTTGGGTCAAGGAGGTTTTTCCATTAACATATCGCTTATAATACAATGGTCATTTCAAAATATAACTGAAATACATTATAGATACCCTGCATATTTTAGTCACTATGTATGCATGTGTATGGTAAAATAGTGTCTTCAATGGTGTAGTAACAATTTAAGTCCTCAAAGAAATGTATAGAGTTCCAGTGTGTGTTTGTACCTATTATTTTTTGGCCTCATCTTATTTTCAGTCTTAAACATTTAAACTGAGTTCCACAAGTGCTTGTAAAATGAACACAACACTAGTTTGCAATTTATGTCTAACCATCATTTTACATAAATGGTACTGAAACAATTAAAACATACCGTTAGGCCTTCTTGATATTGTTTTGTCTTTTCGTCTACAATCTGCCTGTGCTCGTTGAATATCTCTGGCATTCTCTCATGCCATTGAAAGGTACTGCTGTTGAGTCTCATCTCCGCCGGTGAGAATGAAGCATAGTCGACAAGAAATGCCAATCTGTCTTTGCTCAACACAAGTTGTTTTTCCAATTGAAATATTTCCTTTGTTTCTACTTTCTTGATGTACTCTGTGAGTTCCATTAGTTTCTCTGTGCTTGCAGGGGTGGTGAGTGCCTTCTCTGCAATGGCTTCGTATTCATCACATAACCTGTACAGGAATAAGTGGGGGTTTTATTTTATTTTACAAACAAAAGCTTAGCATGACACCTAAATCATTTGTTTCAATTACAAAATGATTACAAAATGATAAACAATGGTACTCATTTGCATAACTTGGTATGTCAATTCAGATGTTACCTATGTCATATTCCTTTTTGTTCAAATGGATCTAATTATATTTAAGCCTTGTAAACTGCTGTGTATTTTTGTATTGAATAGTTCAGCTACACAGACAGGAGTGAACACATTGATTTTTTAACCAAAATAGTGATCAAAAGGTCTAAAAATGGATCCCTTTTATAAATGCACCAAAATGAATCATTAGCTTACAGTCTATTTGCGTCCGCATGGTCTTTCAGCATTCGTTTCAGCAGCCTCTCACTGAGGGCTTCTGCTCTTTTGGCCAGTGCTCTGATCAGCTCATCACAGTGTAACTCAAACATGCCAAGCTGTACGACCTGAAATAAGACCATTGGATATTGGGTATTAATGCTTTGATAAAGGTGGTTGGTAATGATGACTGCAAGAGCGATAACCAATCAAACACATTCCCAAATTCCTTACCTCTCTACTTTTTTGAGCAGTGTATCATCATGGATATAAAAATAAGGGGATATGGAACTGGTTTTTCTTTTGCTTAAAAAACATCAACAAATGAATTTGAATCAAAGCTGGTGATTGTGTGGGTGTATGAGAGGGTGTGTTTGGTTTTTTATCTTTAATTTGTTTGATTTTTTGAAAATGTCTTGTTGTTTTTGAACAATTTGGCCTTTGACCCACAATAATGTGTGATCCTCTTATGTTTGGAGAAAATGAAGGGGTTAATTGTTGGGGACAAAGTACTGAAGCCAACTAAAACAGAGATGGTAAGATCTATCAAAGGCGGTATGGGATTAATGTTGGTGCCCGCCCTGAAGGATAAACCAAAGTCCTAACCACGAAATTGGCATGCAGTATCTTGACTGTGTGATTTGAACTCTGAAATCATTTTGTTTATCAATACTTTCTATATGAAATATGCAACATACTAGAGTACATACTTATAAGCACAATATAATTGCATTCACATCAGCTTTATACATTTCTGTATAAATTATATTAATCAGATAATTACAAAAAAATGTGACATTAACAAACACGCAGCTGAGAGATACACACTTGATTTGCATCACATCAGTGGCGTAGCTCAGGGGGGGGCAGGGGGGGCAAATGCCCCCCCTGACGGGAAAAACCCATTTGTGCCCCCGCCCCCAAAACCCATTTGTGCCCCCGCCCCCAAAACCCATTTGTGCCCCCGCCCCAGCCCCTCTAAAAAAATTAATAAGGGGAAAAAAAAGAAAATAGGGAAAAAAACCGAGATTGCGTGCGGGGTACTTGTTTTGTGTGGGCATATTCAGCTCAAATAGTCAAATATAAGGCAAAATTGTACATATAGTACATGAACTGTGCGATTTTTTTTGACCGTGCGAAATTTTTGATACTGGATAGGTATAAGTGTATGGTCGGACCCATTTAATGGCATGGTGGAACAAAATGTTAACCTTATGCCACATTTGATTCCATCAGAGACCTGGACATAATTTCACTACTGTTTCATCTTTTTAGATTAAGGGGTTCTCAACAGTTGGCCTGTGGACATAATACAGCCGTTCTAGCAAAATATTACTGCCATATTTAAAACTGTGTGGCCCTGCATGGTACTCAAGCAAACATAGTTGAGAATCCCTAATTTTTGTTTATGATGTGCATGAATAAAAACTAAAGTAGTGCTTGTGTCGGCGTTATGCTGAAAAGTGCTGTGTGTGTGTTTTTCAGTTGTTTATACAGCACATGATGATTATATGACACTCTCATTAGCTCATTTAATTATGGAAGGTGCTTACAAAAATACATATCAATACTGTTTGTGTATTCTTTCACATGTTAGACATGAATGATTGTTCAATCAGTTCTAAATTAGCAAACAAATTGCAATTCTTATGTCTGCGCTATTTTGGCAAATGCATGAGTCACGCCAACACTTTTCACATGATAGTGCGTCATGTTGTATCACACGGGCCATTTGCGCATTCACGCTCTTCTGTATTAATTCGCTGCAGTAAGCAGGTTCCCCAATTTGGAACTGAGCTATAGCAAACCTAGTTTGGTTCAGTGATGTTTTGAGTTGAATTGTCTAATTTGTGCAATGGGCAAATGGCTATGAGTGAAGATATGAGTAGATGTTTATTATGTTATGATATATAATTCTGTATGTACTTGTTGAAACCCTTTTTAATGTTAGGAAATGGGCTTTAGAAATTCCTATATGTACCAATACAGGTATGGTAGGTCCTATCCCAGAGATTGTTTTACAAATGGTGTGACCAGTCATGTATTCATTTATGAATTATATCTTATTTGAAAAATAGACTAAAGATTTATTAATAGTGCAGTACGCAATGCACAAGAAACTGCATGGTATTATAAAGGTCCAGACAAAGACCACTGAAACATTTGAAGCAAATCCAGACATATTTGTGAGCCAAAATAATGCCCGCTAAAAAGACAACTAGGAATCGGTTGAAATTTAATATGTACGGCTTAATTAACATGACAGGGCTGGTAGTTTTAATTCACACTATTGTCACACCATCTATAATGTAACAGGTTAAATATTGTCACTGTTTTAGAACTGTCAAAACCTCGCATCTCCATTCGGCCCTTCAGCATGTATAAAGTAATACTTCCTATGTATTAACCTTCAACCAAAACACATCTATCAACACCTTGTAAGTGCTCTTGCCCCTGCACATTTAAATAAAACAACACTTCCTATGCATCAGTTATGTGGTTTTACTTTAGACATGCTGAAGAACCCGAAAAACATACAAAGTTGTGACAGAACAGTGACGATATCTATCTATTGAGATTGAGAAAAGATAAATTTTGAAAGTGTAGAAGTGCAAAATGTGGTTAAGTATAGAGGAGAAAATCCCAGTAAAGGAAGAAAGAAACTATGGCCATGGTTATAATTTATAAAAAGGTTAATTCTTAATCAAGGCTTAATGTAATACTATTCAAATATATAAGATAGAGAAATTGTATTAATTCTGGGATAATATTTTATATTAACGAGTGTCTGACAGTAATAAAAGGACACAGCAAAGCAAGCCAAGTGCATTTAATTTAGGCAGTTTTGTTCTCATTGTGTCACGTCCCGTTGATATTCCTGGTCCAAATGAGAACAAACAGCCTGTTGTGAAGAAGAAAAAGCCAAACAAACAAAAACAAACCTTTCTCTGCTCTAGTCCATCCTATAATACAATGCAAAGCGAATGAAGCAAAAAAATGCAGATGTAATGCAACTATTACACTTAATAAATTGGTAGGGTAAAGTCGCCAATTTTCGGTCAGTGCCTATTTTCGGTCACCTGGCAAAAATCGTGTATTGCATCGGTCGTCGCCATTTTAAAAGCAATACTGGGCACCAACTATGCTGCGGTATTTTAGCCGTCAGTTTATAACGACAAGGTCATTTTCATTACACGATTTGGGCGAAGTGACCGAAAATAGGCGCTGACCGAAAACTGGCGACTTTACCCTATGCTATTTTATGAAATACCGAAAAAGCCTACAGTAATTAAGGCTTATATTACATGCACAGTAAAAAGACCAAGCAAGTATTTTATTCACTTGCTTATAACACTATAATATATCTGCCATATAGGTTTCGAATTATGAAAGCCTATCTCTCAGAAGACTCCGATCATCTATTCTGTACAGTGACATCGGAGCATATAAGCCAAATAAAAAAACAAGTTTGTCTCAGAAGGCCTTCTGAGGCAAGCTTTTAAGATTTACATTTCACCAAATAAGAAGACATCGAGCGTAGCTTTTAAAATTTGCATTTCACCGCATAACTTTTTATTCCCAATTTGTTCTTGAACTTTTGAAAACGATTGTGTGAGCCAAGTTGTGACTGTATGGAATGGGTTCTTTCCCAATTTTAAAACAGTATTTAAACTTAAGAAAAACAAGTGACTCCAAAGATTTATTGTTATTGGAACATTCTTCTTCAAATTTAATTTCACATTGGAAAGTACCGTTTCAAGTAAAAAATTAAAAAAAGATTCCGCATTTTGCAAAGCATTTTCTACTAAAAATACAATTGCATTTCGCATAGCCTTTTTCAGGTTTCTTCTGAGACAAATTTGAGGTTTTTGTCTGCCTAACAAATATAGCATTTACAGGCAAGTGCTGAAATTTGATGTTGTTGGCATCACAATCACCAGCACGATAATAATGTGCGATGACTGGAATATACTTTAATATCACAGCACAGAGGTAGATGAACAAAGTATACATTTAAAATGTATATTAATTAAGCAAGATAAATGTTTGGAATACATGAGATGTGGTTGCAGTGTAATATGGAACTATATCATTGGATGGAGGTTGATACTGATGGGTGATGGGTCGATGGCTGCCATGCTTGAGGGCCGTTTAGCCCAAAGATGGTTTTTATAAAACATACCCATGATACTCTTAGTCCTTCAATTTGCACACCCTGATGACAATATATAGGTTAATTGGTTAAAACACAGCAAGAAATATTTAAACATGATCCACAATTCAGCAATTGTACAGTTACAGTTTGTTTGCATTTTGCAGCTAGCAGTATGTCTCATTATTTCAAAACAAGAGTTAGTTAGTTTACAAAGCTTTAATTAATTGACCTGTATATGAATTGTGACTGTACATTGTTTGTCTTCTCAGGAAAAACACATTGATAATGAATACCCTAATGTCAATATCATCAATCTTGAAGACCAGGTTCACTGCTAACATACAGAGTCACTATTCTAAATAATTCAAAATTCAAAATTGATATCCCTGCCAACAGACCCCTTGTTTTGTTGTGATGGATCACATCATACACAGTGGATCAGAAAGAATGGGCACATTTTGTGCAAAAATCAGCACAAAAATGTCAAATATGTATATTCAAAATCAATAATAGTATTAAAAAGATCATTTATTGAGCTTAAATTCAATCAAGCCACATACATAACCTTTCTTATATTATTATTGTTCTTCAATATAAATGCCTGAATTCTTTGTGATACTTTTCCAAAAGGGGACCAATTCTTTCTGACTCATCCTGTATACTTATTATTGGTTGCTTTCTGAGGACCAAAAAAACAAAAACAAAACAGTTTACACTTTTCTCTAATATAAGCTGATACACTGTCATACAAATGGCTGAAAAAAAATGTACTAACATGTTGGTGATGAGAAGCTGAAAATTATAAACTTTCAACAGCAAGTATTGACTAGGTGCATTTTGTTTCTAAAATACTATAATTTTGACTATATTTAAAAAAAATGTGGACCTTTGATTTGCATTGGAATATCAATGACGGATTAATCATCAGACACTATTTTCATAATTGTTTATTTCCAGGTTTTACTACTCCGTTTATAAGAGAACAAATACCTTGCGAGTATGAAATTGAATTTCTTCCATCAGTTCTCTGTATTTCTCCACTTCCTTGGCGTAGTCTTCAAAATTGTGCTCTTCCGACATGAACCTCTCAACATCGGCTTCGGCCTGAAATGATACAATTATATGTGATGTGAATTGAAAGTGGGTAACAGCATTACTAAACCAGTGTTATTGAATTATTCAAAAATGGAATTTGTTGCCTCAATTCAATTCAATTCAAACGTGAACCCATTCTATATCATGAGGGGTTGCACATAACTAGAATGAATGAATGAATAAATCAAACAGCCTTAAGAAATTTCAACATTGCCACCATGTACAAGAATCCCTGTCGGGTCAGAATGTCCATGGTTTGTTTATCCAATGGCTATGCACCTGTTGGCTGTTAACAGCCCTCAAATTAAGAAATGGAAAGGGCAAGGCAATTTCAGGCAATTTGAAAGGGGCACCAACTTCCACCAAGGCAATTATGTACTTTTCAATGGAGTAAAAACAGCCAGAAGTTGAGGGCATCGAGGCAACTAGGTGGGGCACCGATGGCAATTGCCTTCGGTGCCTTCGGTTAATTTGAGGGCTGGCTGTTAATATAAAGGTCACACTTTCACCCCTCTGTTATGCTTATGCTTCTTCGCTCATCCATTAGTCTCCATGTTACTTTGTGGTTTTCGTATAATAATAATAATAATGCATCATCTATCTAGACAACCTATTCTGAGGCGCAAACATCAAAACAAATAAAACAAATAGTTAAAATATAAAAATAGTTACATAGAAATCAACCAGTCAAATCATAAGCAATCTTAAACAGATGAGTTTTTAAAGTCTTTTTGAAACCATCAAGTGAATCACAGAATCGAAGATCTGAAGGAAGTGAGTTCCACAGTTTAGGTGCACAAGCATAGAAAGCCCGGTCGCTATATAAAGAATATGTCCGAGGAACTGAGAGAAACTGTTTATCCGAAGATCTGAGGCGACATGATGGAATGTGTGGATTGAGAAGATCGCTGATATAAGAAGGTGCCATGTCATGTAGGGCTTTCCAGGTGAGAAGAAGAAGTTTGAAATGGATGCGATACCGAATAGGTAACCAATGGAGAAGCTGTAAAACAGGTGAAATGTGATCAAATTTTCTAGTCCTTGTGAGCATTCGTGCAGCAGCATTCTGAGCTCGTTGAAGTTTATTGAGGTTGGGTTACAGGTCTCCACTATTTCTATCCTATTCTTGCGTCCTGCTGCAAGATGTTCAATGATCAGTTTATTACTCAAAACATAAATAACATACACTTTACCTGTTTTGAAATCAGAAAGTGATACTTGTCATAAATCTTGAGATGATCTGTGGGACCAACGCTCTCTTTCTCCACCACCTCATGGACTTCCTCCTTGTGCTTCTTCAGGATGTCTTCAAGGATAATGGGACGAAGAACGGCTTTCTGTTTTGGGCCAGTCTGTAAAGCAAAGAGTGGTGTTCACATAAATTATTTTGCAGTCCATTAATTATAACATAAGTTTGTTGAATATGAGAAAATTATTTGATTGATATTTATTAGTAATGTATAATAACAAAGTGGCGCATAAACAATTGTAATATGGTTTTGTATCAGTAAATTTTAACATATATGATGTCTGATTTTATATCTTCATGTATTTTTATTCTCCAATCCTTTTTAATCCACCAGATTAACAGATCATCCAAAATTTACACATTTAAAAATTAAAACAAAAACAAAACCCTCCAAAAAATAAACAAGTGAACTCAAATTCCAACCAAAAATATGGGTGTGTCTTAGTCTAATGCAGTTACTTACCCATTCTGAATAGAGTTTGGTCTCTACTCTTGGTATCACACTAACAGCCTTGATCATCACATCGTATACATTGAGTAGTACCACTTCAAAATCAGTGAAAGTAGGCTCAAATTTGATGTCTGTACCATCCAGGACCATGCGCAGGATAAACCCAGAGTGCTGGTAGGAGTTGGCGAACCCCTGATGAAAAACCAACAGATAGTATGTACACCTTCAAAATACATAGCTACAAATCACTGGCAAATAATAAATAGATGTTCATAATTTTGTTTGGATCATACTAGAAATTACAAGCAAATGGGATCGCAGAATTATAAAATGTCTACTCAGTTTCACACAATAGAACATTTGTGAATCAACTAAAAATCAAAAATAGCAAAGATCCTATAAAAAGCAGTTGATTGTCAATTATCAAATTCTCAGTAACAACTGTATCTCTTTCATTCAGAATGGACATGGTGAAAGTTCATCATGGCAATACAATGCCTCTTACATATTGGAACTTGGCACTGTGCATAAAGCGGTTGCATTGATTTGTGTTAAAGATTGGTTTGTAAAAGGTCTAAGTTCGGCTTGATAACTAAGTCCAAGTGAAATATGAAAATGAGAAGGTTGTCTGTTTAATACTAATAATTCCTTCTTTTTTATTGTCTCTGCCACAACGTACCTCTGTTACACACAGCAATTTAGTGAAATCATTCATAGAGTCGAGACAGAGCTCCTGCAACTGCTGAGTCATCAATGCACCTGCACTGTTAAAGAAACTCTCCAGTTTCTTGGCATTGTGGTTACTAGGGACCTGTTTCCTCCTGTTACCCTGGTAATAGATGTTTTGCACTTCTGGAAACCATCTGCGTAGAAGTCGAATAAACAGAGCATTATTTTTACAGAAATGTGCTTGTCCCAAGGAAACAATTTAGATTTAAAGTGGGCACCAAGGCAAAACCTGTTTTTAAAAGACCTTTCCCCTCTGAACAAAATCTGATAAGTGGGATGAGGGTTGGGTTAGGATTCATTTTACAGTGAAGTTGCAACCAAAATTAGTAATTAAATTACATCTATATTATAAGAGATGTTGGGCCTCCCTGTTGGATCAATGCCCTGGCTAGAGCCTTATAATAAGTAGTTACACCATTGTATACAAATAAAATATTATATGAAACAAAATTGATAAATTCTCTGAGAAGAGTTCTAATGTAAAAATTGCTCTTTTTAAACCTGTAACAATTTGAATGTTTTACAATTGAAAAAGATTGTCATCCAAAATTGTATCTAATCTATTGTAGACTTACTTTTTCAGCAGTCTTTCCTTTGCTGAATCAATATGCCTCATGACTAGATTCTGAAAGAGAGCCAGCTCCATGGACTCAGTTTTCTGCTGCAATTCAACCACGTCTACTAAGCGCAAATTGCTGTGTAAAAAGGAAACAGATAATCAGATTATGAAAGCTACTAATGTCAGTGTCAAAAAAAGACATCTACAACATTGATTTATTCTTTCCCTCTCCTGTCAATCAATGTTGAAACACTTTTACAAAATGCCGTAGACAATGGCATTTTCAAACATTAAACAGGGGAGAGAATTGCCATCTTTAATGGCTGATGACAACTCTTGTTAGACATCAATGCTGTGACAGTTTGTAATGTAATACTACGAAAGGATTTTGAGGTACTTTATATAGCACAAATGGGAGCTGTTGCCCAAATGAAACAGGACAAAGGTCAATGGTTAGTTATTAATACATTTTCTATTACAGAGATGATTCTGAGATACATTAATATGTAGGGGAATAACACAAATATGAGCTCTTACCCAAATGAGACATGCCATAACTCAAGCACTTGAAGCATTGTGGGATTTGTGATGTTTAAGTCAATAGTGATCTGGCTGTTTGCTGCTAGAAAAGATTTATTCCACGGCTTTGGTACCACTGCTAGTTCCGATCTGTGGGGTGGTAGCTCTTCTTTCTTCTCTTCATCTTTTTCTCGAGGATCACGCAGCACAAAATCAACTGCAATAGGAACATGATGGTCATTCTTCAGTTTGTGATTTATATTCGGAAGTATACAGTCTTTGGAATCACTGCATGTGTGTATTACAGCACAATGGATTTCAAATGAGCCAATCGATTCTGAATTAATAACCTTATTACCTAATGACACCCCTCATAGATGTCAATCTGACTTTAAACATTAGGAGGTATTTGGCATGAATTTCCCAAAAGGGGGATGAAAAGAATGAAAAAGGGTTTTACTACAAATTCCACTTGTCATGTTGGTTTACTCAGTGATTTGCCTTAAAGTGAACAACCTGATCCATTGAAAAAATGCACTGACTGATTTGGCATCTTTTGCGGGGCAATTGATTTTACTTGAATTGACTCTTAACTTGATGTAACTCTCCTCATCTGTGTATGTTTTTTATGCATTTTTGTATATGGCTTTTTATGTTATTTTGGTTGTTAAAGAGGCGCCATGAGCGCCGCTCCGCTTTCTGCGGATGCCGGCGCATTTAAATTACTAATATTATTATCAACTTCTTAGTCTCATGACAAGTCTGGCAATATGTCCATTAGATGATTTCTCAAGCGTGAAACTGCATTTTTGATAATCGTCATTGTCATCAAAATTGTACCCAAGAAAGTAACATACATACCGATTGCTTTCTTGACACTGAGCAGGTAGTCTTCTCTCATCTCATCCGACAGATTCTCTATGGTTTCATTGAGTCCTTTCTTAAGATCCTCTGATACCAAACAGAGCACATTATCAAGCCAGGCATCTTCCATAGGAGCCACATGCTCTGTATCAATGCCATTGTGTATGTAGTAATAGTAGCGCTGGATAGGATAACAAATTATGCAATTGTATCAGATAACAATTAATATCTCTTGGCTTTTTACTACAGTATATAGTCTGATTAATTAAATATTGAACAAACAAGTTTCTACTAGCATAAACAATATGCAATTAATGTAGCGCTAGCGCGAGACTTGTGCGTATTTTCAGGCTCAAGCAGCATACATGCAGCACATGCTGCTTGGATTTGTTTACGCAGTATGCTATTCCGCACTTGTTTATTCAATTATTAATTATTCATACACTCTTAGTGGTGTCCGACCATTCAGAAAGCAAGAAACTAAAATACGCGTGTGAGAGTGCATTGAAAGTGTCTACTGCACTCCGCGTGTGCACCGTTGACTTCGCGCACCACACGATTTGTTTTGATTTGTTGTTTAGGAATCGTGGGTTCGCCGATTTTCACTGCGGGTGTTAGCAAACTTGTTAAAATGTTTTTATTCGTTTTTATAAAGATCAACAATTATGCTCAAATTGTGAATTTTGATTTGTGAGTGTCGTGTATGAATTAGGTCAATACATGCATATGTTTTGTTTCTCGAAAAATCAATGCACTTGCACAAATGTTGATATGCTCACAATAGCACTCCCCCTTCGGGGTCGTGCCATTATTCACACATCAACATCAGCGCGCGTGCATTGATTTGTCTATTTCTCTCTAAACAACACACGCATTTATTGACCTATAATTAATTAAGACTAAAAAGCTACTTTGGTGGGTATGAGAGTGTACATTCTGATATGTTCATGGGATTGTGATCATTATTTGATACCTATGGTGTAGAATAGGTTATAAAGACAAAAAATAATATATCCACTAAAATGGTTTGATAGCTCCTTTTAAAAAGGCTATAAATGGGCATCGATAGTCTCATTGCAACAACAGCATATCTCTTGAGATAGTTGTTGTGAATAGAAAAACACATATGCAATGGTGAAAGTGTGAAGGCTTCGAACATTTTGAACATATTCAAATGTTACATATATCGCTTTTGTAGTTTGAGGTAACAATACTTAGAATGTATTATTATACAATTTTGCTTTGTGTTTTATTTCTGGGACCCAAATGAAGGTCTGTGGCACAAATGTGAGGCTGCCCCTACCACACTTTGTCTTACACTCTGCCCCTACCGCAATCTGTGTCTTACACTCTGCCCCTACCGCAATCTGTGTCTTACACTCTGCCCCTACCGCAATCTTTGTCTTACACTCTGCCCCTACCACAATCTTTGTCTTACCAGGATATCCTTTTCTGCAGCTGTGGGTGATCCTGTTCTGGAGATGGGAGGTAGTTCTCCATCTGCTGATGACGGTCTGCTAGGAGACGACTCTTGTTGCCTATGAAACACAAACAAAACAATAAAATAATAGAAACAATGTATAATCAATTATAAACATCGGCAGAAATCACAGCAGGATCAGATTTCTTTCTTGTGAACCGTTCTCACATATAGTTCAGCACATTGGGAGGCATGCACTGAGTTATTAAAACATGTACGAAAGATGAAGTTAGTAATTAACATATACTCTAAATATTAAATTATCATTAATGCATTCCAATAAATCTAAAACAACGGATTTGACCAACATTCTGGCCGAAAACAGGCTGTTGTTTACTAAATTAACTTATGAATCAGATCAGATTTTTTCTTGTGAACTTTTCTGCCATTTAGTTCAACACATTGGGAGGCATGTACGTCCCCTGAGATGGTCGGAAATGTGTACAATAAATCATGAATGAAAAAAATGAATGAATGTAAATCTAAAAACAAAATTAGACTAAAATTCTGGTCGAAAACAGGCTGGTGTTTACTAAATGAATGAAACATGGCCTTCCTTTGTGATTGTCATTGACCAGGGCCACATGTTGATCTTACTGGTAGAGTGCACCCATTACTTCCTACATCATCCAGCAATATATACCAAACTTACATAATAATGTTAACCAGCGCATTGCGGAAACTCTCTCTGTCTTTGCGTGGATGTGAGAAGGCTTTAGCTTTAGGACTGGTTTTGACTTCTCCATTGGATTCAGGATCCCAGGACTTGCTACGATTACCTTTGCCTCGTCTTTTAGCTAGATGGAGAAAAAACCAGTTGAGAATAAAGTAGTTAGTAGGGGCTTACATTATATTACCATTACTTTTACGCTCTTTAGAATTTGCCCCAGTGTATTTGCTAGTACAGTACTAAATGTTCAATATGTTATTTAGCGCCCTTTTTGGGTACAGGTCGATCAGAACTCAATTTGTCAGTATTATTATCTATGAAATAATATTAACAATTCACTGTTTAGAATAGGCTATACAAATACACCTTATAAATATTCATGAACTAATCATGCCAATTCATTGGCCAATTCCTATCACAAGTACTATTTCCCTAGGGAAATAGTATACAAATATTGACTGCTATGAGGGGCATGGTCAAATTATAGGCCCAAGGTGATCTCAAAACCAGACTATGCCCGAGGCGGAGCCGAGGGGCATAGTCGGGTTTTGAGATCACCGAGGGCCTATAATTTGAACATGACCCGAATGAAAGCAGTCAATATTTGATTTATATACCAAATATATAGATTGTTGTCATTTGATTGGTTAAAAGAACATTTTCTATCAACATATTCACCTTAGACCAACCAAAGTTTCATGAAATGAAGGTACACAAGACCAAACCTTCACCGTTCTGTTGCCTAGAGTAGAATCGGATTTCCGAATTTGGCAGGCTTGTCATTGTATAATATTATTCTTACCGTAGCGATTCTAACACTAACAGGATTTCACTTGACAATTTGCATTAAGGCTATAGCGGAATCCATCATATCTTTGATACCTTCTTCATTAACAAAGGCAACCAGAGCTGTTGTTTTTATTCATCTTAAAACGGTAAAAACAACAATGCGAAACTACACCCCGGCAGACAGCAGACAAATTCGCGGAAACAAAATACAAGAAGTTGAAACGTCAAAGGTCACCGTGTCAAACACACAGGGTGTACACAGGGTGTTTAAAAAGAATATTTTTATATCGTCGCCGAAAGTTTGTTCGTAGTCCGTCAGATCGGGCGGGACGATTCCAGCGATTCGGTTGATTCAAACCGGGTTACGGACACGGATCGCTTGATTTATCAATCTTGGGGTGTGATGCCATCATAAATGACTATGCCCGGGCATAGTCGCGACCATGCCCGGGCATAGTTGTTTTCATGACGTCATATTAAAATTGAAGGCATAGCTTGATTATCCCCTCACTTTTAACCAATCAAATGACAGGAATCTATATATGCGGTATATAATTTTGACTATTTCCCTACAACCTCATCCCCAGAGTCACAGTGAGGTGTAATAAAACAAATACTACATGGTATGATCGGGGCAATAGGGCACTCTATTTTCCCTCGGTAGTGGCCCGCTACGAGCCTATCACCACCCTTCGGGTTTGGGGTGATAGGCCCGCAGCCAGTACCTCGGCAAAATAGTTTGCTCTATTTCCCCTCTACCATGTAGTATAATACTTTATAATTTATTCATCTAACTCTGTGAAATTACCTCAGAGCATATTCTAGTGATCGATTGCAGCATTTTTTACGCTAATAATGCTAAGATTCCTCTTTCAATACATCACACTCGCAATAATTAGATGCGATCATCGGAATATGCTCTGATGTCCCTGCACAGGGTTAGATGAAGTATAAAGACAAACTGTGCCATCAGAAGTAACCTTACTTGGAGATTTAATCTGGTGTGAAACATTTAAATCTTCAACTTGTTCCTCTGGTGGTTTTCCAGACAGCAAAAACGATGGTGGGTTGGCTTGCCATATTGGCTTGGTTCGTTTCTAGTATAAAAAAGAAGAAATGATGATAAATCCCATTAATCTTAAAGTCTACTACAGTCAAATAGATAAAGCATATTTCTATACAATTGCAGGGTATTGTTGGTGATGGTTCTATATTAATCATTTAACCAGCAATATTGCTGAATCTATTACAACAATGGTATTGATGCAGCTGAAGGTAGCGATGGCAGAGTTCCACCAAATAAGCACAGCGCAAGCATCCATTAAATGTGTACCAATACAATTCATCGGACTTTCGAAAAGCACCCTAACAAATATAATAAGCCCACTGACAAGAATGATCTGTATTTGGCTGCCCAACAAATTTAAGTAAATTTAAGTAAAATAAGGTAATTAAGGCACAAAAATGAATTTTCATTTGTATTATTACTTTACTCCCTCTTTGCTAGATAATTGTTTATAAAGTCTTTTATTAAATACTTACAGCAGGCAATGTTGGCAGAAATGAACCTGGGACATCCGGATTCTTGCCTTTGTTTTTGCGAGGGACTTGAAACTAGAAAGAAAAAAGAGAATGAAAATACCCAAGTTGTTTATAATCAAAACAAATAATTGTCGATCAGAGCGTCGTGATTAAAGCACTCGCGTTCATCCCGCACTGCATTCCAAAACTACAGGCACACAGAGCTGTTGGGGTAATGCAGATGTTGCATGTACGCGAGGGAATGATTTGAAATGATCAACAGCTAAACTTATAAGCGCATAGGCAGCGACTTTATAAGATGGAATGATGATGATTATAAAAGGCTCTATTTTTAAAGCCCTACTCTTTTAAGGCCCTAGTAATTAAGGTTAAAACAGACAGAGTCTATAGTCTCCAATCAGAGACACAGCACACTGCTGCATGGAATCCCCAACATAAGGTGGTAGTTGGAACAAGTGCAACACAGCAGTGTCACTGTCAGATACGTCACAGTGAACTTCGACCCTAAAAATGTACATAGCATCACCCCAACAAAGCTGGACACCCTAAGATGGCCAACACTGCAGAGCAGGACTGTAGGAGGCACCTTCAAACTGTTGACCAACATGCTCGTATATGCACACACTGTTCAGTTTAACTATCTTTCAATTCAGTACTGAATTATATGCATCAGAAGAACCTGGTGCAAGCTCAATCTATAATTTATCTGGCGTACTGCCCAGAGAACTTCTGAAAGAGACAATTAAGCCTATTCACTAGTTAGTTTAATGCATGAATGTTATATACGGTTACACAGGCCGAGCACTAAAAATGGACTTCGACCATGATCACTGTGCGATGGGGGTATCTATTTATTAATAATAATAATAAAAAAATAATAATAAATAATAAGGGGGGGCACCACCAAATATACGCTTCATGAACATTGAGTGTTGACAGTCATGTTCACGGTGCTATTGTGGCGCTTTCTGCAAAACTTGAGATATAATGTTTGATATCAAATTCAAGCATTTGTCTTCAATTTTTTGAATATTTTACCAAAATTTGGAAAACCCTGTTGAATATTTATGCGTGGGACACTCCGTAAATTATACGCGGCGCATTTTTAGACGTGTTTAGAGTCATTTTCATGGTCATATTTTGAAATATTCTGCAGTACTTGAGAGACACTGTTTGCTCTCAAAATACGGAAAATTATCTCAACTCTCTAAATCACCGGTCAAAACATGGTCCTATCCCTTGACTTTTCCCGCTACAGCGACAAATAGCGCCGCAACCCTATTTTCAATGATAGGCCTACACATCACTCATATTTGGGTATCAGCTGTCGTGAACATCCGCGTGCCTATTTTAGCTTAACGTTTTCAAAATAGTATGATTTGTTGGTTATATAATCTCAACTGATATCTCAATCATATTACCGAATATCGTGCAATTTCAAGCCTATCTTCTTATTAAAATCGTGACTTCAATGTTAGAACTTCATTAACCGAACTGCGTTATTACATAAATGCGGAGTGATTTGGTGGTGCGCCCCCTTAGAACCACCATAATTTTATATTTTGACAATTTCATCTCTTTCATATTGTTACCAACACAATTCTAAACAATACACATCAAATTTCATCAAATTTCATGGACTATACTTTTAAAACTACATCCATTTAAAGATCGGTATTTTTACCCCCAAAATAGCAATAATTTAACAAGCAGGCTGTTATCTTATTTACTTAACAAATCGAATTCATTTAAAAACATATGCATGCTTTGACATATCAAAATCGACATCTTCAAACATATGTTGTCAGTCCATTTTTAAAACATAAATACTGTTTGTTTATTTTTTCTAAAATAAATTTGATCAAAACTTTGTAATGTTACCGTTGGGTACGCATGGTCTATCAAAAATAAAGCTACACAATATTACACTCCATAAAGTGATACGATTTTGACTCAATTCATGTCTGGTTGACGTGACACACACTGAGATAGAGATCATGCTAATTATTTCTGTAAATGTCACTTGTAAAATCATGTTTTAACATGTTATTTATATAGTAAATAGGCCATAGACCTTACCTAATAATGATTAATAAACGTAATTCAGGTTCTAAATATAACTGAAGCGGGCATGCGTTGTGTCACCTACGCAACGCGCCTTTGCGTATTATACGACGCCGAGATGATGGCGCGGTTAGACATACGCTTATGAGTGAGCGTTACGAGATTATTAATAAGTCGGCATAACTTAGAAAGTTTAATATATCGAAGTAATGTAGACTACATTAGGGATAGGTTACTATACACTGGTGGCAGCGGTGGGTGGGGGATCGGACAACGGGAGACAGCCTGACATGACTCCTTGGCCTGGCGTTGATATCGGTTGAATTGCTATAAACACAATACAATAAGAGGATTAGAGTAGGGTTAGTGTTTAGGGTTAGAGGTCCGAGCTAAGGTTAAGATTAGGGTTAGGATTAGGGTTGGATAAGGTCATAGGATTAGGGTTATAGGTAAGCTTAGGGATTTCCCGTGAATTTTTTAGGTGAAAACCGTGGGCAATGTTTGTGAAAAGCGTGATTTACCATGATTATTGAGATTTCAAGAAAAAACCGCGCCGAAATTCCGTGATTTACGGAGCTCGGAGCGCAGGTCGTATTTTTAGGCATTTACCAATTCCCGGCGGCCTAGGCGGCATTTTTGCCAGTTACTAAAGACCTGCGTTGATGTACACGTGTTGTTAGAAATCCCGCATGAAAGTAGTAATAAAATCTATATTTTTCGTACTAAATGCAGACAAAATGTTTTGTACATTATTGAAATTAATAATAAAGCTGTTTTGCGCAACCATTTGTACAAATATAGCCCAAAAAAACATTTTAAAAATATTTTTCATGTTACGTTTTTTAAGTTACTGTATGTAAATTATTTTGTTTTTCCTTGCGAGGTCATGATGTGACCTGAAAACATGTAAACATTTATAACAAATCTCTACCAATCACAGAGCTCTTTTGTATTTACAAAAATATAATTGTAATTTATTCATCATCACATGACTTTTTTATGAATGAATTATGTTGAATATTCATTAATGTTGTCGTCGTCAAAAGAAACGGGAACCATCGGAGTTCGTAATGACGGTGCTCTAAAATACTCTTTGAATTGCCACATGTATTTTCAATACGATTTACATCTGGGTGACCCCCGGCGTCGTAGGCTCACTGCCTTTGCCATTGAAAGCTATTGTAAGCACCTTGTAATGCAATGTAATGCAATACAATGCAATGCAATATGAATGATGGCGATACGATGTTGTTTGATGTCGTTTTATAGCTTTTTGTGACATTGAAACATGTGAGTCATGCTCTTAAAGGGTCTTGAATCAATAATCACCCATTGAACACGCTGGATTATTTTTTGTATCGACTAACAACGTTTCTGAAGAGGGTGGCGTATGTAAACAATCTCTATGTTCTTTTGAAGTTGGGTTTGATTGAAGTAGGCCTACTTATTTCTTTAGAAGACGACGGTCTTTTGTTTATCTCATTCAAATAAATTCGATATTATACAATTGAACTTCAATCAGTCGTGTCAAGTAGGCCTAGAGTTGAATGCACAGTACATTGTGCGTCGATATCGTCTTGAAAGGAAATATTTCAATAGGAATTCGGAAAATTGATTTTTGCTATTAAATAAAACTGTAAAAATCGGCTTGTCGGACAATTATCGCGGCTGAAATAACAATTCCGCGATTTTACGGTACTGTTTACAAAATCCGCGATTTTGATGATTTTAGCATGAATACCGTGAATTGCGGCGTGAATACCGTGAACACGGGAAACCCCTAAGCTTAGTTATAGGGTTAGAGCTATGGGTTAGGGTTAGGGTCATGAGTTCGGGTTAGGGGTTAGGGGTAGGGTACAAATTATGGGTTATGGGTTTATGCCAAGGGGGGTGTAATAATGGGTAACTCATAATGAGTTCAGTATATGCGCCAAGGGTTATGAGTTTAGGGTTTAAGTTGGGCCCATGTCGGATTTGTGATTAGCACTGTATATGCCTAGTTAAGATCGCGGCGATACACCCTCCCCCTGTCAAAACATTGGCGACTTTCAAGGAACCGCCTCCTTGCCCCCCCCCCCCCCCCCCCCACAACTGCTCCCCTTGCCCCACGCCTCCCTACATATGGCTGTTCTTTCATTCAGGAGGCCTATCTAATTGAACCATACGAGTTTTCGTTTTCTTGTAGACATTTTCACTAGTCCTATAGATAGTTTATAAGCTACATACATAGTGTACTAGCGATCAAAATATGTGTTTGACTGAGCAAGTGATGCAGTGAAACCTTTGTTTGATAGATTTTACAAATTTAAATTCAATATGCACACTGTTTCAGAGTATTTTACTTCAGCACACCACTTTTTGTTAGGTAACGGATGAAAATAGATCCCTAAAGTCCATAATTTAGTTGATAAAATATGAATTTCTATAAAACTGCGCTGCAAAAGCCCTCTTATAAGGGGGCGCACCACCAAATATACGCTTCATGAACATTGAGTGTTGACAGTCATGTTCACGGTGCTATTGTGGCGCTTTCTGCAAAACTTGAGATATAGTGTTTGATATCAAATTCAAGCATTTGTCTTCAATTTTTTGAATATTTTACCAAAATTTGGAAAACCCTGAACTTGAATATTTATGCGTGGGACACTCCGTAAATTATACGCGGCGCATTTTTAGACGTGTTTAGAGTCATTTTCATGGTCATATTTTGAAATATTCTGCAGTACTTGAGAGACACTGTTTGCTCTCAAAATACGGAAAATTATCTCAACTCTCTAAATCACCGGTCAAAACATGGTCCTATCCCTTGACTTTTCCCGCTACAGCGACAAATAGCGCCGCAACCCTATTTTCAATGATACACATCACTCATATTTGGGTATCGGCTGTCGTGAACATCCGCGTGCCTATTTTAGCTTAACGTTTTCAAAATAGTATGATTTGTTGGTTATATAATCTCAACTGATATCTCAACTCAATCATATTGCCGAATATCGTGCAATTTCAAGCCTATCTTCTTATTAAAATCGTGACTTCAATGTTAGAACTTCATTAACCGAATTGCGTTATTACATAAATGCGAAGTGATTTGGTGGTGCGCCCCCACAAAGTTTAAAAGCACTGATGCTTCTCTTTTTGATTGCGTGCATCTGTCTGTGGCAACAAAGGTAGACAATGAAATAATGACAGATAAAATGCAAGAAAAATAATCCTGTATCTTTTTCTTATTAAAATATCATTTGTATTTATTATTTTTGCGATAAATAGCCTTAAAAAGTTAAAACTATAGGTAAATTAATAATTGAACTAACACAACTAAGCAGCGTATCGCGTACATTGCGTGAAGCGCGCACAACCATTCGCGTGATAATTTCGGGCGCGTTCATCTTTGTTTTGTACTGCGTTTGTGATGTTCGTTCAATTATTAATTTACCTATAATACTATAATCAAAACATAGCGTATACGACTGGTTCGTATCGTGCTTAACCGCATCATTCACGATGGCAAGGGCGCAGTTAAATCGGAAGATGTGACGTACTTGTAAACAAATAGGTAATTGACAAATCAATCATGGGCCCTAATCAACAAGACCCCAATGCGACTGCTGTGGTTACGCACCAGCCGTCACGCCGCATGGGATGCTAGAGCCTATAATCAAAACAAAAATGTGTCGATCAAAGCGTATACGATTCCCCAGGGTCCAATGCGACTGGTGCGTAACCATGTCATTCGCGATGGCAAGGGCGCAGTAAAACCGGAAGATGTGACATACGTGAGCAACCGGAAGATGTGACATACGTGAGCATGTAACCACAGCAGTCCCATTGTTTGAATGCGTCATCAAACTGCGTTTTATATTCGGATGACTGCGAACGTGAATGCTATGATCGACAATTATTCATTTCGATAGCTTTCAACGTTGACGTTGTTGATCCGCTGCGGCGCTGAGCGGCAGAGAGTTGGTTTGTACATTTTGTGACAAGCGTAGGTAGCGTTGGCATTGACAACTCTTGCGCTCAGCAGTCGAGCGTAAAGTATTATATGTTCAGGGCTTAACAGTTCGCATCGGATTTTAGATTATGACGACAGTGCAAGTTTTAGAGATGTTTTGGTATATTTTCTCACCTGAACATCGGCCATTTTTCGAGGAAGGAAGCTTGTTGTTTTTCCCGGCGTAGGCTAGACCAATTTTAATGATTACTCTTAAAGAACCGTTATCACTAAAAAGCCTATTGAAACGGGAGAAAAGCTTCTCCCTAGGCCATTTTAAATATCAAAGAATTAATTAAGTTAAATGAATGATAATACACATATTTTGGTAGACTTCAGACCAATATTTATCACGATCATTTACGTGTGTTGCTACGAACGTTGCTTAGCAGTCTCGTTCAATAATATTTAAGAAAACTAGATATAAAAATGTCATTGTAATTTAAAATGTTACATTGTTTTAATGACAAAATGACAATGCTTAATTTTAAAAATAGTCAATACGTCAAAAATGTATTTTATATACAATAAATAAAATATTATATATTAAATAAACTAAAACTTTGTAAAGGTCAATGAAAATTGTTGACCTTTGACCTGTTAAAACAGCTGACCCCGTTGACCTTTTAAAAATCGGCTGCTCAGCTTTGTTGTGATTTTCTTTCATGTGAAAATCACGCATTTCAGAAATTGGCAGAGACATGGCAAAAAGTTATAATCCATTGATAAAGAGAATTGCCATTGGGATATTTCCAGTTTGTGCTGGGGGATCATGGTTCTTTTACAAAAAGATGCAAGGTATGCAAAATATCAGTAAGGTTTTTTGGTGCCCACTTACTTCATAATTCGGCAGACATGACATGCTGCTGCAGCGCAGCTGTACACAATACTGAAATACAAAATAGGTCATCTAAATATGATCCGATTGTTCCGCAATCCAAAAAGCAAATGAGGTATTGGGTATTTCGCTTGAAGTCTTTAATTTTGTTTTGCTTTAAAAAAAAGTGTATTATTAATATTATATTTAACTTTTAAGTGATTTTCTGGCCACCAGCACTACTCTAGTCACTACTATACTCTGTTTGGCCATCTCGAGACAGTGACGTAACTGAACAGGCGCAGCTTTGACGCACGCGTGTGTATCTTCCGCCTTTCAACGCTCGTGTTTGTACGCCAGCGCCGCGAGTATGCGCGCGCGTTATGTGATGCAATTAGTAGAATACGCGGTTACGTCACTGTCTCGAGATGGCCAAACAGAGTATAGTGATAGTCTAGTCCTAGTACAACAAATCATACTTAGGGATATTTGTCATCAGTTGGTATTATTCATCATAGGGTATTTTGCATGTTTCACTATCTGTCCCCATCCTAAGTATGACTCCTTCTAAATATGATTTTTGTGGTAATTTCTGTATCGCTTACCAGAGCTCAAAAACACACTTCTTTGTGCTTGTTCTTATCTACTCTTTCTCATCTATCTTGCCATTCGTTTAACATTTTGTACAAATGCACTATTCCCTTGAAATTTAAAGCGAAATTCTAATCCCATTCACTTTACGGCACTCGCGATGTTTATCGAAATCGGCGCCATGTTTGATTTAAATGAATAGTCTCATATTAATATTTTCGTTAGTTCGTAATGGTGTGCGTAGCGTATATAGATGTTTGTTATTTAGCGATGGGGTATGAGACTAATCTGGACCGCGGTACGATCCCGAAATGTCTAAACAAAATTCTGCCATTGCATTTACATGGCGGAGAATTATGATTAAATAATGGAATAATTTAGCATTTTCATGTTTTAAAAAGTGGCTGTAAAGAAAGATGAGGACTTTATGAAGGTGCGTAGCTAGTATGAAAATCAACGGAAAAGCAGTTTTGCTGTAATTCACCCACAACTCATTTGAGTTGCACTCCATTCACTTCATACAGCAAATTAAATTGACAGTTTCTCGCAATACAATTTCCCCATACGTTGGTAGGGAAGAAAAAAAAACAGAAAAAAACCCCAACGTATGAGTTTCCTGTACTAGTCTAGTCCAGGGGTTCTCAACCTGGGGGTCGTGACCCCCATGGGGGTCGTTTGGGGTTTTCCAGGGGGTCATGAAGGGCTCATAAATATAGGTTTTGGGGTAACCGTGTTACATTTCGATTAAAAAAACTTAGAAAAACCCAAAAGAAACATTGAAATATGCAAAATTTCCTGCTCGCTACCCTCGCATTCAAAGTAAGCAGTTTCATTTATGATATCCGGCTAGTGTTTTTTTTCTTCAATTTTTTTTTGGGGGTCACGGTTCTGACCAGGAATGTCAAAAGGGGTCGTGGGGCAAAAAGGTTGAGAACCACTGGACTCTAGTCACTACTACTAGTACAACAAATCATACTTAGTGATATTTGTCATCAGTTGGTATTATTCATCATACAGTGTAGGGTATTTTGCATGTTTCACTATCTGTCCCCATCCTAATTGGTAGGGGGAAAAAAGAAGAAAAAAACCCACACCAACGTATGGGTTTCCTGTACTAAGTCACTACTGCCGATACTGGCACAGTGCGTGGTACTGGAGAATATGGAGGCTGAGCCTGACATTGACATTTAGACGTTCAAACTAGCTCTGATTTCTGAATCCTAGCTCTCTCTATCAACCCGCAGAAAAACAGCAAGAATCCAAATAATGCGCAAACCTACTTTGGCAAAGCCAGGCATAATAGGCAATGTAGGGGGGCCACTTCACCTTACCAGTCCACGATTACCTGCAACCAGCTCAACTGCGCACCTGACAGTCTAACAATATTTCATACATCACCTACCAGTCATCCAAAGTGGCAAAGACTGTCATAAATATTCATTCATTCCCCGAACAATAAGGGACTGGAACTCTTTACCCCAAGACATCACTGATATTCCTAAATCGGAAACATTTAAATCAAACGTCACAAAGCACTACCAAACCCAAGACCAAGAAAATAAGGACTAAGCACAGCAAAAACAATAGCATCGCACAATGTTCACTTCCTGCTTGGATAGTCCCACACTGGGATGTAAAGCAGTATACTGAAAGAAGATGAAGAAGCATCAATAGCTCTGAATCAGTGGCGTAGCTAAGGGGGGCAGTTGCCCCCCCCCCCCCCCCCCCCCCCCCCCTGACAGAATTTGTTGTGCCCCCACCCCCCTTTGTGCCCGCCCCACTCTTCGGATATAGGGCTTATATGCGTTTTAACCATTTAAAAATGACCATCTTCTCCTGGTTTTTAAAAATAAATGACTGATTAAAACACTGAGGATTGGCCATTATTTGTTGACTGTGGTGCTTTTTGGACTGCGAAATGTTCTTCTTCTTCTTCTTCTTCTTCCATTAAAGTACAGACCGCCATTGGCGTATTCACGTACTGTGTGCTTTGTGGGTGCTGGATATGTACAATGTGCAGAGCTAAACTAATGTGCGCTAAAAACATGGGTGGAGCTAACGAAGCTGGATAGACTGCGTCTGCCCTCTGAAGCAATCGAGGGAGGCGCTGTCAACAAGCTGCTGTGGTAGAGCATTCCAGAGTCTGATGCCATCCGGGAAAAATGAGTGACGGAAGACGTCTATTCTGGCGAATGGAACCAGATACTTCTGGGTGTGTCCTCGCATCATCAGGGTTGGTGTGAGGTAGGATGTTGGAATATCTACCAGGTCGTTCACGATACGGTACATCATTTCAACTTTGGCCTGTGCTCGTCTTTCCTGTAATGATGACCACTTCAGCTGATCAAGCATGGCTGTGACACTACTGGTTGTTCTGTAGTCATAAAAGACGAACCTGGCATATTTACGCTGTACCATTTCCAATCTATTGATGTTAGCATTGGTATGAGGATCCCAAAGGATGCTGGCATATTCGACAAGTGGACGAAGAAGGGTAGTGTAACACAACACCTTAGTTTCACGTGGACATTGATGTATGTTTCTCTGGAGGAATGCACGGGTGGAGTTTGCCTTTGATGTGACCTTCTGAATGTGGTGGTTCCAATTGAGACTGCGATGTATGTTTACGCCCAGGTACTTGGCAGTGTCTGCCTCTTCAAGAATATGGCCATGGATGTTGTACGGTTCTTTGATGATGTTTCTCTTGTTGGTGACATGAAGAATTTGACATTTTTTTGGGTGAAATTCCATCTGCCAGTCTGCCTCCCACTGCTGAAGCTGATCAAGGTCATTCTGAAGTTTGTTGGCATCATCAGTGGACTTGATCTTTCTATATAAGACGCAGTCGTCCGCAAACAACTTGACCGAGGATTCAGATGAAATTTTGTCCGGCAAGTCATTTATGAACAGAAGGAAAAGTAGTGGACCGAGGACACTACCCTGAGGACACTACCCTGAGGCACTACATGTTGTGACCGTGCGAAATGTTTTGACCTCACCCCCCCCCCCCCAGTCCATGTCATGCGTCAGGGATTTTCATCAATATTTTTCAAATTTTCTGAATAAAATTAGTTGCTTCAGATATCATGTTTATGTTCAAGTTGTATATATTTGTTAAATATCTCTACCTTTATCTATTTCCAAGAAATACTGGCTTGAATTTCAATCGCCTTATTCCCGTGAACCTGAAAAGGAGGATTATTTCATGGTTCTAAGGCCTAAAGGGGTTGGTCACTACCAAACTTGTGTAAAATACATATAAGAAAGATACAAACTGGTTTCAAACATCTAAAACTCTGAAACACCTGAACAAAAAAGTTATGACTGAAATAAAGACAAAAAAGAAAATTGAAGCGGACCCAAAAAAGGAAGCGTTTTAAATTCATTCATTGTTAGTACAGTAGGCCTACTATTGTAGGGCAATATTGATACTTGATAGCACATGGGAAATGCTACCCTTATAATATCCTTGGCCAGTTTCGGATCAGGGATGCATTGAGCATGGCATAACCATATGCAGTTAAAGGCATATTATGTGATCTTTTCCAGAGAGCGCCCTCTAGTCATGATTTTTTTAGAAAGTAGATTTTCTTGCAGATTTACATTTCTGATCATAAATCGTACATACATTCCAAGTTACAGAGCGATACGATTCCTAATTACCTCAAAATCATGGTTTTAGAGTGAATTTAGAGTGAAAATATAAACTGTCGTGTTAAGTTTATTTTCACCCTAAAACCATGATTTTGAAGTAATTAAGAATCGTATCGTCCTGTAACTTGGAATGTATATACGATTTATGATCAGAAATGTAAATCTGCAAGAAAATCTGCTTTCAATTTGTTTTCCGATGTTGAGGGCATTCCCTGGAAAGATCACATAATATACCTTTAAGGGTGGGTGAGGTTCAAACAATTTCCCCCTTAGAACAAAATGGCCTGGTAGAATCAAATATAGCGTAGCGAGTAAATCGTTTCATGGGTAGGGGCAATTGCCCTGGCAGGGAGTTAAGGGGGCAGCGCCCCTGAAGCTTATGGGTTTTAGGCATTTTAACGCAAGGAGACTCAGAGGGCTTCTGGTGAATATATTTTCACATTTTATCACAATTACAGCAATGATCCTGATTTTGCAAATAATGGTAATTGTTCAATGTTCTCCTCCCCCTTTTTCTCCCCCCCCCCCCCCCCCCCCCCACTCCCTTTCTTTTCCTTACCACCTTTTTTCTTCCCCATGCTTCCAAAATGTCTACCCAAAATGTCCCAGGATGGGTTAGCAACTCGTTGCATGCCCACCCCTAGTTATGCCACTGGCATTGAGTGTCTAATGCAAGCAATGCATTCAACCAAACTTGTATGTAACAATATCATACTGTCCTCCAGAATGGATGTGCCACTTGTGGTTTGAATTAGACTTAAGACCTGTTTACATATATCTCATATTTCTGAACCCTAGTGGCTATATCAACTTGTTTTAACAAAGTTGTTACATCTACAAAAAGGGAAATCCATTGTGTGTCGTCAGCAATGTTATACTGGCTGTGACTTTTAAGCTTTGAAGAATCTCTCAGATATGTCCCATCATACCAAACAAACTCCTATTTTTTATTCTTTTTTGCATTTTTTTCCCCTTCTCCAGCTGGTATAATAGCACATAGTTACTTTCCGGAAGCCATGAGGCTCTTAAGAGAAGATCCTGTAGCATCTGACAGATTAGGAAAACCTATTTTTAATAAATATATCAATTTAGTTGATTCATGGAATCAGGTACATGGAACTTATGCCCAGGTAAGTGCTCACAACATCTGACTATGGAGGAATCTTCAGGGAGGGGGGAACTCAGATATTAAGATGTAAGCATCCATGTGAATGAAAAATACCTATTCAAAGTTTTTTCAACCACTATGGGGCCCCGTGTCAACACATTCCTAGGGTTTCAAAATCCCCAATTTCAGAGAATAAGGGTGTTTCTTAATAATTATATTCATCTGGTGAAAATAGCCAAATAAGCAAATAAAATCACTTACCATCAAAATTTGGGAATTCAATCACAGCTTAAAGACTTCAAGGGCTTAGACTGGCAAAGCAAAATCTTGATTAAGGCAACGAAAAAAAGAAACATTGTTCTATGAGTCCAACCAAACCATTTTTTGTCCAAATAATTGTTTGGCTTTTCCAAATATGGCAACAGATATTGTTGATTTTTACATTTATTTTGAAGGGGGAAAAAGAAGAAGGAAAAAAAAGGCTGACCAACCGAGCATCTGCAATCAGGGTGGTTTCTGAGATTGCATTCACATGGATGCTAACAACTCTCATACATGAGTTCCCTCCTTTTTAGGGTCTGTTAATTTGATCAAATCTCCTAAACCGTAAGTGCATAATGAACAATGAACCATCTATAATCTTGAATTAAAAAGTAATATATCTGGCCATTAGCCTTTGATACAGATCTTGCTAGGATCTTTAAAACAGGAGTCCCTCCCTTCCAATAATGATAGCGGGAAAAGGTTTGTCTCAAAAGACTGCATATCTTTTAAAATTTACATTTTCCAATTTTTTCTTGAACTTTTGAAAATGATGGTGTGAGCCAAGCTGTGACTAAATGGAATGTTTTTTCCAATATTAAAACAGTATTTAAACTCAAGAAAAACAACTGAATCCAGTGATTTATTTGACTATGCTTACTTGAAATTTTAATATCATATATTGTGAAGTACCATATAATTATAAGCTACATTTTCTTGCTTCACATGTAACATTTTACTTCCGTATGTAACATTTTGCATAGCATTTTTTACTAAGATTTTCTTTTTGGAAAATTTGCAGTCTTTTTTCAGGCTTCTTTTGGGACAAACATTTTATTTTTGCCTTTTGGTTGGTAAACAGTTTGTTATTCAGCTTTTACACTAACTATTTACATTTCAGCTTAAAATTCCTGTTAAAGGCAAAAACAGAAAAGGACTTATGGTTATGTGGGCTACTAGATCACAACTAGATTCTCAAGAGTAAGTTTCATTTTTAATTGTCTTTACAAAAAATAATTAACATTTGGGATATTTAATAAAAATGTTTAATCCATTTTCTTATTAGTTTGTTAGCAAAAATAAATGCAGAAAAATAGCATTACTGGTAGTTAAAATAAAATAAATTGGATTTATATACGAGGTGTTATTGTTATTCATTAGTTACCATTACATATCAGCATGGTATTATTCTTCCTTAATTGGTGCATAAATTACAGCAAAGCACTCTATTCTGCTGTGGAATTGAAGCATTTTGATCTAATTGCACCTGAAGTACATGTTGGTGGCTGGGTCTTACACATGGTGAGTGAAACAGGGTTCAAAACACCTGGTGCCAACTACGAATGTTGGTTCCCCTCTCACCATGGTGCATCAAAAGAACAAAAGTTTATGACAAACAAAACAAATTCTACTTTGGTAGACAAATATTAAGTGGTAGGCCTATAATTATATTGTTTCATTTTGATATTATTTCTGATATTCATTATTTTATTTCTACTTTGGTTTCAGCTGGAGTATTCAAAGGTTGCATTTGCTCACAAAAAATGACCCACCGCTATTCATCTATGACCCCGATGCAGAACAGCATACAAACTATAATTCTGAAGAATTTATGAAATAACTTCTGTTTTACTAAAGGTTTATTGACTGAAAGTGCAATTTAATGGTGCAGACAGTTTGATGATACTCAAATTTGGAGGTGACATCATGTCATGGGCGCATCATTTCTACACCAATACAGACATCTTTCTTTATTCATTTGATCGCCTGGTGGAGATCCCATTACATTGCAGTTACGCGACATATTATATGACGAGAGCGATAGAATATTAGCTCTGACGTCACCTCCCATCGTGAGGTAACACAAAGTATAGCAAAACAGTCGCCTGGTAGTCATAGGCAATTGATTATAGGCAAAACAGTGTTTTAAACAGTTCAAAAGCGCTTGCCTGCTTTGAAGGAATATGGGGAAGAATGCATACCAGGTGTCTGCCTATTGTGTATGCAGGTGTAAACAATTTGGCAGCGTCATATAGCTTCCATAGACTCCCAACTGTCTGTAACACTGTCCGGACAGGGGTCAGACCCCCACCCTTTTTATTTTTGCCCCACCCTTTTTACAGAGGCACCCTTTTTATTTGGGAATGTTCAACCCCACCCTTTATACCGAAAAGAGGACATTTTGATCATTTTGTGCATTCAAATTTGAAACGGCACTCATTGGAGGAAGAGCGAAGTGACAGAAACAGAATTCTTGAAATTCTTTAATAGTTTCAAGTGTTATGATATCTCTTCTGCTTGTAATGTTTTATTTACTCGTCTGTCTGCTATAGGGCTGGGATTTTCGGGAATTCGTAATCGTAATTTTTCGGGCGGGTCCTGGGATTTCCGAAATGAGGTCAGTATTTTGATTATTTTGATGATCGCTGAGAAATTATTCTCCACATGGAATTAACCCCACCCTTTTTATTTTATCTCCACGCTTTATACAGCTACACCCTTTATATCAGAAATATTCTGACCCCCACCCTTTTGTTGATTTTTTTATTTCTGGAGTCCCACCCTTTGTATATAAAGCGTGCCGTCCGGACTATGTGTAATGAAGTTAAACTACTGATTTTTGCAGTAAAAAACATTGTACTTATAAGATATGACTAATACTGGCTAAATTTATGTGTACATGGAACTGAAACCAATTCAAATATTTCCATAATGATATCGAAAAATGTGCATTGATCAATTTGTTTGGGTACTTGTACGTATGGCCATGCAAAATATTACTTTGTGGCGACTATCGATAAAAGTCTTACATACAAGACACTTAATACGTATGAGCCATACATATTGTTATGCAGTGCGACCTTACCATTATGGATGATGACATTTGATATACATTTTTCTATACAAATCAACAAATCATTGCTTGCTATTCAAATATCATGTGATGCATTATTATTGTCCACATACTAATTATGCTCTGCTGGGGAGAGGTATATTTTTTTTTTATTGAGTAATAAATATTGATTAAAATTGCCACATTTTGAACAATTTCCAAGAAGTCTTGTTGTTGAGTTTTTGGATTTTTGTCTCTCTTTGAAATGTTCCGATAAAGTAATGCAGTGGCCCTTTAGATTTTGTCCCATGCATGCATAGTAAGCCATTATCATGAGGCAAGGAGTCTGTCCAAACCAGCACAAACCAATAATATACTAGAAACCTAGATGGGTTTTTTAAATGCTATAGTTTAATCAGTTCCAAATTGGCGAGAAATATTCAGTTTTTATCTCTCCACTCGCAAAAGTAATCCAAGCGTATGCGCAGGATTATGGCCACACGCACAGTTTTTGGTCACACGCACAAGAATTTGGTCACACGCACATGATGCACAGTGCACATGTTACCTTCAGCATGCCTGTGTCCTTTTGTATTCATTCGCTGCTGTAAGGAGGCTTTGCCAATTTGGAACTGATCAAACTATAGCTAAAACTTTGATCCAAAAAATACAATATGGCACTGCACATCTTAAAATATGGCTGTTGATATAGCCTGTACTATACAGGGTGTGTGAAAAAAAAGTGTCCCAGGAGTTAGAAAATTAATTAAAATTACATCCCATGTCTTTTTGTTTAAAAGAAAATGGGCTGTTGGCAAGTCTGCTATCAAATACACTTTATCCCATTGAATTTCACCACCTAACTACCAAGATATGATCAATTCAGTAACAAAAGTGTGAATCCCACTATGACCACTTTTGAACAAGAAAATGACTTTCAACTGAAAAAAACTGCCTTTGTGATTCCGATGATGATTTTAGGATGTCAATGTATTGATTGTTTAAATACTGTCTAAAATTCAAATATCTTATGGTATGTCATGGATAATATGGATGAAAATATGTTTTTTGTTCAAATTCAACTAACTATCAACATTTTGTAGGTAGATTATTATTGATTTTATTATATGTTTAATTAGTTACACTGAATGACAATTCGAATAAAAGAGCTCTTCATTTTCACATGAAGTGGACAAAGCTGAATTTGAACATGTCCAAGTAGATTAGCCATAATTTGATAACAGAAGCTCCGAAATGGTTAGTATTTTGCGCACAACTTTTCATGGCCAAAAAAAAATCATGTTTCACATGGGACACTTTTTGGACACACCCTGTACTTTGTTCATTAACCTCTGTGCAGTGACATCAGTGGTATTGCTCAAAAGAGCGCCAAGATTTGTCGGCAATATCTTGCTTTAAAACCACCAGAACGGAATAAGCATAAGCTTAATACACAACTTGATTAAATACATGTAGAAAGTGCCGTCATGGGTGAAAGAATCAGATAATGCTAATTTGTGCAAGTGGGTATGGGTAGATAACATCATAATCACTCGCACATTTGATAAGGTGCCTCCACTGGAATACGCTGTGATGACGTAAGTAAACACTTGATGATAGTACTGTAAAACCACTTAATTTTGTGAGGGATTTAATTTCGCGAGGGGTGTGTATTTGCATTAAATACTCGCGAAACTGACAATTTACATTGAAAGGAACCGTATAATTTCCTGATTCGCAAAATTAAATGCCCCTTTTGAGCGATACGTATGGGAGTGCGCCCTCAATTATCCTGGAAATCAGGTTTTTTGCATCAAAGCAATACTTAGGCATTATACTAACTACAATCTGAAACAGTTTACCAACATTCGCCGTTCATCATATAAAATTTCACAATGTTCTTAGTTTCGATGTGATCATATCGAAACTAGGTGCTGAATTCGGAAGTTATGCTATCGTTTTACTCGCTGACTTTCGCGTCAAACCTCAACCCGGAAGTGCCGTTATTTGCTTATTTGGCATGAAGGCGATGTCGGAATTGTATGACATTTTGGATTTGGGCTATGTTGATGATTATCTTTACGTTATTTGCTCATTTAGTATATCGATTCATCTCTCAATGCCCCTTTAAACCAGCAGTAATTTTCAATTCGCGAAATAGAGTATCCGCGAAATTATAGTGTTTTACAGTATATCCTAGATTGATCAAACCATACATTTTCTGAATCTTTGTGACAAGAGGAATGCATTGGTATGGTTCTCAAAACACTTATGAGGAACTTTGAATTTAGATCCCACATAGGCCATCATTTGCTTGGGTATATATTTTTTCAGTAAAAATATTATTTTGTTTTAGAAACACTGATTTCCCATTGTTTCCCAATACCCTTTTATCTATTACACTAAACCATATTCAAAAGATGTCAATGACACCATGATAACTGAAATAAAGGGAACTGGATGTTTCATTTTGCGTCTTTTTCTATGGCCTGTACATGTGCATTGTGTGTAAAAATAAAGAAAACCCAAATTGGAATCTCAAATGAAAATTGCCGGGTTTTGTGAATAATATGCATTGGTAGGCAGATGATGCACCGTGACCCCGGGGTGCTCAAGTGTTCATTACAAGGGGGTATCATGCGCGTCCAAGGACTTTCAAAAAGTACCCAAATACATAATCATGTTAATGTGAAAAAGCACCCCCTAAACAAGTATGGCACAGTATTTTACACACCCTAAGCAAGTAATATCAGTATTTCCAATACCCTAAACAAGTACTCAAAATATTTTGATACCCTAAACAAGTACTCCAAAATATTTTGATACCCTAAACAAGTACTCAAAATATGTTGATACCCTAAGCAAGTAATTTGTATAGTTTAAACCTCTTACCGCGTATGACACATTTCTAACCCTTTTTTCCTTCCCTAATAAGCTAAAAGTATTATGAAACAAATGCCGAGCTGATCTATTAGATCACTTGCAAAGGATACAATATGAGAAATATATCTCGCCCATGTATCATGGCTATTTATAATCCTCATGGAGCAAATAAGGACCCTAATACGAAAGCCAATGATGTAAAAAGTAAACCCTTTTTCTTAATTTGGCTTGTTTAAATTTGATACCCTATTCACATTACGTACGTAACGTGCCCCAGCTTGAAAAACTACCCTAATTACGTGATTTCTTGGACACGCATGATACCCCTCTTGTAATGACTACTGAGCACCCCGGGACCGGGACAAGTTAACAGCCCAAGCGATTCTTTGTGTGACAAGGGATGGAGAAAAACTATTTTTGACCATGTGAAAGTGATTGCATAAGGTATATTTGGAGTATTACTCCTATTACATAACATGGATGGAGATAGGTCAGCACAACAAAATGGTTGAATGGTTGGGGTTGCTAACTTGTGACAGTCAAATTTCACATGCTGCAGAATGCTTCGGTATTCATTCAACCATGAAAATGCTTTCAAGTGTCATTGGAAAGAGAACATCCTTTTCCTAAAACTGCCATTTTCCTTTAATTGATGATCGACTTTGGGTTCCCTTTATTTGATACATACTGTATATATTCAATGCCACCGTAAGTTGGTTGATAATGATACCAGCACATTTCAATCACCAGAATGCACAGCAGACATCACCTCCCAACTTGGGGTAACACAGGGCATCAATAAGTCATAATTTCACATAACATTAAAAACAACCTTTCAGACTGATGATCATGTTTTTATCAAAACTTTTTATTTGTTCGTTCATTGCAATAATTGTGCTTCAAACCAACATTTGATGTACAGTACAATAGAACACAATATTATAACAGCACTTGTTTATATCCATCATTATATTGAACATTTCAGGGCACAGTTCATTGACACATATTTGCCAATGTACTCATTTGTTTTAACTATAGCTGTCTATGTATATACCTGTGACAAATTCAGTGATAATACTTCAGCGTGTCACAAACATATTAGGCAGCTTTTTTAGCTTAATCATATTTAATCTTTTCATTGATTTTTTTCCAACTTCAACATACTCAGAACTATTACAGATCTTGTTTCCTTTATTTCCCTATTGTTTACTTTATTTCCCCTATTGTCCCAAGGCATTACTCTCAACTACACAACTACTTCCCTCCATATCAACAACACCATGCTTAGATGAGATGGCCAGTACATACTAAAGAATAATTTATCAACATTTACATGGCCAGTACATAATAAAAAATAATTTATCAACATTTACATATTTGAGGGGTGTATGCAATGTCAAACTAACGGTGTTGACAAAATCGGTTCCCACCCTAAGACATAAAGGGCATGTCATTCAGTTCATACATCAATGTTCCCCCATTAGCAGCCATTTCGCCTATATTTTTTTAGGGAATCCAACATTTCAATTTATTAAGCGTATGTACTTCTTTGGCAGTCATTCACCAGGTAGTATTGAATGGGCAAAGACGTGTGGGAAATGGATTTATCATTGGTGTAAGCCTGAATAAATTAATGTGGCATAAACTCTCATTAAAGTATACATGTAGTCCATATTGGCATTTTTCACACTTAGTCTTAACTCATTGCATATTGTGCACCAAATTATACACCGCACTATTTCAGATAAATGTCTATCCCTGTGATGCATTGCACCGTCTGCATTTTTGGAAAACCAACAATTCAATAACATGTTATACCTGACCAAGTGATAATGAGACAATTTCATGTGACTTTTGCAGACATTGAGATACTGTTCCTTTAAATGAAACCAGGAGTGTAATAACATTTGCTCATAAGATAAAGATAATAACTAACTGCACCTTTTTTAAGTTTGGTTAGTTCCAAATTGACGAGAAATATTCATCTCTTCGTGTGCCGAAGTAATTTAAGCGTATTAAGAGCACACAATTTTTGGCATACGCACCTGTCAAACATGATGTACAGCAAGCATGTGCAACCTTTTCTACCACACGGGCCGCATTGTGATTTTGAGATCTATTCACGGGCCGCAGTGATTGTCAAACATACCAAAACACGTCCGGAGGAGGAGTAATAGGGAGAGGGGAAGTCCATTGCTCATGGAATACTCGCTTCTCTTCGTGTAATTTCCTCTTTATACTCGCTGTTGCTGCTGCAAGCGCCATTTTAACCAGGATTTTATTACGCAATCACGCCTTGAGTTATATTTACTAAATGCAGCGCGTCACCCTACTAATTATAAGGGAGCACACCACTAAATCAATTCGCCATTTGTGTAAAACTAGAGAGTTCCGGTTAAAACGGGCCGCATCAATGGGAATTTTAAGATTGCTTCGCGGGCCGCAGATTAGAGGTTGGCGGGCCGCATGTGGCCCGCGGGCCGCAGGTTGCACACGCTTGATGTACAGTATACCCTGTTGCGTTATGCGAGCCTCATGTGTCCACGCTTTTCTGTATTAATTTGCTGCTGTAAGACAGCTCGCCAATTCGGAACCGACTAGACTATATGACATGTGTACCTTTTAGACACCAAGATTGGTTGATGAGAGAGAATTGGGTAAATTTGGTCAATTTTTGAGATGTATTTTAAAATATTACTGACAGACATTCCATCTTTTGGACATTTTACATATGATAGCTGATTATAACATCGTACAATATTCAGAGAATACAAAAATATCAATATGTAACACAACAGTTGTGTTGATCGCATGTTACAAGAATTCCAATAGATTTTTTGCAGATGATTTGACAATTCACTTGGATTTTTAATGTATGACTTGATATTGAAAACTGAACATGTTTTAATTATTATTATTCAATTCCCACAACTTTGTTGCGGAGAAACTCGGTGAGAATGGATTCTAGGATTGTCGCTGAAATTCCAAACCTGAGAGAATGGTATATTTCCTAGTATAATAAATGTATGTGATGAGCTGAAGGCAAGGGCGGTAATCCTAGTATTACACAGGCATGAGAATGTAGTTTTTGAAAATAGCAGGAAATAGCAGGAAAGTGGTGAAAATTTCTGAAGGCTGAAATTAAATAAAACTGGGTAAAATTTGACTACAAAAAAGCAGGAATTCCTGCTTTTCCCTGAAGATTCTCATGCTTGATTACAAAATAGCTATCATATTTCAAAGTGAGGAGCATTTAGGGGTAGGGATACTTAACACTATAACCTCTAGGACATTTCTTGTGGAGATTCAAACTGTTTATCTTACCAGTAGTGCAGTGATATGATCAAGACAAGTACAGTGTAATATCCTTAACAACACAAAAGTTCTCTGGAGATAGCACTTAGTTTGTATTTACCGGAATTTATGTTATTGTTATTAAGTTATGTCACAGAATAATATGAGCATGTTTAAGTAACCTTCAGAATCACTGGCCGTCAACGTCTTAGCCAGAGACCGGTCATCTGGTCGGGCAAATTACTCCTAGGATGGGTAGAATAAAGGGATTTAACTGATGTGATATTCTAACAGTAGTTGTTGTAAGAGTTTAGTGAACTTGAAACTAGTTGACAAATCAAGGCTAAAGCAGCACATATTTGATATGCAACCACATGTGCGAGTTAAACATGTGGGTGGCAACAAATAACAATCATGCATTCTCACTGATTATGCATCTGGATACAGCCATCGAATTGCACTACATGCGTCAGGTGTTCATCTAAACTCAGCCAGGGATTCTGAAGACAACTATGTGAGTCTGTTTTTTACACCATTCCACTGTTATTCGTTATCATCTACTTCTCAACTGAGAAACATGCACAAGTACATGTACACGGTTCTGAATTCATGACATTCAGGCACATGCACATGGTACACAGCATGTGCATATTTGATACAAAAGGAGGGAGAATTGTTTTCTTGAATTATATAAGGCTATTAAACGGAATTTGATGTGCAAATGGTGGTCATATGAATAAATGCTAACAATATACTTGTGTGCATATAACAAATAAACATTGTACTATTATGACAAGAGGCAAAAAAGAAAGAAATGCAAAGGGGTATGTATGTTTTTGTGTGTCATCATCGACGGAACTCCCGATCTCTTCTCATTCCCCTATCTGCTCCACCCCCAAATTCCCTTCTGCCCCGTTCAGGGCTACCCAAGAACCCTTGCCTTCTGTCTTTCCTCCCATACGTATCATCATTATAACGTGGTGGCACTGCTTTGTCACTATCATACCTATTGCGCCCTCCTCTACCTCTATCACCTCTATCGTTCCTCCTATCAAACCCATCAGATTCCATTCGGTCAGGCCGAGCAAAATCCCTATTCCGAGCATTGTTCATAGGCTCGTCTTCACCCCTGCTATCATATCGTGTCCTTTGATCGCCTCTGGCATTACCCCGGTCATACTGATCGTCTCTGTTTCTTCTGCCGTCTCGGCCATCGCCCCGGGCTTGCCTTGGATCAGGGTAGTCGTTATTTGGAATATCATTATTCCTAATAAAATCCCTACCGGAATCGCGGCGCTTCTGTATACCGTCAGAATCACTTCGGCTAACAGTTCTCTGCCTAGTACCCCTTTGGTTTTCTTTATCAGAATAATTGTCACGCAATTCACGCTGTCCACCTCTACCCTGTTGTGCCCCACGGTCATTAGAGGTATGGCGCACTGCACCCTCTCTATTTCGGCCATTTTTGGCAGCCTGTTTGTTCGAAACATTTTTCTGGGGTGGTGGAGAGGCATCTCCTGAGCTATCGCTATCAGAAGATGATGACTCACTACTAGAAGAATCACTCTCTGAACTGTCACTGTCTTCTTTTTCTTCGATCTGCTTCTTAGAGCGTTTATCGTTACGCTTCACCTCTTTGCGCTCCATCTGTTGTCTATCATTTCCCCTTGAATCGTCCCTATTTCTTGCATCATTTCGAGTGCTCCTTGGTTGTTCTTCATCCTCAGCACGATTACGTCCTCGTGATTCCTTCTGACGTTGTTCTCCATCAGTTCTTCCCATATCATTGTGCCTTGATGTATCCCGATCATTCTGTCTTGCATTCTTATCATGTCTTGTATCCTTATCATTATGTCTTGTATCCCTAGCAATGTGTCTTGTATCTCTGTTATTATGCCTAGTCCTGTTATCTTCCACTTCTCTATCATTAACCTTCTTTCTTCTGGCATCTTGTTGGCTATTCTCAGCAGAATGTAGGTCTCGTCTGTCACTTTTCTCATCCTTCCAACTCCTCTGCTCCTTGGTTTTCTTTTCACCATCTTCTTTCTTACTGGACTTTGATTTGCTCTTCTTCTTGGTCACTTTGCTTTTCTTCTTCTTCTTCTTCTTTTTGGATTTGCCACGGTCGCTCTCAGAGGAGGATCCTGGAATATAATTTATGAGTACAATTAAAATTTTGCAAAAAAACCAACGAATTGACTTGCCTTTTGCAACTGACCCGAAAAAAGATCTAATACCATATTTTGGTGAAATCATCGATTATTCACTTATTTGTTAAACATTAAAAGTTGGAGTTTTAGTAAAGAAGAAAGATGCATGTTCAGCATTCTTTGAAATCTGTGTTCTTGTGTAGTATGTTTGGTCCCCCCCCCCCCCCCCCCCCACCCAAAAAAAAACAAGGGGGAAATTGCTCGGGGGACCCAGATGTTGGCACTTCAAGGGCGAGTCAACCTATTTTTTTCAGGTCTAAATCTGTAGCTTTAACTGACTGAATGATAAGCTACCTATTCATCAGAACAATTTATCTTTCTCATAGCGAGGGATAAGATGTGGTTAGGGCATACAATACATGTGTGTTCTATGGGCAGATAGAAATCTCAGGTAGGGTTGATCTGTGTGACATTTATTTTGTTTGTTTTTCTTTATATTTTCACCAATCTTACGAATTTTATTAACATTTTCAAACAATATTTCCCAATTTAAAAATAGTTTAAACATAAAAATTTGTATAAGACTTAAAGAGGTTTTTTAAGATTAAATTAAGGAAAATATCCCTACTGATCGATCCTCCAGAAACCTTTTAGCAACATCGGATTGACAAGGTCATTTTTGAATCAGAGAAGTAGGCTTTGAAACATCTATAATTGTGATACGATTTAAAAGGTTGATTGTTTCGGCGCTCTTGGGATACTAGTGTTACATCATGAGTTTTAGGACACATTTAGTATGACCGGACATGGCATTTTGACTATGACCGGACATAGCATTTTTAGCTAAGTGGAAAAATGTCAATCAATTAAACCTTGAAAAGACAAAAAAACCCAGTAACATTATGGTGCACAAAAACATGCACATATAATTAACTAACCTGAGCTACTGTCACTACTTGAGCTACTACTCGAAGACGACGAAGACTCTGATGAGGAGGACGATGACTCGTCACTGCTACTGGAGTCAGAGTCACTTGGCAGGACAGGTTGGCGCTGCTGCATGATCTGTTTCTGCACATTCTTGAGGTGGTCACGAAGGTCGTCCCTGTGTAAAATGATCAGAAGCAAAATAACAGTGCTGTGCATGATCTTGATCAAGGGTTTTTGTTTCTGAGGAGCAAACTGAGAGGGAGGCGGCATAAATGACTGATTCTACATGAACTAGACTGACATAAAACTACGCATGCGCACGTTACACGGGTCAACCGGGACAGGCAAGCATAACCTGTGTCCCATGAGAAATAAGCTTGAAGTTTAAAATAACAAATTTTAGTATTAAAACGGCATTATGTACATGGAAATTAATGGATTTTATTAGTCATTTATTTTTGACTATGTGCATGAAATTCATATAAGACACTGATTCCATGCCTTATTACTGCTAAATAATGTGGAGTTTACCAATTATTTCGCTCACGCTGGATTTCCTGATTTTCATCGATACATGCCGCCACTGTCATGTGATTCCTTTTGCGTGGTGCACCGAAAGGACCAAAACTCGCAGATGGATGCGGTTGCCAGAGGATACGGGTACACGCCCGTATAGAATGACTCGTGTACAGGATAACTCATGCCTACATACCAGTGTATCTTGCATTAATTCAGTTCAACTGAATGTGTCGAAGGATACTTTGCACATCTTGGGTAATTCAACCATAAATAATTCTCACTCCAAAGTATTAGAATCATGCTCCTGATAATGGACCATTTTATATTGAGATCTGAAAATCTCAGTTGAATATTTAAGGACGTGAATGTAAGGTCGATGAATTTGTTCAAAAACAATGTGTTTGATGACCCTCTTTTCTGCTTTTTGAAAACAACTTTAATGTGAAGGGAGATGAACAGATTATCTGAGTATGCCTATTACTAGTTAAAGGTGTATGTTCTGATCAACTTTTTGGGGCTATGAATCTTTTCACATCAACATATTTTGATATCAGAAGAATCCCCTAATTTATCTCATTATGTCTGTAAAATCTTAGGGGCCAGAAATGTTCCATTTAGAAATTATAGGCTAAAATGTGGTGAATTACTGCCAAAGGTGGTGGTTAACTACCCGCCAGTTTTTGTACAAACTCAATGGCCAAATTTCTTGTGACCGTGTGCTTCTAAAATAAGAAACATTGGAGTTATGCTGCTCAAACTTTGGAATGCAACAATTTTAAGGAAGACCTTTCATGTCAAATAAAAAACATCTAGTTGAAAATCGGGCCAGCAATCAGAGCATGAGCTAAAATTTACATTACAAACAAATTATCACTGTCTCAGCCTAAACAAATCAGAAATCAGTGAGATTTATTTTATCAATATCATACAGCAAGATATCTGCTATATCTTTAATGGCACATACAATATATGTACTTACGTCAGGCCTCCAAGACCAATGGTGGTGAAGAAATTGATAGCAAATCTAGTGTTAGCAGGATTGTCTCTGGGAAGCAGACCTTCAAAGTAGGGCATCAATGTTCTGTAAAGATAACATACACGGTTAATGACTGCATAGTGTGTTTTCAGATGCCAATGACAACAATTAATTTTTCTTCTTTAGTGTGTGTGTGTACATTGATAGAAGCAGAGAGCACTTTGTGATGTTAAAATTGAAATTGAAAATACAAATGTCTTGACATTTTTACAAGCACCAAATCTTACAAATTTCAACCTCATTAATAGAGACAACATTTAGACCACACTAAATGTAAGAGCATAAACATTCATTTGGGTGCTCAGGGAGCCTGTCCATTCATTGCATATAAAATATATTGGATCAAGTAAAACTTAACTTTCAATGTTCATGCAATTCTGCATTAAGGCCACAAAAAACATTGTTCTATGAACCTGACTGACCCATTTTTTCTCTCCGAATGTTCAATTTTATTTAGTTTTTAGAAACATTTCTTGAAAATTTGTTGGAAAAATGATTTTTGTTGTTGCTATGTTTGAATATTGTTTTAAATGTTTAAAATGTTATGAAAATTGGTGCTAATTCACCAAAAATGCCAGATTTTGTTGGAAAAACAAATCAAAACGCCAGACTGACTCCAACTGAGAGGTCTGTTTGCTCGTAGAAAACAGGTTTTGTTTTTTCGTGGCCTAAGCCCGAAATACTCAGACAAATCTGTAATACATCATCAACAATCAGCCGAAAGATGGTGTTAAGATTTAATCATCACAGGATATGGGCAATCACTATCACAGGCTGGCTAGATCATTCGAAGAAAAGAAATAATTGACAATTTGGAGAATGTATGAACATTTATAAAAATTGAAAGAAAATCAAAAAAGGTAGGTATTATTGGTATAAAATACAATCCCTCAAGACAGTTCATAACATGTGTGTGCATGCCCGCCAAAATATAAAGCAATTGAAACATACAGGGATGCAATACGGTTCGAGAATCATGCGCACATTATAATGATGGTGTTTTGTCTAAGGGATTCTGAATCAAACGATAACCAGTCTTTCAATTCAACTTACTTGTCCTTCAGTCTGTCATTGAGTTTAGGTAACCCCAGGTATTCTGACAGCTCCAGGAAAAGAATCTTGATGAATATACGGCTAGACGAGGTGGTGTCCTCCTCATTCATACGAACAGCTAACATCACCTTTAAAGTAAAGGGTTGTTAACAAAACCATTGTTTAGATGTGCAACTGTCCGGTCAGGTATACATTTTTAAAGTGTTATTTAGCAATGACATAATGATTATCAAGTGGTATTTGAGATGAGTAAAGGACACACAGCCAACTCTCCTTGGTGCACAGTACATACAGTCATCAAAAAAAGTAACTATACAGGTAATAAATGTACTTTTAACTCTAAAAATATATATCCTACCTAGAAATTTCAAATCGAAAAGTTGTTGAGAAATTTATCTTCTTTATTATGAGATATTGCACGCTAGGATCGGTTGAATATTTAAGAAGCGGCAATCCAAAATGTAAGGTAAAGTCACAATTTCAAATTCACATTTTACATTTCAACACGGGGGAGAGAATGACAGGTAGCATGTGTGTGGCGTATTGATCCATCGGAACAATGCGGCAGACTGTCCAACCTGCGCATGCATCCCCCAATTGCACTACCGGTAATCAATAAGATACCCGTATATTTGGTCCGTGTGTAGAAAATAAAAATGTGAAAATGAAAAACGGACTTCTCCTTACATTTGTGAGTGCCACTTCCTTGATAATCACCCGATCCTAGCGTGCAATATCTCATATTAAGGAAAACAAATTTCTCAACAACTTTATGATTTGATATTCTTAGGTAGGATATATATTTTAAGAGTTAGAAGCCCATTCATTACCTGTATAGTTACTTTTTTTGATGACTGTAGATGATGTGTAGAATTCTTGGTGGTTGCAAACAATTTCAGTGGGTCAATATATTGCATTATGATACTGCTGTGACAAATAATTAATAAGAAATAGACCTATCCAGGACATTCAACTTCATCCCCTATCTTCTTTGAATACTTACAGTCCATGAGATGGCATCCGTATGAAGCAGATGAGAGAACATCTTGGCTACATTTCGAAGTTTGTTAGTGTCTAGTCTGTGGCAGGTGGCATACTGCTCTGGAAAGATCCCTTCAAACTCTCGCATGTACTCGCGTTTTAGAGTACAGAACCGCTGTCAAACAATATTAAAAGATTCATCAAGATTAATAGGAATCTTTAAGCAATGCATGGCTAATCAAGTGAATGGAAATTTAATTTTTAATTAGCAGAGGATGGACCATCGCTATTGAATATTTAATTTTAGTGTCATCTACAATTCCTCATTTCTTTTCTTGTCAAAAAATCATAAACGGTGATATGCAGTAAATGTTGATGTGTTGAGCTTTTAAAAGTATAAAAAACTGCAATTCAATGCAATTAACATTCAATAGGTTAATAATAAACTTGCTCGGTGATGTAAGCTAATGAAACTGCAGAGGGAAGATTTTGTTAACCCACAAGAATCCCTTGCCAATTGATTGCAAAGAAGGATACATTATTTATTAAGCCAATTGGAGTTATCGAAAGAATGTTTGCAATGCCAAATGCGTTTTTAGAAGCTCTTTTTAAGAAGCCCTTATTGAATGTAACAGAAAAGACTGATCAAGTAATGCAGTAGTACTCAGGTGGATAAGAGACCACCTATGGCAATTATTAACCTACCTGGGCCAGAAGACCGAAGAACTTCTCATATGTTCTCTGCTGTGCACAGCAATCGATAATCATCATGCAAACCTCTCGCTGCAAGAATAAATACCAATACAACAAATTATCTTTACGAACAAAGCTAACACTTAGGCAAAACAAAGTCATCAACACTAAACAGCAATCAATTCATCCTGATGCTTGACCAAGTTTATGCAGTTCTTATGTTGGTGAGGAAAGTTATTGGGAAGATATACCAAGGAAATATTATTCTTCAACATTTTTTCCAAAGATGGTGTAAATATTTGATCATCACAACATTAGACTATAATATAGGGATAACATAGTTTGGATTCTTGGCATGCCAAGTCAAAGATTTGAATCAATGTACAACAACAATCCCATCCTGGAATGAAGTCTATGAAATATCATCATTTAGATAATAAATTAGGACATTTACTCATTTTCTTTTGTTCAAACTAATGTTTCAATCTAATAACGGACTATATTCTAATGCACAATCCTAATGGGTTCGACTTATGATCTGCTAGTTTCGGTAACGTTGTCATGAATGCAATGTTGTTTCCCTTTGGTATCATACAGAGAAATAAACATTTTTATCTCTCCCCCTTACAAAGGCAATTCAAGCATACACAATTCATGTTGGCATATGCACACATTGCACATATGATGCACAGTGCGCCCTGCTGTGATAAGATTTAAGCCAAACTTATGTGTGCCCATGCTCTTCTATATCAATGCACTTCTTTTAGGACTGACAGAACTATAATTTTGTTTGATGTGTGTGTTCACCTTTTAGGCGACCAAAAAACACACCTGTTGTACGGGCCCAACTGACCTATTTTCTTGTAATGTTTGATTTTGTTTGTTTTTGGAAATTAAAAACAAAATAAATTTAACACCCAACCGACCCTACCTGAGAGGTCCGTTTGCCCGTAGAACAGGGTTAATCTCTCTTTGAGGTAATTTTGTACGGATGCCAAATTGAACCTACCTCCTGTCCAGGTTTGAAGTCCATCTTAAGCATCTTGTGGGCACATTCCTCAAAGTCCAGACTGGACTGGATGGTCAGGTAAATGATACGCCTTAGAGCCACTAAATTAGTTTCGGTTCGGTCTATGATTTCCATTTTCTGTGCCTCAGCTGCAATCAAGATAACATGTCCACTATAATATTACAATCATGCTTGTATGTGAAGAGTATTGTTTTATCCTTGTTAAACAGTGTTGTAGAAATACACTTTAGGGGGCAGTTTCATCAAGTGAACACAATATTTTCTCTTTTTGGACAAATAAACAGTTCATCCTAAAAGATTTCTCACACTTAACAGCCCATAATTCTCAGACAAAATCTGTGATGCATCAATGACAATCAGCCGAAAGATGGTGTTGAGATTTACTCATCACTGAATATGGACAATCTGATCATAAATAAGGAATACATTTCCCAGTTATCAGAAACAACATCTACTGACAAATTAGTTTTATTGTGGCCGAGCTATAATTTAATCAGTTCCAAATTGGCGAGAAATAAATAATTATGGCCACACGCATATGATTAGGGTGCACGTACACGTTACGCATATGATGCACAGTGCGCTTGCTGCATTCATACATGACTACGTCTACTGTATTCATTCACTGTTGTAAGGAGGCTTCGCCAATTTGGACCTGATCAAACTATAGCTGCTATGTTTTATCTATATGTAAAATCATAATTTATCCAACTTGTAAGAAGTGAATGATCAAAATTTGGTGTCGTCTTAATCAGTTACAAATGTACTTTCTATAATGCAATTATTGTACCTGCTTCATTATCAGATCCCTCTCCACTGGAGCTTGCTTCACCGCTCTCACCGTCTGAATCTGAGTCGTCACTGCCTTCATCGAGAATTTCTCGCTTGATTCCTTTGTATTTCTCCTCGTTCTCAATATACTCCTCGTCGATCTTGAAAACATCTGCAGAGAAAAGTACATACATAAGATATGCAAATCAGATGTTGACATATTTAACTCTAACCCCACTGCAACTTACAAAATCATACGTGCATGCTGCTGCATTGACTCGATTACGTCACCTACCACAGGCATATGTGGGCAGGAAGTTGCTGCACGCATGCGCTGGGAGCTTAGCTCAGTCGATACGGGCACAGTCTTTGATGCGGATGGTCCCAGGATCGAATCCGGTGGGGGGGGGGGGGGGGGGTGGGGGGTCTGTTATTTTTCTGGTAAAAAGAAAATTGTACTTTTTCCCCCTCCCCGATACACACAAAAACATAACCAGGGAGTTAGGGTTATCATGCCATTTTCTTCTTCTTGTGTTTCTTACAATTTCAAAGAGTAACGGAAGGTACAAGTCTCAATCAGTAAGTTCTTTACAGAAATTAAAACTTCAATATCATGCTTAAATTGCAAATTGCGAGTAGGTGCCCTTATGCGGCAATCAATCTAAACGGCTCTTTTTAGAGCCACCAATCTTTCACAAGTAGGAAAGGGCACCTACTCTCAAATCATCAGGCAAGGGGCAGCCAAAATGATGATAACAATAGAGGAGTGGCAATCTCTGTGTTTTACTTAATATTATAATAATTTAGCTAATCCTGACAAAAGCTTGACAGATTAAATCTTGTCCGATGGAGAACCCGTTAAACTCTTAACTTATATCATGCTTAATGTTTCTGCAGCATTTTTTTATATTTTCCAAGCAAAGAATTAAGAAAGGAAATTTGGCTTCCTCTGGACAGTGACGTAACTTAACAGGCGCAGCTTTTACGCACGCGTATGTGTCTTCCCCCTTTCAACGCTCATGTTTATGTTTATACGCCAGCGCCACACGCGTTATGTGCTGCAATTAGTAGAATACACGGTTACGTCACTATCTCGTGATGGCCAAATAGACTATAGTGCAAGACAACTTACTCAGTAAATCCTCTGATTGGTAAGTATCCTCAAGTGTGAGCAGGTGGGTAAACTGATCAGACTCTTCTACCAGATCCAACTCTGTGACGATGGATGGGTAATCCTTGAAGTTATCCTTACGGTTGGCAAACACCACCTCCACCATGTACTGCACACGCTTGTCTATCTGGGCCTCGTGTAAGATATTGCGCATTCTCTCAAAGATGGCTGAAAAAGAATGAACAGTGAAGAATTAAATTTACTTTGTGAACAAGGAATACTTACTTGACCTACATCTAATTTCAATATTGCCTCAAACAAAGTATAATATTATAGGAATTATTTGTCAAAACTGATTTTCCTGATCAGCCTTGCATCATTTAGGTTAGGGATGATAGGTTCATAGCCAGTACCTTAGAAAAACAGTTTGCCTCTATTTTCCATGAAACCATGTAGTATTTGTATATATTCCTTGATGCACCTTAAACTTCATATGTGATGTGATCAAGCGAAATCAGTCTGATGTTGAAAATGTATAATATTCAGTTCTCTACTTGATTGTACTTGATTGTATAGGTTATTTGCACAGCTTCATTTTACAGAAAACCCCATCTCAGATGGATACGTATCACAAAGATATTAGCTATTGAAAAGTTTTCAAATCATTATAAAATAACTGAAATTCTACCCTTTGTTTGGTTATATCTCACAATCATCTTTGCATATAATACTGCTATTCATCAATGGAACTCATTGCCGAGCGAGATCAAGAACACCAATAATTTTAGTTTATTCAAAAAATTAGTTAAAAGGGACTTGGCGAGTTATGATTCAATTGATTTTTGAGCTGGTCTCAACTTGTGCTCGTGCTCTGTTTTTATTTGTTTTGTCCTTGTTTTCGTTTGGCGTTTGTGATTCTCTCGTGCCTTTCATTTGTTTTTGTTTTGTTTTCCTGGTTTTTTCTGCCTTTGTTTGTTTTGAAAATATTGACCAAAAAGTGCCAAAAAAATGTTTTTTATCTCAAAAATCTCATTTTTGGCACTTTTTGGTCAATATTTTCAAAACAAACAAATTTTAAGCCAAAAAAAAAATAATTCGCTCCTAGATAATTGACTTTAGATGATTTTGGTGAAATTTTGGAATTTTTAATCAAAAACTGATATTGTTAGGTTGTCTGAAAATTTTTGACGCCTAAAAGGTGTTTTTTGGGCAAAAATGTAAAAAACACTATTTTAGTAAAATTTGATACCAAAAATGGATTCTCTGACTCATTTCATTACAAAAAATGTATACTTTTATGTACATCACATTTATAATTTAAAAGTTACAGTGCTTGATAATTTGGTGCCAAACAGGGTTGACACCAACCTTAAGGACCCCAATGGAAATAAGCTTTGTGCTCGAAAGCTTTTTGGGCTATTCTTGGTACTTTTGCTCATATTATATTATGTCTATATGTTTTAAATAAGTTTGTGCAACCTTTTACATGTTTGTATTTTTAAGATGTTTCTCTATATGATGTATTGAATACCTAATAACAAATCAAATCAAAATCAATATTTCCGACTTCCGACTGATTTTGCTTGATCACATCACATATCACATTTGTAAATTATGCCACAAATGAAAAAAACTGAAAACTATCTTCAGCTTTTCTCACAGGTATGACCTATTTGCACGGTGCGGGCAAAAACCCATTCCATTATCAGTTTTGACATACCGAGCAAAATTTAACTCATCCTGCAAACAGATCTGTAATATAGTCATGCTGTTGCTGCTTACCATGAATGCCCCTGGGTGACACCTCCAGTAGCTTGAGACCACATTCCTTCACAAAACCAACAGCAACTTCTACACTGTCATCTGTTACATTCTCCAAGAGAAGCGTCAAGATTTCCAGAGCAAGGATTTCATGCGCCTATATGTGATGAATGGATAGACAGAATGATTTGATTTTTAGAGATAAAATGAACATATTGAAAAGTGGTATGGACAAAGGCATTTGTTTACCATTTATTTAAAAAAAGTAATACATCGTCGCTGTTCATCGAAGCCCTGCACATACATTCTTCATAGCAAATCATATATCAAATCTTATAACAAGCTTTATGGTAAACATGTTCAGGTTCAGAAACATGGAAGACAAATCCTTGCATGCTTTTTGCCACTGATCATGTATTTATAGCAAAACACAGATGAGATGTCATACAAAACTATGTTGATGGGCCAGAGTATACATAAAGGTTTTGTCACAACTGCAACGATACGCTGAAATATAGGAAAGTCAAATCCCCATTGTAAAGCTAAAGTGAAATACACAGACAATGGGCCGTATAAATAAAAACTAGCAATTGCTTTTACTAGCCTTTTACTTAAATCTTTATAAATAAAAGTAAGCAATTACTTGCTAGTAAATGGTCGGACTAGTAAGTAAAAGCAATTGCTTGAATTTTTAAGTAAATGGTCGCGAGATTACCTTTTACTTATTAACATATAAATAAAGACGACCTTTTACTAGTGTCCTGTAGCATTTATTTGTAGTTTTACAAGATACTACATGATGAGCTTATGCTTTTACTTAAACAACAGTGTTGCATACATGGTGTACGTGTTGTCATCATGGCGCTATTCATGAATGCAAGAACACATGCTAAGGTGTATCAGATGAGAATGAATCGTGAAGAGGTCAATCCTGCCACTTATCATCGACTCTTTCGATTTAATAAGGACAATGTGGAGTGGCTATTCGTGTTGAGAAATTAGTAGGCCTATACTAAAACATAGCAAAACAAATTATTTTAAGTGTGTTTTCTTTCTTTAGATTAAGTTGAAGTTGAAACTGCCACATGTATTTAAATTACTCGTTATTGATCTAATAAAAAGTCCATGTTCATTTAAATACGTTATTGTTATACTCCTGATTATATACCCCGCCATTGTGCTATCCTCCGACCATTTACTTATCCGATCAAGTAAAAGGTGTTTAGTCAAGTAAAAGGTTATTTATAGAGATTTAAGCAATTGCTCGAGCCTGATCTTTTACTTATCAACCTTTTGCTAATGCTGGACCTTTTACTTGATAAGCAATTGCTAGTTTTTATTTATACGGCCCAATATCTAATAATTTGGTTGAGTAATTCCAATCAAATACTCTCAGACTAGTACAATGTACATTCACTGAAAATCAGCTTTTATACTTCTTTCATCAATAGGGGTTTGGTTTGAGGACCATTCTACCATATATTAAGGAAAACTATTTTTATACTAGATTATACAAACTTAAGTGTACAAGTTGTAATTAATATTTACCACTTGTTGATTGACGAGATGAGCCAAGAAACGAGTTGATGACATACACAAAGTCTTGTCGTTACGGCGGTAGCCCTTCTTGAAATTGATGATCAGTCGACGGATCAGCAACTCTCCATTCTGCGGGAACTGTTCGAACAAAAACAGATATAATAATAATGAACAGAACTAAATGATGGTTCTATAAACAGGTTTTTAAGGTTTTAAAGACAACATTGACTGATTATCCCTTCGCAAATACAGGCAAGTTTGTAAACATATGTTTTTTTTACCTCTCCGCCCGCCAAAGTAATCCAAGTGTATGCGCGCTTTAGTGACACACGCGAGTCTCGAGTGTCACGCATACGGTTCAGAATGCGTCATGTTGTGCCATCTTCTGAATTCATTCGCTGTTCAGCAATTTGAAACTGACTGAAATTAGTACAGGGAGGTGTTTGTCATGGGGGATATTTTAGTCATCTGGTGAGTTTGTAAATGGTTAACCTGCTAGGATGTGTTAAATTAAGTTTACAAGAACAGGAACAAAACTACCATCTAATCGTTTACTTATGCTTACCTTAGTATTAATAATAGAGACAAGTGAAGCGTATACATGGGTAAATGTAGGTGATGCTGTCTGAGCAGCTATGATGGACTTGGCAAGTAAACCTCTGTGGAAAAAAGTGAACATTATTTATTAGGATTTATTCAAATTTGACATCATCATTTTGATTATTATAGCTCTTTGAATAAACAATAACTCAAATACTACCCTTTGATATAAGTCAAGAAATCCCAGGTTATGGGGGAATAACTGTCTGAAATAAAAATTCATCATGTGTACACTTGTAAATAAAAAAGATTACATTAAAATAAAAGACTCCTTTCAGCAGCATTTGATAGTCCAAAAATTAATTGTGAGTTCTGTGCGAAAAGTGTAACTTATTATTAAACTACTCTGGTATGAAGTCTTGGTGTAATGACCTACCTTCCTCTGACTACATTCAACTGTAGTAGCTCCTGTACTATTAAAGCAATGTTTGGTACATTGACTTTGTTTATCAAACCATTGATACTCTTCTTCAAAGCTTCCCACGCCATTCGTTGATAAGCCGGACTGTAGGATAGATAAGATTATGTATTATAAAATACAGGTAGGAGATCAAGACAATATATTAAAACTCAGGCACATAACTGATCTACTGACATTTCAAATATGCAACCTAAGCCTGTGAGTGACAGATTATAATTGATCAATCCCATCTTCTTTAGCTTATAACTTGTGCAAAAATATTTCCTCATTGTTTGATTGCAGTATACAGCAGCATTAGTCTTTGAATTAAGGAGGGAAAATTGTTTGTCCAGCGGACATCCTAGCAGAAAATGTTGGTTGTCCATATTTAAGGTTAATAAGTTGATCCACCTAATTTGAAGGCTGAGCAGCACTGGATAATAACTGTTTATAAAACAAGCATTTAGGTTATTAGTCAAAATTATAACTTTTCCCACTCCTTTTAAAAAACCAAATTGTACGCATCATTGTAGCCTAAATGCACATTTTATGTAATCACAGATCAGCTCACTATGTGTAGTGTTGGTTATTGTATTCATCATTCGACCTACTGCAAATCTACGTTATACATAACCATTACCTAAAGTCACTTTTTTTAGAAGGCAATGGTTGATTTACAAAGGGGATTAGCTGGATATACAGTGCTTAAAGAAGGTGTCCGGCAAGCAAAACATTGTGCATTATATGTTTGAAAAAGAATTATCGCGCCCAAATCACGTAGTAATATAGAACAAAACATCATACTTATCTTAAAAACCGAATAAACACTGCCATCTCTCAACATGCCATTTTTAAAATTCGCGGCAATCGAAAGTACCGGCATCAATGAAGTCATAGTTATACAATGCACTTGCGTACATTTGAGCACCAATAACCATGACGTCATTGATCCCGGGATTTTCGATCACCGCGAATTTTAAAAATGGCATGTTGAGAGAGATGGCAGTTTTTTATTCATTTTTATGATAAGTATGATGTTTTGTTCTATATAACTTCGCGATTTGGGCTTGATAATTATTTTACTAACATATAATGCACAATGTTGTGCTTGCTGGACACTTTCTTTAAGTGAATGGGTCAGAAAATGCAAAACAATGGAAGGGGAGGGAGATATTTGATGATTTGAATGAACACACCTGTATAAATTCCTACCTTGTTTTATCTGTTATTGCCTCCTGCATCATTTTAAGTTTTGCAGGGGGGATATAAGCTCCACCAGTCTTTGTGGAAAGCATGTCAACCTCAGGTTTCTTCTTCTTGGGTGGCGGAGGTTCTGGAGTTGGTTCTTTCTCACCATCTTTTCTCTTGCCATCCCTGTATTGAAAAAAAAAGAATATCCAAACCTGATTAATTACAGAGACTTAACAAGAAATAGTTTGACCTTGATGATGCAAGAGTATAAATGAGAAATGAGAGTTTTACACACAATTTCTGGTTTACTATAGTCAAATTAATAATTGAACGAACAACACGCACGCATAACAAATTTAATCGTGCCCAAAATTATCACGCTTATGGTTGTGCGCACTTCACACAATATACGCTGCTTCAATGTGTTCGTTCAATTATAAATCTGACTATAGTGATATATTGGAATACAGAAGAGTCATCTAATGTTGACATATTTTTTAAAGAATCTTCAATTTCTGGTCAAATTTCAAAAAGTCAAAATCAATTTTGTTTTCATCAAGCATATCTTTTGCATACAAATTGTGTTAAAAGTTGTTCACCAAAATTTAAAGTAATACAATGTGAGAACTAACACTATTGCGTTTTTGCACAGCACTTTCTCTAAACGATTGAAATGTTATTTGGGTTTAAGATATAATCATTGGCTTACACAATCTTGTCTTGCTGAATTAGATCAAGCATTAATTTCAATATTTTTGTGATCAAAGAATGGTGTTAACGCTGCATCGATCACCAGAATATGATCTAACTAAACTGCACGAGTTAGATACATGAAGTATAGTGGATGATCACACATAACAAATCTGACATTAATTTTACCAGGCCCAAATACACAAGGCTACATTGAATTGTTCATGAGTATAAACTTATAAAGTTAGAATATTATTTACATATTTTTTTCGGTGTCGGTTTCGGTGTTTAAATCAACAACCGCAACAGCCTATATTTACGCCCACACTATTAAATGGTAGGTGTATTCGCAAGGACATTAGGAGTTTGAACAGGTGCCTTGCAAAGCTTTATTTTGTTAGTTTTTTGAATTAGGACCTGGTTATAGTCTCCATTCCACCGCGATACGGAAAAGGGACAAAATCTGCGGAAATCGATGTTAAAAACGGAAAATGAGAAATCATGAAATATTTTTAAAATAACCTTAAATAAAATCTGTGGAAAATTCAAGAAAATGGTAATTATAATAAAATATTAAAAAAATAAACATCCCAAGTAACAATTTGAACTCTATCGCGACAATGCGATATCGCGCATGTCTGTTCATCTATTATTTTGATCAATGTAAGGAAAATCATCTCTTTTGCATGCCCTAGCCGCGGTCATTTCTACACGATAAAATACCCGGTGTCGAATGTCGATTGAAAACATTGATACAGAGACTGTTTATGACGATACTAGGTGTCCTGTTTTGATGCATGCAAGACCCCCTAACTTCCGTGATGTACAATACATGTGTTTTGTGTTATACAGTTTGTTCGTGTTCGATCGGAAAACCTCCGAATCTCAAGTCACTTTTTGTCTGATTTTACTGTCAATATGTCGTCTGAATCGGAAAATAATTCATTTTCTGATCTGAATCAGAAGATGCTATAATAAACTGCTCAAAAAAAGTTTGGAATTTTGTTTCAATCACAATTTGTTCAAATATCGCGGGATATGTTCATTAAGTTATATATATCCATGTAAAGCTGATGTGTTCATCTTAACAATGATACCAAATTTGAAGCAATCCCGTGCTCCAGTGCTCAGCTATATATATCCATGTAAAGCTGATGTGTTCATCTTAACAATGATACCAAATTTGAAGCAATCCCTTGCTCCAGTGCTCAGCTACATGTATATATATATCCATGTAAAGCTGTTGTGTTCATCTTAACAATGATACCAAATTTGAAGCAATCCCTTGCTGCAGTGCTCAGCTACTTGCTTGAGAACATGGGGAGGTCACAATCTGAATGTGCCAAAATCAACACTATTTCGTGCTCAAAAGAACATCTTTGTCGTCTGTTCAATGAAGTGCAGGGTTGTAGCTACGCCAGGCGGCGCCGGGCGGGCCCGCCTGCCACTTATTTACATAGACCACTACAGTGTAGTGTGATGATCTATTGATTTGTAAGCACAAAATAGTGTTGATTTTGGTACTTTCAGATTGCGACCTCCCCATGTTCTCAAGCATGTGGCTGAACACCGGAACAAGGGATTGCTTCAAATTGGATATCATTGTAAAGATGAACACATAAGCTTTTACATGATATATTACACTAAATGAACATATCCCGAGATATTTGAACAAATTGTGATTGAAAAAAAAATGTCCACACTTTTTTTGAGCAGTTTAGTATAATTGTATAATTGTAACATTGTTATCGTTAATTGCAACTCAAATTGTGTATGTTTTATGCCTGCCATTTGTGAAAAAGGGAAAACAGCATTTTTAGAACACAGAATTTTGGTTTTAGAGGGCGGAGGAATGTGGGCTCTACAGTAGGTTATATGACTTTAAATACAATGCCATTTTTCTTTACTCTTTGCACGAATCTGCCATTTGCGAGGTGAGCCTCTAACTGGTACCACATTGAATGGGACGACTATTCCATAACATTCTAGTTTGACTCTCTCTACACAATATGACTTGTCATGTAGTGAGACATTGTGAAATGATCAGGCATCCCTGATGATACTCATGCCTTTTATGTTGTTATATGAAATAAAAAAGCAGCCAAATTATGCAAATTTCATATTTATTTTGGACCCTTCAAAATTAGTGAGGACCCTTGGAATTTCAAAGGAAAGGGCCCAGAGGACCCTTTGATTTTTTTTCTTATTTCGAGGCCTGGAAATGATGCAACACTTCTTTCAATCTGATTCCAGTTCGAGGCTCTCCTCGCAAATGGCGTACCATGCAAAGAGTGAATAGTGATAATAGAGAATATGAGTTTATATAGTTTTATTTTGCAAACCAAAATATCACAATTGATGATTGACCTTTCATTGTAATTCAGCAAGACAAGATTATATTAAACTTAATTATTATAACCAAATAACATTTCTATCGTATAATTTCAAATGTCTCAAGCGGGTCTGCATTCAGTTTCTGAATTCTATAGATGGATTGAATTAATATAGACACCTGTATATACTGTACTATAAACATAATACAAAAATGTTGGATGTCAGATTCAGTTGAAGTTATACACAATAACACATCCCCCAAATAAACACTCTATCATCTTAACGCCAAAATACACATCATTTTCTTGCCTAACCTACCTATAATCTGACATTGCCGAGTAAGAGTCATTTAAACACCTGTACCTTCAGTTGACAAACATATCACAGCCTGCTGACATCCATGTTAATTGCTTAAAATTGAGCCATCACCAACAACTAAGCGATTCCCAGAATCACGTATAACTGTGTATTGATGCCGAAATATGTCAACCTGTTCTCTTGAAGCAGGAATCAAGGCCGCCTGATATTGCTGCTGACACATCTTTGTATGTTTCGCTGCAGATTCTAGCTCCATGTATATCTTTCTCGTTGATGATATACTTCTACATATATACCTCACATTGTAACTCTAGCAACAAGCACATGTATGACTATAAATATACTGCATAAGTTGCAGATTGATACTTGTGGGCCTTTAACTCAATGCATAGTGTGAGCCACAGATACATGTCTGCTTATTATTAATATAATATCTCAATGCTAGACATTTGTTGACATTTGAAACATACAGTGACGTCTCTAAACCAAGTTTCTTGGTTTTATATTTGGCAAATATGCACTTTTGATTATAAAATGCCTATGTGATTTTGAGCTGTAGGATGTTTTAACTGGTCCTGACAGTGACATCATGAGTCACGACAGCCAGTTTCCACTGTAAACATGCTCAAAACACTAAACACAGCTGGCTGAATAAAACACCATCTCGCTATTCCAGATTGCTTGAACGGGCAAAATACAGCACCGATGATCAGGTACACTGAAGAAAACTACCCGCTGACTGAACATCTCTCCACAAAACAGCTGATTTGGGCTTATATCAAATTCACTCGGCTCGGATCCTTCCATTTTCCCAGGTACACTTTATTAACTTACTCGATAGTCCTCGATGCATCCAGATCGTCAGGTTTGTCCTGCGATTTCTTCTCCTTCTCATCCCACACTCTTTTGCGGAATTTCACTCGTGCATCCTCGTACTGGTCATCCGCCTTGTGCTCTCTGCGTTTCTCCTTCCTCTCTCCACTTCTGTCTCTCGAACGGGGTCTCCTCCCTCGTCGTCTATCCCAACTGGAATCTCGATCACGTCCTTCTTTGTCGTTATGGTCACCTCTGCCGTTGCGCTGATTCCTGGAAGGTTCTCTGCCGGCATCCCTAGATCGTCTCTGATCCCGATCACGGCCTGAATGACTTGAGCGTCTGAATGGTAGGGATAACAAAATATTAATTGTTTTGCACACAAAAAAAATGATGGTTTCTATTATGTTTGAATACTACTTTGCAATGTTTATCAAATTTTTAGCTTTTGATCTACTTTGCACTTTGCATACAATTAAGTTGCGATGACTGAATCTTCACGTTACTCTACCAAACTGAAGATGTATATCACTGCAAAAACAAGAGTAGGTAGGTTATTGTACGGCAATATTTAGAATAAATTATGTCACACACTTCATTTCATTAATTACCACTGCCTCACTTTCTTTATACATACCGGGAACATTAGACTCTAACATGTGTTTTGAAGCAAATTGCATTATCACAGTGTTCAAAGCAGATTGTTCAAAAGATCAACAATATCGCTCTTGTTTACATCAATAAAGGTATTTCCTCATCAAGTTCACAAGGTACGGTCGACGGATTTAACTTGACATTCATTTATTTAATCGAATTTTCCCCGACTGTTTATGGTCGATATTTGGATAGATTTGATCAGTATTTCTCACAATTTTATAACGTTTTTTCAATTTTGAGCGTTCAACTGGACGCAAAATTACTCTTGATAGAGTTTAAAATGCGTCAGAATTTTCATAATCGCGTCTGGACGCAATGACTCACGCTAACGGGAAGCCTGTGTACATGTAACCTTAACAGATATCGTGAGTATATCACTGATACAACTGCTAGCATTCACAAGTTTGCATGAGCCCCAATGGGATGCAGACCTATGTTTGTAAGTATGACCTGTGGAGCTATGCAGAGTGCAATGGTTTCAAGTTCCCATCTTGCATATTTCATATCTTAAATTATTCAAAGTTTTGATGTTTGCAAAGATTGTTGGACAGTGCGGGTCAACATTATGTCCTGAGGTTTTATGTCTGTCCATTCTCTTGATCAATTTTGATGTATTTTTAATGACTGAATAAAGAATGATTAACACACATCCATTTTTATACTGCCTGTATTTTCTTTTAATATTGTCCTTGCATCCTCTCAGCGTCTATGCAAAAAAAATTGAAATGTTTAAAAAAAACAAATAAATTGATTTGAAAACCTTACTGACCTGTTATCGGGGCTACCAGCAGACCTTCTAGAATACTTCTGCCGCGGTGCCCTCTTGTCACGTTCCGCCTCCTCATCACTGTCTGTTATTTCTCCACTGTCGCTGTAGCGCTGCTGGCCTGGCCTAGTTATGGTGGTGCCGACCACACTGCGGAAAGGCTGAGCCCCCTCGTGGTCGGATTCGTACCTGCAATGAATTTTCTTTATTAAAATTTCATACATTGAATTCAGACTCTTGGTTTAGTACCCTTTCATCAATATAACAACATGCACTGGTCAATAGCAAACATTTCAATGGGCTTGGACCAGGCCCAACATTAAGTTAGGGTATTTCGCCCATGGACTCTTAAATCCCGAACATTGTAGAAATAGGTATAACTTTGCAAGGAAAACATGAGAGGATCCAAATAAATGATGGTACCTACCACAATGTTTGCCAGGTCTGTGTGGCTGTGAGCCTAATGATTAAATGGTTCATCATGATTTTCATGACCAAGAACAAATCATACAGTACAATAGTAATGATGAAGACATGAGTAGTATAAACTTTTGACTTTCAAATAAGTTACTGAAGTAATATTTTCTTTGGAGTAAGTGGTGAAAGTGGAAGTATTCCAAATGGTCTCCAATCCTCCTGATCTTACTTTTCATAGGATTCCCTGTGTGGTCCATCATGACTAGGCTTTTCCACATGACTCTGCAGCATAGAACGAACCCTGTTCTCTCTCCACGAATCACTGTCATCACTCTCCCCATCAGAAGTCACCTCTCCACTGCTGAGATCATCCCGTCTGCAAGTTTCAGCAAGGAATTAATGCACACATTTTATGAGCGTGAAATTGGGTGGGTTTGTATAATTGATCAATTATTTATCTTTCGTCAGAATAACGCTGAAAAACCACATTGCTTCAGACCGGTTAGAACCTGCAACCTTTGTGTGAGATCCATCTTGTTGTTTACTGGTTGTTTTTTAACATAGTATGCTTAAATGCATTTGAAAAAGTAATCCATTACTTTTTATAGCAAATTCATAATCCATTATGCATTACTTACATGGAAAGAGGATTACTGAACTACTATAAATAGTCTACTAGGTCATAAATATTGATATGCAACAGCATTTACTAGATGCAAGAATATTTATTTTTTACAACAAGATGTTCTTACTATAAACCTTAACTGGAGAAAACATTTTGCTTGGACTTTTGAATCTGTAATTTATAACATTCAAATATCTTGTACAACCAAAGTTGTTGTTATAAATGTTGTTATAAATTTTGCAACATATGACAAGTTTCACAATCTAACATCTGCCCTAGACAAAGAATACATAAATGTTATAACAAATCCTTCTTCATCATTAATACCTAGGTTTACTGGATTTCTGTGCAATTTCCTGACTGGCATCTGCTGCTTCTTGTACCAGTTCATCTTGATAATCATCACCGCCTCCTGGTCCTATAGACAGCTCATCTTCTGACCTCCGCCTGCGTGAAACATTTGTAAAAACAATCACCTATATGTTTACATGTAATGTTTTGACTAACCCAGAAGACTGAGTGGTTACGTGGTGACGTTTGGGGTCACTTTTCTCCGCGCGGAAAACAATTCTGAAAAAAGTGGCCCGCAGGCATCATATATGGTTTAAACAAGGTAATTTATTCACCTATGTAATAGATGCATAACTGGAAGTCAAGTACACTTTAGCTGTCACTTGTTATACCCGCCTCTCTGACAAAGAAACTTGGCCAATGGGAAACAAGGTAATTTATTCACCTATGTAATAGATGCATAACTGGAAGTCAAGTACACTTTAGCTGTCACTTGTTATACCCGCCTCTCTGACAAAGAAACTTGGCCAATGGGAAACAAGGTAATTTATTCACCTATGTAATAGATGCATAACTGGAAGTCAAGTACACTTTAGCTGTCACGTGTTATACCCGCCTCTCTGACAAAGAAACTTGGCCACTACGATGCTATTGTTTCCAATCTTTCCCTTTTCAATAACAGTTAAGGGTGTGGTTAAAAACTTTTCCCCTTATTTGATTGATTGCTAATATTGTTTTAAACCTTCTACACATACCTCATTATTTTCAACTTTCAATTTCAATTTCATATAGAAGTATGAGGCAAACTAGTTGGGAGTTGGAATACTAGTGCTTGTATGTAAAGAGTAACCAAGACATTTGTACTTGATAACCTTATTTGATTTAATATCAATTCAGCTGACTCATATTATATCTTACATGTGTACATCTTCTTGTGACTCTTGTGAAGCACTGGCTAGCGGTGACGCTGAAGGTGATCTGATCGGGATGCCCCGTGAGCGCTCCTTTGGAGATGTTGCTTCTTGTGGCGGAGAACGAGAGGGAGATCGCGGCGTGTGTCTGGTAGGCTCACGGGTGTCTCTATGCTTTGGACTATCGGCAGATTTGTGTCTTGGCTTATCGTGCCTCTTGCGGGCGGGAGGGTGTGATTTTCCACCATTCCGCTGTGTGTTTCTGCTGCGAGGCTTTTGTTTGGGAGAACTCTCTCTGCTAGACTTTCCACTACTATCATCACTGGAAGAGCCTGAGTTTGTGCTGGTTGAGCCTGATGAACTGTCATCGCTACTGCCAGTTTCACTGTTTCAGAAAATTAGAATATTACTCATTGCTATTTGCCACTTAATGAAATGTTTACATGTTCAACCCGGGTGATAATGTACTGGGTTAGTTACTCAAATTGAGCCGCTCTTGTATTAGAACCATACAACAATTGTAATCAAATTGGGACACTTCACACCCAAAATATTTGTCACAAGTAGTTAAGAAAAACATGTGCATTTTAGACTATGGAAGTTTGCATACATAAAATTAAAATGATTGATAAAAATCAGGTACTTTATAACAAAGACCCAAAGTCAAAGGATACTCTTAAAAAGGGGAAAACAAGTTTACATGCAAACAATATGTTATTCTTAGTGACAAATCAGTTAACAGTGAATGCTGAGTAAATACCAGGAAAGATAAAAGCTGTAATCTCTTTAGTAAGGCGAGGGAAAAAACACAATTTTTGCGGGCCTGACTGACTGAGATACTTTTTTCTCAAATCATGTAAAATCAGCCGTTTTTTGAAAAAATGTCACACATTTTTAAAACAAATCCTAATTTTTTCTTCTTCAGATTTTGGTGACATTTTAAGGTAAAAACAAAACAACAACAAAAACATACTCTGGGCTGATTGTTAGGGCGCCATCTATTGTCAAAATTGTGTCCGACATGTTCCAACTTAAATCAAAGAATGCGGCCCGTAAACCTGGACATTTTAGCGAGCATAAGTGTAAGAAAATGCACAGATTTTCCTAAATAAACCCATTTCAAGGGAATCTCCACTATAAATTTGCATTAATTAGAGTGATTTAGATGATAATTTTTGTTTTGTTTTAGTAAGCTTATTAATATTTTGTCTAACTTTTTTTTTTGGTTTCGGGAAGGTAATTTTTGGTCCCCAGGACTAGACATTTTCGGGTGGCACTCGATTTCCTGGGACTTGCTCCCACCCTTACTCTGAAGACCACTTGAAATGATTAAAGTTTTAAAACTTGGCAATTGTATTATTGTATAGCTCTATGCTGATGGTCCTAACTTGCACTTTTGAGATGGGCATATTGAAATATGAGGTCCAACACAACTAGAATTTCTCCGGAAGTCCCATATTTGAAATGGAAGTACCTATCTAGTCCTAGTAGTACGATGCCAATAAGTGAAACACAGGATCGAAGCAATGAGAAGTTTGCAACGATGTAAAAACCAAAGTATTGGATTCTCAAACGATTTTGAAATAACTATGTATTAAAAGTATCATGCCATTCGTCACTGCAAAAGGTCCATGTTAATAAGCTATCACTGCAGTATCATCAATTATAATGCTATGACGTCAAAGTCATTTAGTATATTATTACAAAAATTAACCTGAAAAAATGTTGAAACTAGTTGATTCTTTTTCAAAATATTAAAATGATTACTATAACATTTATAGAAAAAGTAATATCGCAATTTCTAAAATAATAAACCCGGTAGAAACAGCCCCCCCCCCCCCCCCCCCCCCCACCACTGCCTCTCTTATATCGTTTTATATTATATCGATTTTGTTAAAAAAACTACTGAGGATTTAGACATAAGAATTGTGAGAAGACTAAAGGATCTCAAAAACAAGATGGCGACTAATGAAAGTGACGATCGAAATCACAAGTGATTCAAGATCGTTAAATCCTGCAATGTTCGGTGAAATGAGCAAGCTTGTTTTAATGGCAAATTTAGTTTATTAAATTTTAATAGGGATTGGAGTTTGCGAACTTTGTAGAAGTTTAGAACTTATACAGCCTTAATATAAAAGCTTATAAAATATATTGACATACCAATTTGGATATCGACATGTCGGAATAGATAATAATATTGATGTAATATCGTCCATGTCGATGACAGTTCTAGTTAAAACGTTGCGTGAAAGTGTTAAAATGAGACGCCGTGCGCTGTAGGCCTTGACGACAGAATCGAACAAAAAATGCCAATACCCCAGACCACGGTCAAAGTCTAGTGTTAGTGTTCCACCTGTGCCTCCAACATTCAATCAATGCATGCGAACAGTCATACTAAAATACTCATTAGGTCAAGTTTTAAAAAAAATATAGTTTCCAGCAATTTCAGAGACCCGAACTTCCGGGTAATCGACGCTTGACTATTGAATCTCACGCTTGACTTTAAACCCAAGGGTATTTTTGACGCACAACTTTTCATTTCCCACGGGTCCTCAAAAGTCTGATCTTACGAGCGGCCATTTAAAACCAGCCGCTATTGATCCAGTGGTTCACGCACAGCATTTTCGCCGATCTCAAGTTGATCAATCCATTCATCAAAAATACCACCCACGCACGGTATTACAATAAAATGTACATCAACATGATCAAGGGCCACTTGATAGTGAAAGTGCATTCATCTCTAGGCCTACTTGACACGACTGATTGAAATTCAATTGACAGATGATTTATAATATCGAATTTATTTGAATGAGATAAACAAAAGACCGTCGTCTTCTAAAGAAATAGGTGCTTACAATAGCTTTTAATGGCTAAAGGCAGTGAGCGTACGACGCCGGGGGTCACCCAGATGTAAATCGTATTGAAAATACATGTGGCTATCTAAAAAGTCCGCCATTACGAACCCTGATGGTTCCCGTTTCTTTTGAAGACGACAACATTAATGAATATTCAACATAATTCATTCATAAAAAAGTCATGTGATGATGAATAAATTACAATTATATTTTTGTAAATACAAAAGAGCTCTGTGATTGGTAGAGATTTATTCGTGTTTTCGTGCGGCGATCGTTTACAGATGTTCAGGTCATGACCTCACAAGGGTAATTCAATGGGTCGGAGTATTTAGTTAAATGGGTAACTACTTTAAATATGTCACTAAAAATGAAACGATCTATCAGTAAACAGAGTTGTTCGGAATAATAACAATCAATTAATACTTAATTATCATAGATTTGAAATAAATAAAGAATTCAAGTTTGTTTTGTCGTGTACCATGGTGTAATGGCATTTTGTAAATTACAAAATTATATACACCCCTACAGATTAAATGGAAAAGTCCCGATCATGTCATAAAACAATAATTTTTCAATGTCGAGAAGTACGATCGATCGATGCACGTTTATTGTTGTTATAAACTAAAACTGTTGCGAAGTTTCCTTGCTGTTGTTACGAATTGAAATACCTTTCAAGTGGTATTGATGTTTGGAAAGGCTTTGTTTACAAACTATAAGCATGGGGATTGATTGTAGTACACTTTGTTTAAAGTAAATTTAGACATGAATTGAATGTCAATGGAGTAAAGTAAGCTTATATATTTAATATTTTGGATTTGGTAAAAAAACCACGGAGCCGGGCGGGCCGGCCACGTTTTCCCACCAAATTGTATACAAATTTCAGGGCTTCCCTTCAAAATTGTTATTGTTGACTCATATGGATATTGCCTGTATTATTTTTATCAATGAAAACTTCATAAAAAGTTATTTCAAAGGTTTTCTTTTCCCGAGCCCTTCCTGAGTAGGAGTATTATTTGTTCATCATTATTTGCAAGAGTGTTTTATTTTGATCTGAAACATGCAAGAATTGGAGGATCACATGATCACTTCTTGGCAACAAATTTTCATCACCCATTGTTGGATTGCAAGTCTAGTGGTGGGGTGGGGATGGAGGAGGGTGGGAGGGGGAGGGTGGGGTGTGTGGGGGGGGGTTAAAAACAAGACCCCAACTATAGAGAAAAACTAAGGCTCCCTCCCCCCCCCCCCTCAACCCCATTAAATAATAAACAAATACATTATTTAAAAATCATTTAAATAATTAACTAAACTATACAAAAATATATTTGGATGGATATATTTGATGTTATACACGAAAAGTGTTTTTTTTAAAAAGCGAAGAAAAATCGCGCTTAAATTTAACGGAATATTTTTCACCCTTCACTTTTCATTTTGACCCTTTACTTTTTTATCCCAAGGGTCAAATACCCTTGGTAAAAAAATTGAGTGAAAATACTGGTTTCTCGTCCGAACTTTTTGAAAAACAGAGGATGCAGGCACTTTTTTCTCTTCAAAATTGCCGATCCAAGATCGCGGAGGATTTGATGCATATGGAGACTTATCACAGAATTTATAATAGCGTCATAGGTAGCATTTACTTCACCTGTGCATTAGACTGCAAAAGAGAACCACTTCAATGAGCACACAGCATCAACAAATGGAAACAGTCTACCCAGCCACAACAATCATTAGGTCATGTCATCAATTCTAGCGTGATGCGGATATTCCGTTTTGCTGGAGTAACTAATCCAGATCCAGATCCAGAGAATATTTTCACGATTGAGAAAAAGTGCATATTGTGAAAATGACTCGAATATTCAAAAATGTCTTGAAAGACAATGAAAAAATAGAATTTAAAAAAATTTAAAAAAATGCGTGCAAGGTCGAGAAACTACTATATTTTTTTATTTGACCTTTAATAGTCGGATTCATAATTCATTATTGAACGAACACATTGAAACAGCGTTTTACGTACATTGATTGCGTGAACATTTCGGGCGCGATCAATTTTTAATCATATAATTATTATTATCAAATTATTCATAACAAAGAATTGTCGTTCATCCAAAAGTTGAACCTTCTTGCACGGCACTGCATTCCAAAACAACGTCTGCGCTGTGCATGGGAAGCCCAGTACGACATGAATAAACATGACTTTTATATCTGTCCAATCACGCGGCGCAGGGTCTTGTTGACTAGGGTCGCGATTCACTGGGTTAACTGCGCCCTTGCTCTACGTGAATGCTGCGGTTACGCAGCAGCTGTCAAGTACGCACCAGGGGCATGGGATGCTGAGGAATCTGAGATGCTGTGATCGACAATTCATTGTTTTGATTATAATGTAGTACACAGATCAAGAAATTATTATTTTATTTTTTTTGAACTAATTTTAATTAGGGCCTACTCAAATTAAAATTAGTAATTCTTTTAGTTTTAGTAATTTTTTATTACAAAATGATCACACTTGACTTAATCACTTGACACTTGTTTTTTTCTTTTCGGAATTGTAATATAACATGCTATATATGGTATGATATTATACTGTTTGAGTGTTTCAGGTTTTGTGTGATATTCAGTTTTCGGTACACATTCACCTTCCAATCCCATAAAACATGATAAAGCAAAGTAAACAAATATGGACATGATGAAGTCTTTCTTCAATTCATTACCGAACTTCGAATCGTAGTTTATATTTCCTGCCCTGGTTTATTGGGAATAAACCCTAGCTTTTAATCAAAACCATTCTAGTTCAATCAACCATACCTCTTAGGTCGGCCTTTAGCCATAATCTTCACGAAAACTTAACAGAAGTGCCTGTATTTTACAGTTTTTTTCGACCTAAATTTCAGTACTTCACGTTTAGTCAGCGTAGCGGATCCAGAGGCTGAACGAGATTTCAATCGCGAGAAATTGCGAGATTTGCTTCTTAAAATTCATATTCATAAGTTGAAAAAGATGATGCATATTCATAATTTTGTTTTTCATGATATATTTTATAGTTTTGATTCAATGAACTTAAAAAATAGTGAATTATACTATTTTCTGTTTAAAATAGACTAATAAATTGTTTAAAAAAATAAAAACATGTGTATTTGGCTCGATATTGTGAAAGGTAAAAGTAAATAATAAAATTAATATTCATCAGTGTATTCGCGGTTTTTCATTATTGGCCAATCACATCCAAGAATATTGTTTTTTAATAACCAGCTGTTTACTGCGTCTTTCTGACACGAAACCGCGGGAAATCTGGGCGAGCATCATCACCGTTGTGACTTGTTATCTGGAATTTGTAGGGCTTTAAATCACCGAATATCGTCACATTGAATCCAGTTCAGCAATTCAGGCCGTCATTATTTTGGTTTTAAACTTGGTAAGTTTGACGTATGGCATGTTAGTGTAAATAACAGCATGTAAACTCGTAGAACAAGAGTGTTTCACTCAATAACTCATGTTTATTTATCAACTGATCAATCAACAAACAAATAAGCTTATTTAAAATGACATCTGTATTCTGTATCTGTTATTAGGTGTACTGTTAAGCGTTCCTTGTGGAGCCAAATGAACAGGGATTGGTGTGCGCAGTAGAACAGTTATTTAGTCTTCTTGTTGCTTTGATGTTGAAGTTGAGGTGCTTGATGTAAATGAATTCTGCACAATATCGACGAATAGTCAATAGACATGATTATGATATGATGATGGGTATAAAAAAAAGCTTTATTTAGAAAATACCCTATACATTTGTATTCCTCACTGTCTGTGTAAGTGAATGGGTCGTTCTTTAAAAGTCCCCATTGAAGACATGCAGTGAGTGGTAGGGTATACTAAAGGAACTCCCAATCTTTGTGGTTGAATATTACCTTGGGGTGATGATACAAAACAACCTGAAGTGGGATAAACAGTCACGCCATGCAGCCAGCAAAGCTACTAAAATGCTAAACTTCATCCAACGAAACTTCCACCAATGCTCAAGGCTTACCAAGGAGAACCTGTATCGCACCTTCGTCCAACCACATCTCGAATACGCCTCTGCTGCTTGGAATCCTGGCACCAAGAAAAACCAGAACTCCCTCCAAAAAGTTCAACGTAGAGCAGCAAGGTTTGTCAAGGGAGACTTCAATTACACGTCGAGTGTTACAGAGATGTTGAAACACCTTGGATGGAACTCCATCGAGAGCCGTAGACAGACACAACGCATCACTACATTACACAAAATCCTTAAGGACCTCATTGCCAAGACCACTACATCAACCTGAAACCAGACCGGCCCAGACGCGGCCACGACAAGCAATACTCTGCCTTCCAGTGCACATCAACACCGCTTATGGACTCATTCTTCCCAGAGAGCGTCCGCCTGTGGAACGCCCTACCACAGCAAACCGTCAACATAATATCCAGTGCGACATTCAAAGACACCGTCCAAAACCCTGATAAACACCTCCCTCCCCGTCCCAACAACTAACCGCCCACTCTCGCAAAACTTCCAGTCATAATCCCTAGCGGATGGTTTTGGAAGTCAACTCTACAAGGTACAAGGTACACGGCTCATTCCATGAAGTTGGGGCATTTGTTAAAATAGCAGAATTTGGTACTTTAGGCAGCTTATAAACTGTTTTACTCTATGTGTACATGTATATCAAAAAAAATTAGTGTCCAAAAACAGTACTAGGTTATAGTATTGAGCCATGAAAAAGAAAAGAAAAAAATCGACCCTTCCTTGAAGAAGAAAAAAATAAAAAATTAGGTGGTGTCCAAGACCATTTTTGCTAAAAAACGTGACATGGAAAACACAACAATTAATATGAGTTTTATGTAAGCAAAACTATCATAGAATTGCTTGGAAATCGATTTGATTAATAAAAGATACATGTATTCATAGTTTACTGACCAAAACACCTCGTCACGCTGGACTGATTTTTCACCCAAGCAACATGAAAATTGCCTTTCCGATGCTACGCACGGTGTCCACAAAATATACACGTGTAGCATCGGGAGTTTTCATTGCTGAATGGGGGTAGTTCTCTATCATACATTTTTAAATTATTTTCCAAAATTAAGAGCATTTATCAATTGAAAACTATTGCAAATGAGAATAAATTTCATGAAGACCATTCCATATATTCATGAAAAAGTATACCGTGCCGTGCGCATGGTGTCCTTACCATAAAATGTAGCATCGTGATAAACATCCTATGCAATTTGTGGGAATCCCCCCCTGGAGATAAATAAAACATTCCATATTTCTTTTGTAAGGATAGAGGTCAATAGCTATCAGGTTTGTTTGGAATTTGCCACATGTAGGCTAGTTTTATCAAGGTTTTAGTCGCTGGTGTCCAATTTATTTATTAATGCATTTTTATTGAAAGGGAAACACTGAATCAGAATTTCTTTTCATGTTATGATATTAATTTTGAGTCACGGACGCCATAATAATTTGGCGTCCATGTAGCATTGGGCATAGCATGGGCAATATTTTGCATTGGGTATCGTTATAGTTCGTTGAAATTGTATTTTTTTTGTAGAATCACATCATTAATAAACTTTGAAGTTAATAATGAATTAGTTTTTGCTCTTTTAATGCTAATAATATAGCTTACCAATACGATGCTACATGGACACCATGTCCATGTAGCATTTCATAAAATTTGCCTAATTAGACTAAAACAATTACCCCATTCGAAATTATCCATCACCCAAAACATTCAAAACATTGCCTACATTTTACTACACTTTACAGAAAAAAAGGCATATTATGAGAGATGTATATCTAATGAAATATATTAATACACAATGCTACATGGACACCATTTCCATTAGCATTTCACTGAATTCACAATAAACATTCCCTTATTTTAGTTTTATTTACTATAAATAAAACAAATAATTGTAAATCATTTAAGTTCTCTATCCTTTGCTATTCTTTTTCATGTTAAATGAATAATAAATAAAATACTCCAGCATGATTTTAATATAAATATTTTCCTGCAACACAAAAAGTGCAACATGAATAAATAATCTACTCCAATATCAATACACAATGTTCCATGAAGATACTAAGCCATAGGGTTTATTTTGTTTTGCTTTGCAGGTTCTTGACATTAATTCAGAAGACAGTTCTATCGTCCTGGAATTTATGGAGATGAAGACAAGGAACCCATCATTTTCAAAAACTAGTACCTTTCCAAAGAAATCCATCATGGCAATTAAATTATTTTTTTGCAAACTGACTTTTTAAGTGATCAAACTTTTCAATCATCTTATCATTAATAGAGGATGATTCAATCAGAAACAAGCAAAGAGACTAAGATCACAAAGGGTACTTTAAGAACAACACTGCATGAAGTTTGTTTCAGTGGACATCTTAAGTTTCTTTGATCAATGGTGTATTGTTATTGTGTAATTGTAAGAAATGGTGTATGTGTGTCATAGGTAATTATGTTTTATGCTTCATGGCAGGTTATCTTTTTGTGTAATTTGTAGTTTTACAATCCATGTTATTAATTTTATCGTGTGCTTATAACATAAAAAGTTAACATCATAGTACATCCTCTCTATTGATCTGAAAAAGATGCACCTGTTCAAGCTGTTCCAAATATTTTAGGGCACGGTGTCCATGTAGCATCGTAATACTTGAGTACACAGAAAAGGTAAATTTTACATGAACAGTGTTTAGATAAATTTCAAGCAATTCACTCTGTGTATCTACTTGATATGATGAACAAGTAGACAAACCATTCACACTCAAATAATTGTAACAGTATGAATAGTCTTATTATTAACAATGTTACAAGACGCGGTGTCCATGTAGCATCGGTAGTGCATTTTATAACATTATACAGGTAAATAATACTTCATATACTTACTTTATGACTATAATGTAATCAATGTGCATGGTTTATAGAGTAGGCCCTACTTTACATCAAACAAGTATTGATATGTACTTTATTTAAATTCATTATACAAATTGCAAAATAAAGAGTCACTTTTCAATGAGTTTTTACATAAAACAGTTAATCTACGATGTCTTGTTCGTTAAGTTATGTTCAACCTAGACAAATCTGGTTTCTTTTCATGTATTTGTGGTTCCAAGTAGTTAATTGAGGTATAGAAACTTGGCCCACATCTTAAGCTATTTTATTAGAAAATGATATGGAAATGAGAAATGGTGTCCATGTACAAATGTAGCATCAGGATTTTTGGAAATGTCATCCAACTGTTGAACATGTGCGGTTATTTTACACCAAATGTTACATTAAAATAAAAAGTTCTACATTGGACTTTGGTAAATGTAGAACCTAAAAAAGAAGAAAGAGTTGGAAAATATCCATTTTGAAAATTTCACTTGGATGTCACATAATATGCCCCAACTTCATGGAATGAGCCACACACGAATTCTACCCCGGGATCGATCGTGACGGAACCCCCGTGTTCTGTGGTGGCATATAAACCCAATTTTCAGTGGTATGCACTTACCGTCCAGGCTACATTTGACGTCTTAGAAAATGTCAATCGGTGGATTACATCGTCGTCAAATTGTATTTGAAAAGAATGGTGTGGTCGGAAAAAAACATGATTCGGCGACATTGTTTTGATAACGTCACGAGGTCTCGCGATATTTTGCGAGAATTCACGTTAAACGTGAATTCTCGCAAAATATCGCGCACACCTGCGCGATATTTTGACAGTACTTGACAGTTGTTGAAAAGACACAGGTGGTACACACAAAGGAAGTCGCTATCTTAATCCGTTTAGACGACATGTTTTCACGAATTTTCATTTTCGCACCTCAGATAATGCGCTGTTCTTCTGCTTCCGTTTTTCGGTTTTAAAAATAAGGTAGGTAGGAATGCTCTGTAGGAAAACGTATTACTGATAATCTTATTTGCAAACGTCTAACCTTTGCGGTGTTCAAGAAATATTTTTATGTGAACTACTCGCTGCTGTGACACAGTTTTATCGGTTTTGAAACCAGGGGCTATGTCAGGTAGCTATTGCAAGCAATAGCTACGTGAAGTTAGGTATAGTTGAATATGATTCGGACTCGGAGGCACGTAGAACACTGCACAAGGCCAGGGATAGAATCTGGATAAATTATGCTAATATGAGTAGTACAGGAAACCCATACGTTGGTGTGTTTTTTTCTGTGTTTTTTCTTCCCTACCAACGTATGGGGAAATTGTATTGCGAGAAACTGTCAATTTAATTTGCTGTATGAAGTGAATGGAGTGCAACTCAAATGAGTTGTGGGTGAATTACAGCAAAACTGCTTTTCCGTTGATTTTCATACTAGCTACGCACCTTCATAAAGTCCTCATCTTTCTTTCCAGCCACTTTTTAAAACATGAAAATGCTAAATTATTCCATTATTTAATCATAATTCTCCGCCGTGTAAATGCAATGACATAATTTTTTTTAGACATTTCGGGATCGTACCGCGGTCCAGATTAGTCTCATACCCCACCGCAAAATAACAAACATCTATATACGCTACGCACACCATTACGAACTAACGAAAATATTAATATGAGACTATTCATTTAAATCAAACATGGCGCCGATTTCGATAAACATCGCGAGTGCCGTAAAGTGAATGGGATTAGAATTTCGCTTTAAATTTCAAGGGAATAGTGCATTTGTACAAAATGTTAAACGAATGGCAAGATAGATGAGAAAGAGTAGATAAGAACAAGCACAAAGAAGTGTGTTTTTGAGCTCTGGTAAGCGATACAGAAATTACCACAAAAATCATATTTAGAAGGAGTCATACTTAGGATGGGGACAGATAGTGAAACATGCAAAATACCCTATGATGAATAATACCAACTGATGACAAATATCCCTAAGTATGATTTGTTGTACTATAATATGAGTACACCAGCAGCCAGCCAGCGTGACCGCTGGGCTGTTTTGGAGTACGTCAGTGTTTTGTGAGGCCCGCCGAACTTTTCACAGACTTGGATAGGGATGTTCATATCATTGACTATAGAGGGTGACATATTTGACCAAAATATGTAGAAAACTCATGTTTACCTCTTTTAAATTCAGCGGAAAAGTACAAAACTGCTGGGATGTATTCACTGATGTATAAATAACCCCACACAAGCAACTAGACATCATGAAAGTAAACCCTTAATTTACCTAAAATGGTTTTAAAATGTGCATGAGTTAAACTACTTTTGGTTATAACTTTTTTATTTTTCAGCCTGCAGACAAGGGTGAACCATTATTTTTTTTATTGTAAAGTACTTTGTTTCCATGTATTCCATTTTCAAAGAGATAATTTTATTTTCAAAATTTTATGAACATGCCTAACTTGGATATATCATATGAATGAATTGAGAGGCCGGACGTCTGTCGATGTTTTCCGATGATGACGTCATCAGATCTTGATCATTTTTAGATCAAATGAAAACAGACAAAATGGCGGAGTTAGTGGGAAAAAGTTCTGTGAAAATCCATGCAGTTTTTCGAAAGTTATGCTACTTTTTGGGTACGTTTTTCCCCCCGCTTTTCGATAAATACTGCAGAATTGCATAGAGAATTCATTGACAATATGCATGATGGAATGTGATTAAAAAATGACATTTAGAAATTTAGTTAAGAACTGGGAACTAAGCGATAGTAAATCTAGACTGTGATGAATAAGTTAATCATTAAATCAGCAAGAAACCTTTTGAAACTTACAGAAACTAGCAGTTTGAATATCACATTTTATTTTATTCTCAAGTCATTTTTACACGCGTAGTATAGTAGTAATATGATCCGTCGCCAATTTGGTCCAATTTCGCATGTCTTGTGGCCTCGCTGTGACTGCCGATGTGTCCCTAGTAGTTATAAAGAGTACTGTTCTACGTGGGAGGCTAAATTATAATAAACATGATAAAAGAGCTAGCTAGTACTCGAGGGGCGAGGTGGCGCAGTCGGTTAGAGCGTCGTAACACTGCTGCGCACCGTAGTTCTGTTGGTGGATCGTTTGAGCGCGAGTTCAATTCGATACACCAACAGGCAACACAGCCTTGTCCCCATGCCTCCTTCAGACCGTGCAGACTAAAGTAGGCATGTACTAGACCCAATGGTGGCTATACTACCGTTCATGCTTCACTATACTATAGCCACAACACCCTCTATAGACACACGACGTCACGAAAATCACATTTTTAATTCAAGATTTTCACATCAAATATAATTTAAATCAATCAAAATGCACTCACATGTTGTTCCTAGAACTAGTAAACATTGAGTTCATTACTTTTGATCAAGCATCCTCATTTTGGGGAAAATATTGAGGTGAAAAATCGGCAGTGCTGACATTCAATGTGCATTTCGCGACGTGAACAGTCAATAGGAAGTTTTGTGACCCTAGGTAGCCAGCTACCTGAGGACAGGTCACTAGTATTGGGACTAGGCATGTACATGGCGCATCATGGTTCGGAAGTCACATAGAAATGTTGGTACCGTGTTTCGGTAGAGCTATCCCCGAGCACGTTAAAAGGTTACAGACTCCTTCGTAAAGAGTAGGGGGATTATCCCGGTCTGTATCTGTACCCAAAATTCCATAAATATTCCTAGGTTCCAGGGATACGCAGTGCGACTCTATTCATTTAATGAATTCTGCACTTTATCAGAAGAAGGAGAAGAATTCCCTAGTACTCATAGCACAGCACATCTTTGGATTTTTTTTCTTATATTGTAAATAAATTGTTGAGCTCTTTTTTGTTGTATCCCTGTAATTTAGTGTACTGCCCTGAAAATATGAGTTTCTTTGCGATTTTAATACTAGGTTCAGCTATTAAACCAACATAGGCCTCCATTATGGTATTACTATTACAGTTGTTTTTTAACATTAATTTCGCATGATATCCGAAATTTTGATCAATTTTATTCAAAAAAGTTGAAAATATCTGATGTTACAGTTCAATGCCAATGGGTTCATTTCATAGCTTTATAATAGTTTATAATGCATAGGCCCGAGCTACTCGGGTAATACTTGTGGCAGGAGACTGGGAAACGAAATCGCTTAGGTTTGAATTTCGGATGCTTTACCATGCGAGGTCTTGTGGCCCAATGGACAAGGCAGTTGACAAGCAATCAACAGATCCTGGGTTCGATTCCCGGGCGAGATCGTTTTCACAATATTGTCTCTTTTCTACCCACGACGGCGAACCTGGATAAAATATTTATAATTTGTTTAATACCCGTCGTATATACCTATTATTTCTATGCATAATGTGTTGTTACATACATTTCTTATCAAAAACTAATTACATTTTTGTTTTTCTGTACATTATATTTTTTCTTCAATATTATTATTGCAATGCAACTCCTAATCGGATATGTTTTAATTGTTTTCTTAGACATAGACGGTCGTCTAATTCTTATCTTCAAGCAAGATGCCCATTGCAACAAGAGCCAAAGTGCAAAGCGAGATTCCTTTCCTATGCAGAAAAACCAGGTCCCAAGATTCTAGCACAAAATCAGCAAAGGGCAGTACCAAGAAGACAAAGAAAAAGTGTATGTCTGCTGCCAGCGATGCCATGGTAGAGAATGGACAGACGACGAGACAGGGACAAGGCAAGATTTCAAGACAGACCAGGACAGCTGGGAACAAGAAGATTGAGAGCTCAAGTGGTGAATGGGCTATATCAAAAAGTCCAAGAAAGCGCCGGGGTAAGTCACATAGGTTTCGTCAAAGAATGATATGTAGATCATGCCTTTTTAAGGCAGGTCTGAAGCACCTTAATCAGCCGTAGTGTATGTAAATCGGACACATGTATGCAGTGCATTTTTCATCCTCAAGTTCTCGACTAGTTAAAGTTGCATTTTTTCAGAAGAAGAAAAATGTTGTCTTGCAGCAATTTGGCTATAATCTGTGTAAAGATGGTTGATAATCATTAATGAAACAGATACACACATCGAGTTCTAGCTGCTTCTGTATGTCATTAAAAGAAACAATTTGATGATCTCCAAGAATACATTCTTGCGAAGAATTTCCTTTGCAAAATTATGGTAAGCTGTTCAGATAAAAATCAATGTTGATTGGCATATGGACTGTAAGAAAGTGTGACAAAATTCAACTGGGCGTGAAAATGAGTACAAGTGAATAGAATATTTCTAATAAAAGTTATCTTCCAAAATGTTTTTTTTTTAAATGAGTTGTGTTCAATTTTTGTTACAGCATCAGCAAAGGAGGATACACCCCTGGAAACCAGTTGCAGTCCAAGCAAGATCAAAAAGGAAAATGTTCCTGTAACCAATACAGAGCAACATCCAAGCCCAAGGAAGAACTTTCAAAATGGTGGCATTCTAAAAGATGTACAAAACAGTCCTCTAAAAGACAGAAGGAAAAGTGTTGTGGGAGACGTAGTAGAAAGTGCATATAATGACACTCACAGGGGTGGTGATAATAGTCTTCTGCAGGGTAGGATTGACTTGGTTTTGCCAGTGTCGCCTCGTAAGAAAATGGCATCTTCACACAAGAGGGCGCTGACTTTCAATTTCCAGGATGAACCAGGTGAGAGTTTGTTAGAATGCAAGAGTCCCGGTTTTCGATGACACGGTCAATTGAGCCTATATAGTGAGCGCAGTATACTGCGCGAACGAGTAGCTGAGGGCCGTGGCTTAGTGAGTGGGACATGGATCGAATCTCGGCAGGTTCCCGGAGATTTAGTTGGTTTTGTTTTTTTCCTCAAATTGTGATCCCGGTCAAAAACCCTAAACTTGGTTAGGGTTATGGTACCAATTGCGTTCTATTTAAATTAATTAAGCATGGTATTTTCCCTTGAATGTTTCCACAATTAAAAAATTGAGGCAGCTAAAATAAATATTGGTTGTATAAAAACACATATTCCATCAGTTACTTTTATAACATCAGTTTAACACTATGACAGGCTTATTTATGTATTTCCAAAAATCATTTGCCATCTGTTTAGAATCTGTGTAAATGTACTTTAAATGATTATGAACTGAACTGATGACATGCTGTCAAATTTTCCAACAGAACAAAGTTGCTCTGTGAGAGGAAGCCCTCGTAAGATGCCAACAAATGAGAACAGTCCGTCAGTTTCCACACAAGATAACACATTACTTGTATCACCCAGCAAGGCATCAAAATCCAGAAGGAAAAGTGTGGCTTTGGGTCTACAGAGGCAGAATGGTAGGTTACCATACAATCTGCAACAAATGTGTTTATAGTGTGGGTGGGTTTCTAAAGATTAGATTGAGGATGAACCCTCAATTGTTAAATCACATAAACATCCACCTAGACTAAGGCAATAGATTTGGTGGATTATATTTATGGGAGGGGGGGGGGGGGTGAAGGCATAATTGGTTTAAATGTTATCATCATTCTGCTTGATAAATTCAGAACTATCCCCACACTTTACAGTAGCAGTGGAGATGTATCATTTACACACTGCAAATTCTCAAAACATTTATTAACCCTGATTGATGCCCAGGTAGGATGTATAGGACTAAAACCAACAGGAATGTAAATCAATGGGAAGCAGAGCTAGACCAACACCATGACAGTCATGCTGTCTAAAACAGCTTTTTCTAGACTTTTTAAAACCTGCCGTGACTGCACAACAAGATTGAAGGCTACAAGCACTATGGTATTCTAGGGTATAAGACTGTATTATAAGGCTTTGAATGCACGGGTAGTTTCGTTTTTTTGTTTTTGTTTTTTTTTGTTTTTTTAAATTTGTCCCCAAAAATGACACATGATGGGGTCAATAGAGGTCATTTGGGGACACATTTGTACTAAAAAAAGGAAAATGTTAAAAAAAAAATTGTATTTTTTTTAATTTTTTTTTTAAACATTTCGGGTATTCGGGTACCCAATTTGGTACCCGGGTACCCGGAATAGCGGGCGGGTTCCCGGGTATAAGTCACAGCCTTACTGTATTAAGGTAAATTCAAATGTTCCATCTCTTCGTTCTTAATTAGGTGAATGTTATCAGAAGGCGAAACGAGCTCTGCATACCTCTGTGCCAGATAGGTTGCTGTGTAGAGACAAGGAAGTGACAGCCATCTCCACATTCTTACAAGAACATCTCAGCAAAAAGAAGGCCGCTAGCATGTACATATCAGGTGCACCAGGGACAGGCAAGACGGCGTGTTTGTCATCTATTATGAGAGAAAAGAAAGTGAGTGCACAAAGATTTGTTTTTGTTTTGTTTAAAGTGTCCCTGTAATAGTGATTTAACCAAGCTAGCGCTATGAGCAAAGGGTAGTGGGCTGCTAGTGTGGTCTACCAGTCAGGGGAGAATGGTAGCTGGGGTGGTCACTTAGGGCGTGTTCACACTATAGCTAGTTTTCTCCACGACCCGGGTCGGACCCGGGTTGAAGTCTAGTGTGAACAGAAAAATAGGCTCAAAAAACCGACCCGGGTCGAAAATTACAACCCTGCGAAAGTGAAGGGTAGAACCCGGGTTCAACCCGGGTCGACTGTAGTGTGAACAGAAATCGCTGTTCGACCCGGGTTGCAAACCTGACTGCTAACCTCTGACCGTAGTTGTTTACGTCAGTTTTCAGCTTTGCTTCGCACGCTCTCGTCTGCCTTTAGTTCTGGTTGAAATCTTTATCAAATTTGTCAAAATGGCAAATAAATGGAGTCAAATTGAAACGGAAGCCATGATGGAACTCTGGGCGGATGAGACCGTGCAAACTAGTTTGAACTCAATGATCCACAATAAGGATATTTACGCCAATATATCACGCCAGATGGAGGCAATGGGTTTTCACCGTAACATTGAGCAACATTGAGCAATGTCAAAATAAAATCAAAGCACTCAAGAAAAAATTCACAGATACTGAAACACATAACAACAAGTCTGGAACCCAAATCTTTCTTTGGATTTGCCAGTGTTTTAGAATATAGATTGCATGTTATGTTCTGCACCAGATATTTTGTTTCAGACCGGCGTACAGAATCCCTACATACGTATTTCATAAACTTTTTAGCTTAAAAACAGTTTGAGATAAAGCTTAAATATCCAGTTAAAAAAACCCATAAAAAAACCCACGGCCAACACTTGCAACAAACAGAGTTTGACATACATAGCGCTCTAGTGTGAACAGAAAATGAATTATCGATCAATCCGGGTCCGACCCGGGTTGAGGAAAAAGCTATAGTGTGAACACGCCCTTAGAGAGTTTACCCCTCAAAATGCTGAAGCTTCAGTGGGCTATGTGGTTTGGGGAATGCCACGCCACAACCCCTCCCCAAAAAAAAAATCCAAAAAAATTCTCAGTCTTCAGTTTTGATACTGATCAACGCTCCAGGATGGAGCCAAAAGATCATGAGTTGAGTGTATATATTGAGGTGTTCTCACCTTTCAAAAACATGTCATAGAAATGGGTTTATGGTAAGTTAGGAAAATCACTAACTTATAACAGGTATTAAACCTATTAAATCCCAATTTGCAATGGGGATATCAATAAACTTTAGGAAATTCATTAAATTCATTATTGTTATTTTCACTTATATTCAGGATTTAGTAAAAACAGCAAAAACCATCTATATCAACTGCATGTCGGTGAAGCAGAGTCAACACATCTACAACAAGGTGCTGGGTGAACTGTGTCAGGGTCACGAACCTGGCAAGGTTAAGGCCAAAGAGGTGGTTGCCAAAATAGAAAAGGAATTCTGTAAATCTGGTCCTATGGTGTAAGTATTTCTAGTTCATTAAGCATATTTGTATTCATAGTTGAGAAATGGGAAGCATATCCTATCCTAACAAGTCTTTTGTTATGCGTAAGTTCTGCATCTCAACCTGACATGTCAAAATCAGAGAACTTCTCAATTGTATTACGTATAATCATTGAGTATTTGTAATACAATTATCCCATTATTAACAACTTGGTGTTTATTAGGGGGAATAATATTTTTATCAAGCCTCATCTCCTATAGGCTAAGTATTATGTCTTTGCATAGTTTTTCTAAGCTTTTTATAACATTTTTATATTGAAAAGAAAAAGTTAAAAATGATTTGAATAGATTTGTCTGTAATATCATAGCACTTGGCCTAATGAGCATGAGGAAGCTGAGACTATTTCCCCCTTTATCATGTGTGCAATATTGTCAGTTTGTTCAGAAGTTGTTGGCTTACACAATTATATATCATTGTAAAACGTTACAAAGGTAGGTACCTATTGTAGTAATATTTGTTAAATCTTCTCTCATTGCACAGGTTACTTGTGATGGATGAAATAGACCATCTTGACAGTAAGAACCAGGAGGTGCTCTACACCATGTTTGAATGGCCGACACTAAAGAAGTCTAGATTGGTACTAATCGGTAAGCATAAGATCACATGAAAAATGTGTGCTTCTTTTAAATCAATATCAGAAGTTTCACCTGCGACTCGATCAAATCCGTTTTTCCCCATCAAAATTGAGATTTGGGTATACCCCTGCAAAATTATATGGCTGAGCAGTTATTCGTTCAGATGCTACAAGCAAAAAAGTAGCGACTCATCCCCAAAATGTGGTATACCACACCTGTTATTGTTCTATGAGAACAATTTGAAAGCATTTTTTGCTTGTCTTGAGTACCACTATTATAGTTTGATCAGTTCCAAATTGGTGAGGCCTCCTTACAGCAGGACATAAGTGCGCATGAAGATAACAAGCGCACTGTGCATCATGTGTGTGTGTGTGGCCATAATTGTGTGCATACTTTAGTGTGCGGTGAGATAAAAAATGAATATTTCTCGCCAATGAACTCAAACACTAACAGATGTCTCCATTCAAGTTGAAAGAAATATTGGAAGAAGCTCAACATCTAGTTAAACAGACATGGTGTCAGTTTGCAATCACCATGGTTTATCATGAAACGGAATTTGTAACATCTTTTTTTTATATCTTCTATTAATCAGGTATTGCCAATGCCCTGGATCTAACTGATAGAATCCTGCCCAGACTACAGGCCAGACCCCGATGCAAGCCTAAACTACTGCATTTTGCTCCATACACAAAAGACCAGATTTCAACAATACTTAAGGATAGATTGAGTGAGGTAAGGCACATGCAACCACAAATTATTCATTTTGATACAAATTATTCTTTGGATGGAGCTTTAAATTAGCTACAAATCATGTGTATGAAAACCTGTTGAATTGTCACAAGGAAATGTTTCATCCATACTTAAAGTTTCAATTTTGCATTTGGGATCAAGTTTGCAAAGGACTCAAAGCTAAAAGAAAATCAAAATAGCTATTCTTGGTCATTAAGTGCACAACCCCAATAAAGTGTTCAACAGGTTCATTGCCTATAACCTTTATGCATTATAAAAAGGATTTACCATCAGTGTCTTATAACTCGATCTTTTGTTATCTTCTTCACAGGCAACAGAGGACAACGACGCCCCCATTGTCGACCCCATGGCTGTGCAATTTTGCGCAAGGAAAGTAGCCGCTGTTGCAGGAGATATCAGGAAGGCACTTGACGTCTGCCGGAGGGCGGTAGAGCTAGTCGAGAATGATGTGTGCAGGCAAACAGTGCTGAAAGCAAATGGTATGTATGAAGTGAATCCATAAATATTCGTCCAAGTTATCTTGTTGTCTTAATTATTGATTCCTTAGGAGCAGGAAGTAATTACATGCATAATTGCATTTTTGAGCTATGGTACTGAAATCACTGTCTGTTGGGTTAATGTTTTATTTAATGATCATTCTTTGCTAATTACTAATATAGGTGAACGATTTTCTATTTTAATTCTAGGAAGTCCCAGGAAGTACCTCAACTCCAGCCCACGAAAATCCCTCCAACTAAGCTGCACCAGCCCACGGAAGTCTCCCAGGAAAGCCCTCTTAACATCTCCAAGAAAATCCCCTTCAAAACCCAAAACACCCGCCATCAAGAAAGTGGGCCTCTTGCAGATCTCAAACGTCATATCGGAGGTATACGGTTCAAGGCTGACAGCAAGCTCTGGGGAAACCCAGACATTTCCATTACAACAGAAGCTGATCATTTGCACGGTGCTGTTGATTGTGAAGAAAGGCAAGATTAAGGAAGTCGCACTAGGAAAGGTAGGGATCAGTGTATGCACAAATTAACTGATATTAGCCATCTCTAAGGGCAAGGGGTATGGGGTTCCTCTGGTGTTGAGAATCAAAACAGATCTACCGAGGTTGAAAAGCCAGCTGGTTTCACCAATAAACACCACATCAACACCAGTTCTGACTGCCATGATAATGCAAAGACATTTACCAGCATACGGTTGCTATTGTATTTAATGGAAGTTAAAGGGGCACCGAGAGATACATATGGGAGGACGCCCACAATTTTCCTGGAAATCGTTTTTTTGCACCTACATAATATGTATGCAAATACTAATTACCATCTGATATCGTTTGCCTTAATTCGCCATGTATTATATAAAAATTTCAAGATTTGGTTATTTCGATGTAGATCACATCGAAATTATCAGCACCACTCGCCACATATATCGCTTCATCCAAATTTCTATCTAGCACCATTATTCAACCCTTTTCCCATAAATTATTACATTTCAGGGTTCCTGCGTATCTTTATCTATTGAAACAATTCATGTTTTCAAATTTCTTCTCTGCAATCTCTCAATGCCCCTTTAAAAATGTTGAAGATAGAACCAGGCATGGTTGAGGCAGAATTTGGGATTTATAGATGTGGTTTGTCACTAAAATGGGTAATTACCGACCAAAGTGACCCTAAAATAGATCCAATCAAATTTCATTACTTTTCGCTCGAATTCTTTTTAATAATGTCTAAATTTAAAAATAAAAAAAAGAAACTAGACATTTGAAAAAGAAATGTGGGCAGCTGAATGTGTGGGATAGGTGTACTCTTATTTCATAGATTTGTCTCGTCAGAGAGATTATGATTAATCAATTTTATTTCCCACTTTTTGTTTTCCAGCTTCATGATACATATTCACAGGTGTGCATTGCCCGACAAATGGAACCAGTCGACCAATCTGAGTGCTTATCTCTATGTCAGCTGATTGAGACCGGGGGTATTCTGGGATTGAAGAAACACAAAGATGCTAGACAAACCAAGGTATGTCATTGATGTCTGAACAGCATTGAGTGGTTTATTGTTAATATGTGTCGTGGCAAAAGAGTGCAGTTACAGTACAGCTCGAAATAGAATGGACACTGACATTGCAATGACATTAAATAATTAGTGGTGTAATCGATTGTCGAATGTATCGATTGTCGAATTAAATTCTAAAACTTCCGACATGTCGATACACACGATCGTGTATCGACACAGAACGACAACAAAGGTGTAAGCTTGAAATAACAAGAAAAAGTATGTAGCCTGTCTCCCACCCGTTTCGTCTCACACGCAGCACAGACTTTACTAAGTCTACTTGTAGGGGTATCGCAATTGAACAATTCGATATACCCCACTTCATATTATGTTTACGATCGTCACTCCCGCTTATGTAGTCACATGTGTCGAATTATATTGGTCTAAAACATGTTGTTTCAGAGGGAGTAACGCGTAATGAATGAACAGGACAAGTCAATAATACTTCCGAGAAAGTTTTCATTGAACAGCGTTCCACGTGATCGCCATCGGCCATGATGGATAGCGGCCGTGTGTGCAGTATTTATTTTTACTCATCCACAAATCATCATGGGGGTTCAAAAACGGGAGAATAAAAGTTTAAAATAGTTTGAAACAGTTAGCTTTGATAGCCATACCACCACGGGTAACAGGTTTGTACTCTTTCTGCTTGTACTAGTCATGTATTGTCGCTAGCTATGTAGTCGCAGTCGTGTATACTTTTGTCAGTGTTAAATAAAAACGAAACTCACAAAGCAGCCGTGCATATTAAAAATGTGTTATTGTCGATACTTTTATCGATATGTCGGACTTTATGACTTCCGACATGTCGATACGCAGAAGTGTATCGATTACAACCCTATAAATAATGCCTTGCGATGTAACCCGATTAGTGCAGTCATTGCAATGAAATTGCACAAAGGTGCGTTGACATTGTCCATTCTATATCGAGCTGTACTGTACCTGTAAAATACATTTTGAGATATTGATGGAATTGGGCATGGAAAAATAAAGACAATTTTACAGTAATTCTCTGTAAAATCAGAACGCAATGAACATCATATGACAGGTCATTTAGTAATACATGAATGCGAAGGTTTCTTGTTCCATGCAATTTGAACACAAAAAAGACAAACTTGAATTGAGTGAACCAATGATTTGACACGACTTAACTTGCCCTATTTATTAGATTGACTTGTCTTGTTTGACTCTATGTAATTGAGAAAGACTCGACTTAGGCAGCCAGCTGTGTAGGGAGTGTTTTACACACTACTTTTGTAAATTCACAGTTTTTACACACCCAGTTTTTGTCCACATGACCTATACTTTGTACACAAATCCTTAAATGTACACCTCCAGTTTTTTGAATTTATACACATTTACACACACCCACATCTTCAAATCCTGCCTAAGACATTGCTTGACTTGACTTGGTCACAAAAGGTGGGTGACTTGATATGGGTCCTATTGTTTCACATGGTCTTTTATATTTAGCATGGAGGTGCCCAATAAATGCAATCTTATTCCAAAATTTGAGTTATATTTCTTTAGTAGTTCTAAAGACTAATTTCAAATGTTCTCATAAAACAGTACACAACCTTCAGATGTAGTATTCCACATGTTGGGTTAATTTGTTACTTGTTGCTGCTTGTAGCATCTATAATGAAACATCGCTCAAAGCCTTAAATTTTGAATGGATAATGAAAATATCAGCTTTCTTCTATTAAATAAATCTTACCAAATAACCAAACCTTTTTGTGTGAAATAAAACCCTTCTTTTTTATTTCACAAGAATACTATTTCCATCAATCTATCGAAACCCCTTTTTCAAATATGTTGTGTAACCATGGCGTTTATTAGAGAGTGGATGTCCATTTTGATAAATCTCAAAGCACAAATGCAAAATATATACAACAATAGAATATACAATTCTACATTATAAGTTTTCCTTATTATTAGTGATGCCTTTGCATTAATCAATCTTTGTCTTTTCCTTTTTCCAGGTCTCTTTGAAACTTGCTGAGAAGGAACTAGAATTTGCTCTACAAGACAAGGTGTTGGTGTCATCGATATTGAAGGACGGTTTACCAAGCAAGAAGAAATAAGTTGAAAACCCCAAATTAACCTACAGCACATAGGCGCATGACCACACTCAAGACACGAGCAGGCACACTCCGCATTAGCTCACCGCATATGTTGGAAAACACAAAATTCTGGGAACCAATCGGAGTGGTAGGTCGAGCATACGTGTTGCGCACGACTGATATCCGTTTAACCATTTTCAGATATAAGTTGAACTCACATACTATTACGCGATCTACTGTGAGGTGCGGTGCATCCATGCCATTAATGACATGAAATGATGGTGTAGAGCACAATAGCCTCTCAGGGTTAGGTTATTATGGACAGTAAATATTGTTTCATTGTGGTGTGTTTTGAATGAGTTCAAATATAAAACCATCCATTGTCCATCAACATCAACTAGGGTGTGTGGCACCAGAGACCAGGTCTCATTGTCCATCGACGTCAACTAGGGTGTGTTGGCACCAGAGACCAGGTCTCATTGTCCATCGACATCAACTAGGGTGTGTGGCACCAGAGACCAGGTCTCATTGTCCATCGACGTCAACTAGGGTGTGTGGCACCAGAGACCAGTTCTAAAAAGTTACTTTGCTGTATTTGAATAAGCTGCTAAAGTGAAAGAGGATGTAGAAGCTACTTTGAAGCAGATTTTGTTTAAAAAATAATTCTTTGTTTTATTAGATTATTTGGCACTCCCACGCCCATTAGTACTACTTGTGGCACTAACCTCTCCCCCATCCCATCCCCCAGTTATACCATGAAACATATCACCACTTGCATTGTCACATCAGGCAGGCATGAGCAAACTCTGGAACCCGAGCCAAATTTTTGGATGTCAAAATGTCTGCAATGTTATTTATTTTCAGGTATTTTTGACCAATTTTATATGCTTTTCCAGCTCTTTTACCATTCAAGACTTTTTTCATGCAGGTGTAATGTAATCAAGAAATGTTTTATCATATAGGCTTATTTTAGGTGTACTTATTGGACATAATGGTATTGTAAAATGTATTTTGTTTAAAACATGTAGTTAGTGATGACACATGATATTTGAAATGCTTTTGGAAAATGAGAATGAGAAGTCTTATAATGTACTGTTAAGTGGACATTTTCGCTCTACCTATGTTTTCGCGCTCGAATGACCTTATAGTTTAATCAGTTCCAAATTGGCAAGAAATATTCGTTTTTTATCTCTCCGTACGTAAAGGCAATTCAGGTGTACGGGAGCGATTATGGCCACACGCATGCGGTTTTGGACGCATGCACGCGTCGGACATGATTCGCAGTGCATTTGTTGCCTTCATGCGCTTTCGCATCCTTCTAAATTCTTTCGCTACGGTATCGAGGCTTTGCCAATTTCGAACTGATCAAACTATACCGCAAAAATAATCACATGTGATTGTGTTTCTGTTGTGTATAGGTCTATGTGATGAAGCTAGAAATTGTAAATTTAAAAACAAGCAAAACAGTTAGAAATCAGCAACGTGCAACAAACTAATCACACAAAAATTACTGCTTTTACAGTATGTCAAACCTTAGAATGCATATTTGTGACATTTGGTTAAAACCAGACAACAATTCACAACAATGTTAGCACGGTTCCCTGGTATTTGAATTTTGGCTTTTGTTTTGACACCTTAATTGTCCAAATTCATATTTCGAAAATCATTGAAGGTTAAAAATAGATATCTCAATTATCACATGGATGAGTTGCTAAAATATAGGCCCTTTATTTAAATTTAAAAAATTGAATGTATAATCCACATAATGTCCTAAAAATGTTGTTTACAAGCAGCAGGAAAATGAATAACATGTTGGTCCCAGTTTTGTCTGCTATTCAACCTTTTCACACTGAGCCAGCAACAGATCACGCCAAGTGGAGTCTAATTTAGTAGCTTGAACAATATGCAAACATTGGATTAAGCATTGGTTATTGTATTCACATACAAAAATTATCCAATTGATTGTGAAAATGCAAATTTGGTTGAGTATCAAATTTGCTTATCGCTACATTTCAATAACATTTCATCTCATTTAGATTTACCATACCTCAAGTTCACATTAAATGCAAAAAGAAAGGACCACTTCTACCGAGTGAAATACTAAAAGGAAAAAACCAGCCAGATTTCATGATATAAAGAGTGTAAATGTAAGATAGTAGGACATTGATATGCTGCAATCCATGAACTGTCACAAAAGTGGCGTCTTGATCATGTCAATTGTGAATTGATAATTAAGAAAATAGTGCTTTAAAAACATAACAGACTGAGGTGCGCTATTATTATATGTGGTGCCTATTAACGTAATTGTATATGAATTGTAAGTTGCTCTGTTTAGGGGTTTACATATCCTGCTTTCTAAGATATTTTTAATGATGATTTCAATGGTGAGGAAATATAAAAACAAGTTTGTCTCCAGTTCCCTTAGGCCAGAACAGTATGGGCTGTGCTTTGTGAGGTTGGTATATTTTCAGATTTGATTTTGGGGGGAGAGGGGTTAAACATTTGCAAATTAGTACACATTCTGAAAAATCTGAAGTCAGACAGGCCCATAGGGAAAGAGTCTTTCCCATTGCTGTAGGGCTCTTCTGATGCAGGATTCCAGTGTATATTCTGATATAATTGATGAGTAAAGAGGTAATTTAATAGTGAAAATCTTTTTTAAAAAGCTTAACATTTAAACAATTATTTTTTTAAAGCACCTTTAAATGTCCTGGTTTAATAATATTAAATGTATAAATGAATAATGTACATAGTAATTTTGTTTATAAAAGAAATTGTATAGAATTGTAATAAATTCATGTAAATAATGTCTTGGTTTCAAACTATACAATGGTTCGTTCACTGGCCATTTAAAAATGTCATGCCTTGTATATACACAAATGTTATTTATGTGATTAATTTAATAAAAGTTTAAAAAACACTTAAAACATGATTAATTGTTTGTTTGTGTGTTTTAATGATCCTAAAAAGGAAGGAATTGAGAAATAACCTTTACACAATGGGGCTATATATTATTTATTGTCCCGTACATGATTAATTTAATAAAAGTTTAAAACACGATTTGTTTGCGTGTTTTAATGATCCTAAAAAGGAAAGAATTGAGAAATTACCTATACAGAATGGGGCTATTAAAGCCACACATTTCATGCATTTTGCCTCCCCATAATTTTTGTCTTGCCACCCCCAATTATTTTGGAAGTTTGGTTTTTCACATACACGTAATGCTTTATACAGGTACTAACTACCAACCACCTAAAATTATAGCGCTTAATTTGCAGCATTTCATGTGAAATTCATGGATTTTATAGCGTTTTGAGTTTCGATGGAGATTACATCGAAATTACCCAAATTTATCTAAAAGGCCACAGATGGGTTCTGACTTATTTGTTTAATGTTTATTCAAAATAAACTTGAAGACCACCCATGGCTTGGTGCATGATGCATATTCATGACCGCCCTGGTTCAATTGGTGGTGATTTTTAATCAAAATACACAAAAAAATGAAAAGCACTAATATACCTTCGGAAATGCTGAGAAAATGTCTTTCATTTTAACTGGGTTTTTTTTGAAGAAATCTCACAGGGTTTCTATGTATATCATCTATCTAAACAAGGTAAAAATGTTGAATTTCATTTTAGAGAAATCTCTCTGTGCACCTTGCATTTTGGAGTGTCGCTTCCTCAATAATCACCCGATCCTAGCGTGCGATATCTCACATTAAAGAATAAAAATTTCTCAACAACTTTTAGGTAGGATATAAACACTTCAAAAGAAGTAAGTTCCCCTTTAGGGTTTCCCTTATATTTTCAAAAATATACATTGGGTTGAAATGGGTTTTCTGTCAAATTGTTATGAGGTTCATACCAATACTTGACCAAAATTTCAAATCAACAGGTTCTGTCATGCTTGAGTGAGCTTGTACTGAATGACAGAATGTCCCATTTCAAAAGTTGTTAAAATAATGTTTAGTAGTGTGTGTATCCACCACGTTGGTGTATCAATTGACGACATCGATTTCTCATAGTGTTGATGAGGCGCGCTACTCGATATGGAAGTCCAACTCTTGTTGTACTAATCTTGCTAACTTACGCCTTCGGGTACAACAAGAGTGGGATGCCATCCCACAGCATCGAGTGGCGCGCCTCATCAACACTATGAGACGTCAATGTCGGCAAGTCATACAACAACGCGGTGGATACACCCGCTACTAAACATTATTTTAGCAACTTTTGAAATTAAACGTTATTTTAGCAACTTTTGAAATGGGACATTCCGTCATTCAATACGTGGTCACTCGAGCATGACAGAACCTGTTGATTTGAAATTTTGGCCAAATATTGGTATGAAGCCCATAATCATTTGACTGAAAACCCCATTTCATTCCAATGTATTGTTTTGGAAATATAAGGGAAACCCTAAAGGGGAACTTACTTCTTTTGAAGTGTTTATATAGAGTATTAGAAGCCCATTTATTACCTGTTTAGTTACTTTTTTGATGACTGTAGATAGATAGTGTCACTACTCAAGTGGTGCCGTTGACAATTGAATTAAAATTAGGCCCAATCACTTATTACATTTGGTGTCGGCAAATGTTCGGCTATGTTTTTTGCCAAATGTCTCCCTATCATTTTCGCTTTTCCATTTTTTCCTATTTTGGCCTATTAGCAAGTTTTAGCCTATCACTATTAATTATTAGCAAAAAGCAAAATCTTCATTGAGGAATGTGGAGAATTTAAAATTCGTGACACCCTATATTTTGTCATCAATACGCATGCTTACAGACAGCCAAGATAAAGTAAACCATTCAACCGTACTTGCCTTTCACGCTAGCATGCAATAGTACAACTTACAAAAGTAACAGGAGTTGTGTATGTAAGAGATGAGTCCTACAAGCTGTACATAGCATACAAACTCCTTGCTCCAAAGTTGTGCAGCAGAAAAATTGACTTCAGAAACTTAGATTTATTTAGTTTAAAATGTCAGAATACAAAACATTAGATCATTCAAACAAATTGCTTATCAAAATACGGGAGCTACTACAAACAGATGCCTGTCTGTGTGATTTGGTTCTGATCATCGATGGGCGAGAATTCCCCGTTCACAAAATTGTTGTGGCTGCTGTTTCAGAATACTTCAGGTAAGTTAGTATTACTTGTATTAAGTAAAAGCTTACTACTGTACACACACATACACAAACAAATACTAAAAACTAATAGTAACAATTGTCTCAAGTTTCTTCATGAATTTTTCCGATCGATTCAAATAATTGTTTTGTGGTAATATGATGATGGAATTATTAAATTTTAAATTGATAACACAGATCGTCAATCCCTGATCTCAGGATTCATTGATCGAACAATTGCCTATGAATAGCCTAATTTAGGCTAGCTATAAAAAATGGACCTTGGCCTGGGTAGGGATGTTCATATCATTGACTATAGAGGGCGCCCCTTGTTTGTCTATGCTAGTTTTCGTAGCTACTCTAGTGCTCGAATCATACTATCAGGTTTTTGAATATGACGTTAAACTCGTATCGCAAAGCGACCTTAGTATGTTTTCATCTTAACGTGAGAGATTGGAGTTAGCTGCGAGATTGGTCATTTTCCGCTGAAGATCGATAGCGGGATGAAGCGGTTTTCATCACTGACTTGCAATGGAATAAATATCTGCATCAGGCCATATTTTTACACTCTTTTCCATATTATGACCAACAATGACCAATCTTGCACTTGACTGAGGGATTGATCTTACTCAAGGAATTATTAATATTTCCCCCCAGTGGGAAATTCTTAATCTTAATCTAAATCTGCTGCTGAGTTTGGCATCAAATGAGAAGTGTAATATAATCTAGGACCAGTAGAGTGAGTGGGGAGAGTCGCAAGTGTAAAAGAACCTTACTCCCCCACACCCACCTCTGTCTCTCTCAAGATGGGTATAGTCTATTTGGCCATTACGAGATAGTGACGTAACAGCGTATTCTACTTATTGCGGCACATAATGTACACGCCTACTGGAGGCACTGGTGTATACACACGAGTGTTAAAAGATGGAAGATACATACGCGTGGGTAAAAGCTGCGCCTGTTAAGTTATGTCACTGTCCGGAGGAAGCCAAATAGAGTATAGCGAAGGAGTAGTCCTGATAATCATGCCTCTGACATTGTGTCTTATGAGACACGATATTAAGGCAAAATTAAGGTTTTTACCTTAAACCCAGGGTTGTCACTAGCCAAAATTTAGTGCTGGGTAAATTTAACACAAATTTGAATAAAATGTCTTCTTTATAGATGACAATAATGGCTTTTAAGCTCTGTTATAACCCTAACCCCGAGGCACCTTTTCCAAAGAATTTGTTTTTGCGGCTAAAGAGCAAGGGGGAAAAGGGCCCCGGAAAAAACGCCCCCGGGCTCGAACCCCAGACCTCTGGGTTCAGAGGCAGATGATCTACCGTTAGGCCACGGGGGTCAACCACACATGGCTCAGTATACTTCGCCATGTATATACCCGGGGGCCATTATTTCATCGAAAAACTGCCGAGTCGGGTGACACAAGCACACCGCATCGTAGTAATTTGTAGTACTCAAGAGTGTTAGGGTTAATTAAGGAACAAAATGGACCAATTTATCATTTTTGTTTGGAAAGGTCAGAAATTACCTTGAGTACTGGTTGTTTTAGCTGAGTGCTGGTTACTGCCGACCAGACCAGTGTAGTGACAACCCTGCCTAAAGCTTGCACTTTAACACAACTTTTCCACCCAGATTTGTTTATCTTCTTTCCCTGCTATAGATCTTTGATACAGTACGATGTAACACCACCAAAAGATTCTGTTAGAACAAGGTCATTTGTGAATCAAGATAATGGTACGAACAACCACAGTAGATCAACAGTAGAGTTGAAGTTAGAAAATGTGACATCGGACACTTTCCGTCTGGTAATAGACTATATCTACAGTGGTGAGATACAACTCAATGAAGATAATGTGGAGGATGTTCTCGTTGCATCAGATATGTTTGCTATTGATGAATTGAAGACATTGTGTTGCACTTATTTGGGTAAGTAATGTTCGGGTGTTTTAAGTGGTTCAAATTCAAAAATTCAAGAATGTTATCATTTATAATAATAGATATTTTGTCTTCAATTTAATTCAATGCAATTCACTTTATAATGGAAAGATACAACAAAGAGACAATAATATCACAAGGTATTATGGTTATTTAGTGTCATGGGAGATTCCACTATTGGTCCATCCATACACTGGCATGCTCAACTATAAGCTTTTTTTTAAATGGTGCACCGGGTTCGAATCCTGGCTGGGCTTCCAAAAGTTCTGTTGTTGCTGTTTTCTATATGTGTATGTTACATAATAAAAGTGGATGCTAAAGATTATTTTAAGTTCCTGGTATATATGGTGAATTGTTGTATTGATGGGCATTATGTGTCAAATTGGTGGCAGCTGTGGGATATGATTACTCTTTATTAGGGTCTGATGTTTTTGTTACAGATAAATAGAAGGAATGTTATTGCACTTATTTTATAATTGAGTTTTAATTGGGTTTACATGATGTTCAGTTTTATTCATTAGTGAAACTTAAATCTATTTAATTTTAAGTACATTTTCTCTTCACCTATTACAAATAAGTCCAATGTTGACAAATCCGTCCCAGCTACAATACAAGCCTGGGTGAGAAATAACAAATTTGACAAATGTATCACACAGTGGAGAGGTTTTATGCAGAAAATAAGAACTAACTTCAATGCAAATAATCTTTGATTGTTCCATAGGCAAACACATCACACCAGCCAACTGTCTTGGTATCAGGGCCTTAGCACAGAGTTTAGGCTGTTCGGACATCGCCGATTTAGCAACTCAATGTGTGGAAAACGACTTTTCTGAGGTTTGTCGATCTGATGAATTCTTGGAGCAAACTGGTAATAGTCTGTATGATGTACTGTGTCTGGATAGCTTAAATCTGTTAGAACGGGTGAGTACTGGTATCAAGGCTCAATTAAAAATAAATTACAGAGAGCTACTTTTTTTCAAAAGTAGTGCCCGATCAGGGGGATTTATTGAGAACCGGGAGCTACTTTTAGTCTACCAGGAGCTAATCTTTTATTAAATCAAATAAGCTTAAAGCGAAATTTGATGTTTTAGGCAAGCTTCCCGGGGGCTGGTTTGGACAAAATATCAGCGCTCGGTTGTTTATTTTTCATAATTACTGGGCGCTTTGGCAGAAGAACTCGGGGGTAAAAATCGCCCTGCGCCCGCTTATCTTGAGCATTGACTGGTAGCACTAGACTTGTGCAATAGCCCGAAACTATGCTCCTCTAAACCGTGGTAGCAGAGATCCAGCTCTAGTGTTGGGACGGCACTAGACTATGCATCTCCCTTGCTTACAAATTTTGTAGCAAGCAATTGAGGTGGCGGTTAACCCAAAAAGCATGAAATTTATCAAGCGCTGTAACTTTTGAACTATTAATGTGATGTATATGATCGCAACAGCAGCAAGTGTGTGGCAAAATCATGTTCATGTTTGAATTACTTTTGCACAGACCATTTGGCACGTGGAGATATTTAAATGTTTTAAATCACAAAACCCTATCCTAGAAGGTTACAAACTAAATTACACACCCCTTAATGGCGTAACACAACATTTGGAGGGGGTCTGTATCCATTTTATTTCACAGCCACCACCCCCCCCCCCCCCCCCCCCCCCCCCACCTCCCTGGTTGTGGCAATAAAATTGTGAACATTAAAACCACTTTACCTTTCAGAATTGAGGAAAGTATGTTTCCATCCAATCGGAAACCTTAATGATGAACAAACCTTATTTGTTTGTTGCTGTCATACAGGTTGACTTACATAATCTACAAAGTACCTCAGAAATTACTGTCTTGGAAGCGGTTCTATGTTGGGTGAACCATGACAAACCCCATCGCCAGAAAGAATTGAAGCGTTTACTCGCAGCAGTGAGGTGGTCGCAAATCAAGAAAACTGGTGAACAATATAAAGCTATACTGAAGAATAATAGTGAATGGAAGACTGTGATCCAGGAATCCTTTGGCAATAGTGCTCAGACTAAGAAGCCTAAGCTTACTGCTAGAGGTGTTGTGGAGGTCATAGTACTGTGCGGTGGTGGGCCAAGGTAATGGGGGGGGGGGGGGGGGGGTGTTATACTCTGTGTCAACTCAAGTTGGAGGTGATGTCGGCACATAATCTAGTGATTCCAGGGGTGTACCTTCATTTTTTCTCCAACCCGCCAGCCGGGCCGGTAGAGCATGTAAAAGTTACCAGCCCGACTGTAAACTTACCAGCCAAACAAGTAATCTTCATTTACCAACAGCAAAATTCTTACCGGCCAGCCTGGCGTGTATATTTGAAAAGTTACCTGCCCGATGCAAAAGTTACCCACCATGGGCGTGCGGGCGGGTACTAAGTACAGCCCTGAGTGATTCACTGATAGATGCAGCATTTTCTGCGCCACAGCTGATATTCTTGTTTGCTTGTGCAAATGCATAGGAGTCGCATGCGCGATATCATGATGCATTCAGTAGAATATGCCCTGATGTCAACTCCACCCCCCCCCCCCCTCAACTTGAGCTGAAACAAAGTATAAAGTACTCAAGTAGATTTTTCCCTAGATGGATGGGGTACCGTAGAATGGGGATACTTCAACCCACTTTTCTTTCATTTTGAATTTTATTCACTGCATTCTAGATACTCTTTCTTGGTAAACTAGACTAGTTGATAGCAAACTTGGCTCTCAAATTTTTTGTTTTGAAAATTAAAGAATTTGTAGATACCTTTTTAGATACCAATTTTCCCCAATTGTTGAGTGGGCCAAAGTTACCCTACATGTCTTCCCACATGCGAACAAATCATTAAAACCTACTTGGATGATAAGATACAGGGTGAGTCAGAAAGAACGGGCACTTTTTTGGAAAAAGCGCCTGAGAAATGTTAGGCCTGTATAATTCAAAACCAATTATTGTGTTACAAAGACCATATATTTAGCTTTCATTCAAAAAGAATTTGAACATTGCGTCATAATGTTGCAGCAATTTTAGTAGAACCCGGTATTTTAAGGCCAATCCACAGAAAGGCAATAACACATTGTTGGTTGCCTGATTCATAGTGCTAATGAATGAAACTAGTGAAAAACCTGAAAAGGCACATGAATGGTGGATACAAAATCTAAATATAACTGGAAATAAATAGAACTGTGATATTATGAGTAATAAAAAGCCTGAATTCAAGAAAGAAAGTAAAAGGAGGCATACCTGGTGATTCAGAAAACAAACCTCATTAGAATACATTAACCCTAAAATTTAGCTGGCTTGAATCCACTACTGTACCTGTTAATGTAGTGCCCAGACATAATTGGTACTTCAATTTGAAAGCTATATCCAGGGTGGGACGCGCAATCATTTTGTTACTGCCCACATACTTTGCAATGGTCATTGATGTCAACAGTCAAAGGCCATTTTGGGATAAAATACGTCCAAATGCCAAGTCATTAAAAATTAATGTTTTATATTTGATTGATTGCAGAAGCGATACTGTTTACTTCATCCCAATCAATCCTGCTGCAGAACAAGTGAAAAGTTTGAAAGATCTGAGCAGATCTCGACAAGGACACAGTGTTGTCGTTACAGGTGTGTAAAAGTAGAGTAGACATTTGTGACCCAATGCGAGTAAATGAAGCACAATGAGGGGAATATTGAGTTATTGATATCATGATAATATGTTGCCTAGAAGAAGGGACATTTTGGTACCAAAGTCAAAGTTGTATCACATTCCTAACCAAAGTTACAGATTATTGAAAATCATTTTGTCTCAAAACATCAAATACAATTGTCAATGTTGTTAATAAATCAATGTTTTTTGTGGGTTTTTTCGTTTCCACAGTGCATCGAGCACTCATGCTTTTATTTTCTTAATTCTAACATATTTATAACATAAGGCAAAAAAAAAAAATGTTTGGTTGCCCTTTCACCTCAATTTTTTTGGGGTCGGTAGGTCAATTTTTTTTTTTTTTTTAGATGTCAAAGAATGCCAAAAATACACTTTCAAGTGAATTAGATATGTTTTTATTTCGAAATAAAAGTGTTTTACAAATGTAAAATGGAAGATGAAAGGGATTTTACATGATTTTTGCATACATTACCAATCTTGTCTTACACAAACAATTCACACTCAGACAAATCAGATATCTATAAAAACTTGATGTAGTGAAGATTTTGATCAAACAATTGAGAAATGTTGACGATTCCTGGACAGTGGCAACTTTACTGAACAAAATTTCTATCCCTTTCGTAGCAACAAACGACACGGCAAACCTGTCGGTCGCCATTCTGCAAGGGTAGCTATCGAATTTCAATCTGGTTTTGATCCAAACGTGCAAGACATTCGCTGCAACAGTTTTGAGGGATCACTTTCGTATTCAGTGTACGAAACCTTCAAATCTGAATTGATACATTTATACATGAACAGCACGCAGCATTTTGTACATGAATTGCACGTCAACAATTGTTTTAAATAAAATGAAATATATGCAATATTTAATTTGAAAAATATCTGCTTCGTCAAAATGTAGAACCAAATAGGGGAATCAATTGCACTTTCTATGTTCGCATTCCATAAAAAATAAATATATTAATATTTCTATATGATGCAATAAAACAAAAGTATAAGTTTTAATGTTAATACTTTATTCAATCTTTTCTTAGAAACGTTCATGCACAATAGAATAGAAACACACCAAGGTGATCGAGCGAAACATGTGAGGTGAAATGTTATAAGATACTCGGTTACCCTAAGAATATGTGTCTGCAATACGTTTTAAATGAACTTCCCTGGATAGATGGGGATTGTGGATGATTAATTACTGCACTTTAGCTGTTCCACCACAATTACAATCGACAGAACTTAAAAATTCGACCCCTAGATGACTTTTGAAATGTTATGTTTACGATTGTCATGTACCTGCTCTTTTAGCATCAGCCTAGAAGCTCCTAGAGAGGAATAAAATATGTATGGCCTAAGAATATGTGTCTGCAATACGTTTTAAATGAACAGCAACCGTAATTCAACATCTCGTAAGCATTAATATTCATGAAATCGAAGAAGAAAAAAAAGAAAAATGAAAAAAAAATTGGGAAAAAAAACGCGACCAAGATTTTTCAATATTTACGGTCGGTCGGGAAAGGGCAACCAAACAAAAAAAATTTTGGGGGGGGCTAATATTAAGAACTGAAGCGGGTTCACCCGGGTTCGGCGGTTCTCGGGTTTGTAGCTACTTCCCTGGATGGATGGATGGGGATTGTGGATGATTAATTACTGCACTTTTGCTGTTCCACCACACTTACAATCGACAGAACTTAAAAATTCGACCCCTAGATGACCTTTTACCCCGGACGACCCAAGAAAAGCAAAGGCGTTTTATTTTTTCCACGCTCGACTCGCATTCGGGCTTCCCGTCCCCGAGTTTAAGCCCGATCGGACAAACTTTGAAAATTCGACCCTAGGACGACCTTTGACCCCGGACGACCCAAGAAAAGCAAAGCCATTTTATTTTTTCCATGGTCGACTCGTATTCGGGCTTCCCAACACCAAGTTTAAGCCCGATCGGACCAACTTTAAAAATTCGACCCCTAGACGACCTTTGGATTAAGAATATTCATTTTGTTATTGTTGATAATTTACAGAAATCATGACTCGATCGGAGAGTCTCCCATACCACCAAATATCGTTAACCTTATCTTAGTGGTTCACGATATTTAACGATACATGACGCTCTCAGTCGAGTCGACAAACAAATACAATATATTTTGATAGAGATAGAAAACAAAAACAAACAACTAATTTATATGTTTAGACATCTTTTCAATTTGTTCCATTGTTCTGTATTTGTGATTGGAATCCTCTGGTGTTTTTTTGAATTAGCTAGTAAATCATTAAGTTTTTTAACTTCTAAATAAAACAAATGGAATATTGGTAAAACTCTTTTTGAGTTTCGTTATATATCATGCGAAACTTGTATATTGCATAACATGCAAGGATGATTATAACATTGGCTATATCAAATTCAGAGTTATTTATTTTCCAGCCACAAATTACGTATTCAAGGGATATTCTGAAGGAATTATATTTAAGAGTTCTTAAACATGTTGTTATCTGTTTCCAAAAGAACTTATTCTTTATACATGAGACAACATAAATCAACGGCTACATCTGGTCACTTTTTTGCCAGGTTTTCATCATTCGATTCTTCCATTAATTTTCCTGCGTGATTCTCCCCCAAGTTTTCTATAGTTAATCAAATTGATGAAATAAAACAATAGCTTCAAGTAGTGTAGTTTACTTATAATTGTCATGACACTAACATGATCAAGGAAGCAATGTATTGTGCTACATCATTTCAAATCAGTTTTAGTGTCTTACACCATTTAATTATGCCAATAAGGGGTCAAATTTAGGGTTCCTTTTTGTGACGAGCATGGGTACTTTAGTATATGAGTGACACTGCCCCTCCCCCACCCCACCTGTGCAGGTTCCAATTTGAGAACCCATCATATCACAACACCTTGCATCTATAGCAGAAAATGTGCACAAATTGCCATAAAATTTTGTTCATTTTTATATGTGTTGCTTTACAGGTGGATTGATGTATGTGATTGGAGGTGGAGGTCCAAATGGATACATAACACGATGTGAACGGTATAACCCATCATCAAATACTTGGTCTCCACTTGAAAGGATGTTAAGAGGGCGATCAGAATCCCACATAGCTGCCATCAACAACAAAATATATATCTTAGCTGGAAGTGGGATGTATGGCTTCGGAGAAGAAAATGAGGTGTATGACATTACCACGGACACATGGAGTACTTTCCCTCATGTGGAGATGTTGATCATGAGGGGTAGACGTCATTTTGCATCGCTGAATGATAAACTCTACTTTCTATCAGAGACCACCAATGGAAATGATACTGTTCATCCTTTATTTCCGGCGGATGAGGAACACTCTCTTGACTATCCCTTTCGTTTGGTGCAATATTACGATCCAATAACAAACAAGTGGAGTGCCAAATCTCCTGAATTTGTTGTCAAAAATACCGCAAGTAGCGATGAGGCACCAACAACAGGAAAGCCTGAAGATTGTATATTTGTAATCAGTGCTCTGCATCAGTTTGTTTACGATACCAAAACCAATGTATGGGATAACCTACCTCTCCCAAGGACTGCTGGAATAGAGTTGGATAAGGAAGGCAAGTGCTGTATCTTTAATGATTTTATTTTTATAAACTCCCTATATTATACTCCCTGTCATAGTCTCTTGGGCATAATTCGCGTTATTTTACGCGGGCTTATTCTGTTGTTGTTTGCGGGGCGCGGCGTCAAAATGCTTGACAGGCGCGTACAATGTCACGCGCCGTCAATCAAGGCGTGTGACGAGTTCACGATTGACCAATTAGGATGCGTGATTATTTGTTTAAAGGAACCGGTACGCACTTCCGTATTTACGCACTTCGCACCTACGTATTGCAATGCGCACCTACGCACATACGTACGCAACTCGAACGTACGCATGATTTGATGGAATTATGTCCAAGGCATTATGACAGGGAGTATAGTTGCCACCGCAGTATCTAGGATTTTAACTGCCATTCATCATATTTTTGAAGAATTATTGCCTGTTAAAGAAAAAGAAAGCAGACAAATATCAGGAGTTTTATTGTGTCCACCGTCCATCACAAAAAAGAGAAGAAAAAAGGCCACCAGCAATTGGAAGTGTTGATCAAGAACTCATAAATTTGATAGGAAATTACAGATATATACATGTCAAAATTATCTGCTGAGATAAACATTTTTTGTTATGTTGTTGCATGACATAATTTTTACATATTTTCATATGGTTTTGTTGGTTTTCTTTTTTTCAAAGGTCTTCCTACATACTCAGGGCAAAGTAACATCCTTCGTGCCTCGGATAGGTTCTGTATAGTCCACGCATCCGGCATTCTACAAACATCAGATCCTCGTCTTGGGGAATGGGACCTTATGGTACCCTCTGCTTGTCTACCAAGCTTGTCTGCCCGTACATGGACGAATAACATGAATCAAGCAGTCGTAATGAATTTGCCAACAGAGGTTTTTGTAAAAGCTTTTTCTAAGGGTTCTAAGGTGTGAAGCGTCAAACTGCCAAATCAAGGAAAGGAAGCATTTTGATGACTAAGAAGTATGTATTGTCTGAGAACATCATGAAATGGGTGCATTGTCACCAAGAAATACGAGCAGTACTTGAGTAAAATATCACCATCTCAATTTCTGTGCAGTGACACATTTTATTCCAAGTTTTGACTAAACATGCAATTGACACTAGGTATAATATGTGACCCATCACATCAAACAGACCAGTTGTCGGCAAACCTCATTTGCAGAAAATAGCAACAACAAAAATAAAAATCAACAAATATAAAACCATGTATAACCATTCAAAAAAAATTGTTTCATGTTCAAGTATGGTGTCATTTTCATGAATATTAAGCAAATAAAAAAATAAAAAATAAAAAAATAAATCTCAGTTTTCATTTGTGGAGACAACGTGTCTGTTTTGATGTGATAGGTCATGCATACTTCATCCAGCTATCTCTAGGTAGTGATATCAGAGTGTATTCCTACATGTATGATCACACCTCATCATCGCGTGCATATTTGATGTCCTGGATGGAGTATGTACCTACGCAATACTTGGCTAAAGACGAATCCCAGCATGAGCATTTGTGTGTAAATGTTACATCAATCACTAAAATACACTCTGATATCACTGCACAGAGTTAGGTGAATGAAGTACAGCAGCAATCATGTCTGTCGGACAACTTGCAATATAGGTGGAGGGCGATAAAACCTATAAGTGTTCCTGTTATAAAGAATTCAGTCTCAACCAATCTTGGGTTGTGTTTAAAGCTCCCAGCTCCAGGGGAGGGACCAGGACGACACCCAACTTTTTAAAGTTCCTTTCTGCCGTGATATCAGTGTATTCAGGTGATTGCAACTGATGGTGTTGCTATGGTGCTAACCTGACTATCTTCGGTGGTCACCTCTTACATTCACTTATATAAAGCGATGCAGCATTTTGGTATATTTTAAAGCTTTTGAGCAGCTTACCAATATTAATAAGCCTTTGCACACCGAACTGATGATCGACTCTTGAACGATTGATCGTCTCGAAGTGGAGCTGATTCAGCTTTTTCAGCACACACAAATTTGCTTGATTATCAGGCATTTTATTCACACACAGAAGTTGTCTCTGTTTCAGTTATAGATCTTCACAACGACAGTTAATAGTGCCTACGAAAGGAATATGTCCAAAGATCCATCGTTGTGTCAGTTGTGAAAAGGCTTATATCTGCAAACTGGTTCTATGAGCTCTTGGTTTCTCCTGTAATTTTTACCTTTTATATCCTTGCTTCAATAGTAAGTATTTATATCGTCGTAGATTCCTCCTAAACAGGTGTACGTCTCGACAAGTACATTGGTGTGGTTAAAATTCAGTTTGTGATCAAAGGTGGGTTGTGGGTAACCTGATCAAATTCACTTTTCCCCATCAACATTGATATTTTGGTACCAGAATGAAGCCCATATTGTTTTGCCTTTAAAGATTTTTCTTTCTTTAGGTGCTATCAGGCACAACCAAAAAGTAGTTAATTCCATCCGAAAGGGATATACCACCCTAACATTGGCAATTTATTTACTTCTATCATAAAAATCTCATGTATAACTCTTAATGAATTTGTGCATTTTTATCAAAGCAAGTTTTCCCTATAAACTAATAGTACCGGTAATAATGGCTCAAAAATATCTAATCAAATTTGTTTAAACAAACTTAAAAGAACTTTTCGTCAATTTGTAAACCTAGAATATTACCAAAAAGCTAACACAGTAGTTCAATGGGATATTCAATTTGTATTCAATTTTTATTGTTTTCTCTCAATTTGAGCATGCACGGTGTCGTAAGACATTTGGTTGCTAGTGTACCTGTATATCTTATATTGTGTATGAGATAGAGTATTCTCTTGGCAGTCATCCGGTTTTCTGTCTCCTTTGTCGATGAATTTCCCAGAATTCACTGCCCGTTCCTATTGAGATGCGTTCTTCACTGCATGCACACTTGTTTTCCTAGCACAAATTTCCCTTTGCAAGTTTTTGTGACATTAACCTAACCGTGAGAATAGCTTTATGCTAATTTTGCGATATATTATAAAAGATAAGGTAATGCAGCAAATCACAAATAATGGGTTTAATGTGTATCTTTATGTTATCTATGCATACAATCAATGCAAAATTGTGGCTTAATTACAATTGCTGGCCACAAAAGTGGCCATTTTCACACAATTAATTGTTCGCGCTTCACCAATTTTTTTACTGATTTGCATGTTTCTAAATTCATGATTTTAGCATCATCACGTAAACCTATACACAAAGAATTATTATTATTATTTTGCGGTAGCTGATTTGAACGCGAAAAACACAAAGACATATCGTCGCTATTCTTTCAAAACCTTGTATGTTTTTCCGGCCCTTCAGCATGTATAAAGTAAAACTGCCAACGGTTATGCATAGGAAGAGTTGCTATATACATGTTCCGGGACAAAAGAACTTTCAAGGTTTTGATAGATGTGATTTTGTTACTTAAAAATGTTTAGAGCAGACCGCCTAAAAGGTCATACATAGGAAGTATTACTTTATAAATGCTGAAGGGATGGATGGAGATACAAGGTTTTGAAAGAATAGCGACGATATGTAGCACGAACATATCCGCTTTGAAGTAATCATCATTATGCAATTTTTAGTGAAGTTTTATATGGAGTAGTAGAAAGTGGCACATATGTGGCCAGCTAATGGAGTATGGGCCAGGGTATGGGCATGGAATTTAGGGGGTCACTTCGGAGCAGTCCAGCAAGCACAACCGTAGGCATCATATGTTTGAAAAATAATTATCAAGCCCAAATCGCATAGTCATCACACAATAAAATATTTGTGTCATTTGCTGTTGACACATCAGTTTGTACGCTCTACTCGTTCCTAGTGATAGTGTGAGGCTGTGTAAGCGACTGTTGTTATTAGCTAACAGCATGTGACATCATTCCGGGCCGACCTATAACTAAGCAATTTGGGCTCAATAATTATTTCTCTAACATATGCATGTATGCAATGCCCAATGTTGTGCTTGCTGAACCGCTCCTTTTTAAAGTTGTAAGCATCTGCATGAATATACTGGTACAAATCACCCTTATCACTAATTTTGTACAATGAAAAAAGTGACTATTAGGGTTAAGCTTAGAGAATCATACTATTATCAACCAGGGATATATGTCAGCAAAATGTCATTTATTTTATTTTTGAATGACATGAATGACACTGATATAAAGTTATGATAAAATATCACTGATATAAAGTTATGATAAAATATCTTTGTTATAAGTGCACTTTTTTAATATTAATTTAAAAGGTATTTTTACCCAAACAAGGTGATTGGCTCAAAAGTCTATTTTTGAGCCCTATTGAGCATACATTTTGATGAAAGTACACCTTTATGATTCTCGTAAATTAGTGATTTTGATATCGTCAGCTAGGGCCAGCACAGGCCCTCCCTCGCTGCATTGGTGAAAACACAACTTTAATTTATAGGTGTTTTCTTCATGCTGATACTTATAACAACTTCATATTTGATCAGTTCCCTCATGGGCATGAAAAAGGACTAACTTACCGTAATATTATACCTATTTCACACACAGCTACAGAAGTGATAGTGAGCAACACTCTTTGGTCAGGCGACGTATGAAGGCTCACTTTACTGCCGCACCAAATACTGCTAGAACATACCAATAGAGTGCTCACTTCTTGTGAACACTCCCCATCCACTTAGTTTCGCCCTCGTTTTTGCCGCAACGAAGGGAGCTAAAGTGAGCCCTTATACATGTACGTTTGTCCGGTCAGAGGCTGTGAAAAAGGGATGAAGTGTACTTTATGTCCCAAATGCATCAGTTACATGATAGACGACAGCATTCCATGACAGAATCACATGATGCACTTTCCATCAAAGTACTTGATGCATGTCTTACTCCAAAAGTACACTATTTAAGTCTTTTGTCACATTATTTGATAATCATGTTCTGATCAGTAATCAATATTCTATATACTTTGTTTATATACCTCTGTGTAATGACATCTAAACATATTGCAGTGATTGTACCTTATTATTACCAGGTGTTGTAATATGCTCGTATGTGCCAACCTAATCAAAATGGAATCTTAAACCTTGGTCGATACATGATGTATCATTAAATTGAACTAAACTATCCTGAGAAGCAAGTTATGGCAGTTTTCAGAATCACATTTTGATCAGGGACTGCTATACCTAAGAAATCTCAACAATACACACAATCTATAAACATGCAATAAATACTATATTCTATTCTCCTCAAACATTATACACATTCTTGCACATCATTTATAATATGATATTGATACAAGCACACAGGTGTGCATATAGACAGATGTACAACTCTAAATCAGACTTAAGTTAAAATTTGATGTCTTTCTGCACATCCCACAGTGTGGTGGCGCTCTTTTGAAGCTGTGCTTGTTCTGCCTCTGTCAGGTTCTGCTTGATTACGTGACGGATGCCATTTTGACCCAACACACACGGAAGACTGATGAAGACATCATCTTTAATCCCATGATGTCCCTGTGATAAGTTGAAAAATATAAATATTTGTCAAAGTTAGGGCAAAACAGTCATATGATGCTATCTTCAGTAGATACACGCTAGTTTCATACAGTTACCATTATTAAGAATTAGAGAAATGTTGTTTGATTTTGCTCAACTGCCCACTGACAGGTTTTATTCTAGTATAATATTCCAAATGCAACCTTAGCTGACTTTATTGTTACATAACATTTACAATAATTGAAATATTTATCAAAATGGCTTAAAATTAAATTTAAAAAAAGGGAAAGAAAAATACATTTCATATTAGGTTTTTGAAAATCTAAAGAGCTTTGAATCAAACAGCTGAATTGTAATAAAACCTCGCCAAATCAAAATAAACAATTTCATATCTCATTTTTTGTAACACATTGATTAATTTACCTTTGTTAGGGTTGACACTGCAAATACAGCATTCTGATTCCTCAGTACAGCACTAGCTAGTGAACACACACTCAATCCAATTGCCCAGGAGGTATAACCTTTCAACTTGATAATCTCATATGCGCTGAAAAGGTCAAAATATAAGTACAATAGCAAAATAGGTGTGTTGCAGTGGATAAAACTCTTAAAATATTAGAAATTAATTAATTAATAATTATTTACTTAATTTTGATTTATTGATTAAGTCATTACTGATTAATTCATTATAATTATATGTTGTAATTACTATTTTTTCTCTTTTTTGCCGGTTTCTTTTAAATTTTATAATTTTGTATTCTATAGTATATGCACATATACCTGCATACCTTGCAAATGTCTTAAACAAACAGGCATTGCAGATATTGAATGTGGCATTGATTCTGTAAAACAGCAACACACATTTATCCCCACTGCAACTTCCAATTAATGTGTGTGTGTGAAAACACTTCTGAGAGAATGTGGTATACTGAAGTATCAATTTGAATATATTCCATGTCACAGACAATTTAACCAAGCTTTACGGTGTCATATTAGCAGGTGATCTACAAATAGATCTCTTAGGGAGCGTTCATAAATACTTTGGTGGGTGGTGGGCAATTCAGGGGGGATCAAACAAATAATAATAATAATAAGGTCGGGCACGATCAACATATTATTTATTACTTGGCCTAAAAGCCAATCAAAAGAAAGAGAAAATGGGATTGATCATTCTTTCAGTAATAATGACATGCAATTGTTTAAAGTGGCATGAATTGCCATGCATACGTACCATTTTCTTGTGTATGTGATAACCATTTTAATGTATATACAATTCTACAAACATTTACAATTCTACAAAACCTTTAAGTGGAAGAATAATCAACCAAATTAAAGGGCAAAGTTGATACATTTAAATTAAATAAAATTTAGCTGTTTTTATGCTAAAATTGTCAACATTTGGTCTAATTAAACCTAATTTAGTAATCTATGCTTAAATTCTCTATTCTTTTCTTATTTTAACTAAATTGACATTTGGGGGGGGAAAGAATTTTTTATGGGGGGAAAGTCCCCTGTGGTGACGCCACTGCCCCCTACCCGCACCCCATGCAACAGTCTGGGGTAAACTGTTAGACACCTTTCATCAAGCAACTGAGTAGTTCTGTGTAGCACCCTTTGCATTTAATAACCATGGATGGTTGAAGGGTACAACATTTCAAATCTCAAACCATGCATTTCATTTAAAAACGCAACGCAACACAGTACAGTCTTATCTAAATTTAACAACGTAATGATATGCAGCTTCAACACAGGAAAAATAACAAAATGGCAAATAGTGATGTATAGAACAAACAACTGAAAATCCCATCTTATTTAACACTAATTTGAGTTATATAACCATAAGATTCCCGCTTAAGTAAGATAGTAACTATAATCTATCCCATTTATAATAAGGGTGTTCAGCAGTTCTCCCAAACAGTCAGCGGCTAACATAATTTGACTAAGTGTGACCAACCTTTGAATGACTCGCTCATGTATACAATCCCATGGAGTTTCTGAGCTACATTTTGTGAGTGTAAGAAGAAAGGAAGTATGGGTTTAAACAAAACAGGAAAACCTATAGTAGTATGGAGGGAAACATGATTTTAAATGAGAAGTGTATTATATAGGGAGGAATACAGCTAAAATGAAAGCATAATTCTGGAAAGCCATCGCAGAATTATTCCTAAAGAAGTATGGGTTTAAAACAAAAAGGGGTAATTAGTTGGGAGGGGAATGTCATGAGAGCACATAATTAATAGAAACACTAGCAATTATCACAAGCTATACTCTATATAATGGTCTTGTCAATTTGACTGCAGAGTGCAGTAAAATTAATCAAGTAAAATTTGACTGTATCTTTCTTACTAGACTAAATTTTCCTTTCAAAAGGATAACTGTTTCAAAATTGACACTGGGTTCGAATCAACTAGAAAATACGGCAACTTGAATCAAATTGAGCTTTTTCACCAAATCGTTTATTAAAATGTGCCCAAATATGCTATTGATTTAATTAAGTCTTTTTAACAAGACTCCATTCAGTGAGTGTATTGATTTTGAGGCCTCAGAAACATATTTTGACCATTTTTAGAAAAAGACTATTGAAGATTTTTAAACACATTGGGGAGATGGAGATGAGGTCCTTGTGATACTGGCTATAACTTTAAAAGGGGTTGTGTTATGTGTGTTATTGGAAAGAGAATTTCTTTCTGAAAATGTTGATACCAAAATCTCATTTTTGAAAAATATGTAGATGAGCTCTTGTGTTTCTGAGCCCTCGATTTCATTCTAGGTGATTTGATTGCAATCATAAGGTATCAATATGTATTGAAACATGGGAGGAACATTTTGCTCACATTACCGAAAGAGTGATATTTTTGCTTGAGGGAGTCATGTTGACCTGCCATCATCGTTGTAGTCAAAATATTTTGATATCAAGTCAATTTTGCTGCTCAGCACTTGTAGAACTAAAAAGAGTTAAATTGCTAATAAGATAATGGCAAAAGTACAATATCAGATGCTGAATGCTACTACAACAACAAAATATATTCTTTCTCTTTCTTGACAGCTGTTATATACATAGTACTGTCACTTATACTGAGTGACCTTACGCTACATACATTTTTTGTTTGTTTTTGGTAACATATAGACAAATATATATAAATGAAACTTATCCGTTAATCAGTGCAGAGACTTTGCCATAGATGCCATTTTTCCAGAAATGTATTCAAGTCTGAATTACATGTGGCTTGGTATTTTAGAATATTGTAATAATACTTAATTTCGTGTTTGAAAGTGTCTAAATCTGGCTGTTTTTCTGTTATCTTTGCTCTATAAATATGGAATTTTGCCATTGTCATTATCAGTGTTAGGATGAAATCCAAATTTGATCCAAAAAGTATTGTTAATGGATTCATATTCAAGTCCACATTTGTTTGACCTTTTACCCACCTTTTAAAGATATTCCAGAATGATTTTGAGATTTGACAAGTTATGAAAAGATGCGTAATTGTTTCTGAGGTTTTTTTACAAAAAGTGCATAAGTCATCTCCTCTAATATTAAATTTTAGCAAAAGACTATTCGTTCCTAAAATACTTTGATTGATTCTATATTGGAACCATCTATACTTTGTGTCATCAGAAAATTTAAAAGACATATTTTTTTCCACTCCCTATTTTCTATACCAAAGTCTTTTTGCCACTTATTAATGGATTGTTTCATTTTCTTTGATTCTATAAAGACTTTGTAGAATAAAGTACAACCTTTTCGCTGTTTGAAAAGTAGTTCCACGGTACTAGGTCTGAAAGGTGATACTACACTGAGCCAAAAAAGAAACTTATAAAATTTTAACAGAACACTAAATAAAATTCTGTGCATGAAAATGTACCAAATTTGGATACAATATTACTGCAATGTCTTGCTTCAAATGGCAGTCAATAACCAATTGTTTGCTTCAATGACACAAGAAAAAATCTGCACTGACCCAGACAACGTCTTGCATCACAGGTCACAGCAAACAATTTCAGCAACATAGAGTTAAAAACATTTCATAGAGTCAAAACAAACTCATATCCAACAAACAATGAAGTCATTAATAATGGGTATGTCCACCTCCAGCTTGCAGGCAAGCTGTGCATCTCCTTCTCATGCTTCCAATCAAATTCCTGATGGTAGCCTGGGGAACATTGTTCCATTCTTCCTGTAGTGCTGCAATAAGTGTTTGTCTATTGACAGGTGGATTGTCTCTTCCTGATACACGTCGTCCAAGCTCATCCCAGAGATGTTCGATTGGGGAGAGTTCTGGAGATGCACAGCTTGCCTGCAAGCTGGAGGTGGTCATACCCGTAATTAATGACTTCATTGTTTGTTTGGATATGAGTTTGTTTTGACTCTATGAAATGTTTTTAACTTTATGTTGCTGAAATTGTTTGCTGTGACCTGTGATGCAAGATGTTGTCTGGGTCAGTGCAGATTTCTCTTGTGTCATTGAAGCAAACAATTGGTTATTGTCTGCCATTTGAAGCAATACATGGCAGTATTATTGTATCCAAATTTGGTACATTTTCATGCACAGAATTTTATTTGGTGATCTGTTAAAATTTTATAAGTTTCTTTTTTGGCTCAGTGTAGTTTCGACCCATTTAATTGACTGATATTGAAGTTTGACTTAATTGCTCTTACAATACCAATATACTCTAGGAAATTGGTTTTCACTTGATAAATTTATTCAAACTCGTCTTTTGACATAAAAGTCTCATGAATGCTACAATGTCTCCAAATCAAAATATGGTATTCTTTTTATCAAATTCACTAGTTTTTCTGCTCTGGAGCATCAAAACCATCTTCACTGTGTCTACTTCTACAACATACCTCTTGATGACATCGTCATGGACTTTCTTTAACCCCTCTGGGTCATTGCTGCTTCCCACCTGCGGGCTGATTGACTGTAGGCTTACTCCGGCCACAGTGGTAGACGACCAAACAGCAACTGAAAAATAGAAGTCATCAGAGATGTGAGTGTTTAGGATTCTACCAGATTTTTCTGGGACTTTTCATTAATATCAGGTATTTTCAGGCAAAGTCTTACCAATACAAAAAGTAGATATGGCGAGTCATGCCATAGTGGAATAACGTATGTGATGCAGTACATCAAAAGGTGGGACTTTTATTTTCACTCGTATATTCTGAATGCCTTGATAAATTTTGTGTCATTTTAAAGCGTACAAAATGCTCTGAGAGAGCACACAAGTGCCAAAATGCAATGTTTCAAATATTGGCCAATGCATTTACATAAGAATGTTAATGGCACTACATGCATACTCGCAAAGTTAAATATAAACCATGAAACCACTTCAAATTTATTTATAGATTAATTGATGATCAGTTTTAATTTGTTCAGTATCTTGGCATGTCCAGTCCATGAATGACTTTGGAGGCTAAAGTCCCAGTGTACATGGTGTATGAAGCTAATTTAAAAGTGTCAAATCAATGTTGGGACATTTTGAGCCATCTGCCTCTCTTGTATTGATTTCCACTCCCCACATTCTATTTGGTGATTGGAAGGTTACCCGGGAAAAGCAATGAGCATCCAACTTCATGATATCCATTAATGAAGAGTGTCTTTCACTCTTATTACAGCTAACTACTGTTTCTTAAGGGGGGGGGGGGGGGGGGTTAAATTATACCAAATGTTGAATTTTTAAAACACTATCATATCACAAACCCAATTCAAATAGACAATCCAACTGCCAACCACCTACCGCTTGAATCTCCATGTTCTCCAATAATCCATCCATGGACGCTAGAAGGGGCGATATCCAGTTTTTCACCGATCAGAAACCGGAAGCGAGCCGTATCCAAGTTGGTTCCGCTCCCGATGATACGATGCTGGGGTAGTCCGCTGAGTTTCCATGTCACATATGTTAGAATGTCCACAGGGTTTGCAACCACTATAATGATTGTGTTTGGACTGTGTTCCACAAGCTTTGGTACAATGCCTAATGAAAATAATGATAAGTTAAATGATGATTGAAAGATTTTTAAAATGAAGGGCAGCAAAATATGTTTAAAGAGCTCGGCCCTGATTTTGTCAACCCATTCATGTTTGGAATTACCATTATTTATATGTTTCTGTGATCAATTAATACTGAAACTGAGGGTTCCAACCCCAACAATAGATTGAATTATTATTTCAGATATCTTGCACATTTAGACATTCTTTGCATAACTTTAACCCTTTTAGCATATAATTCAAAGTGTTCATAGCCGGCCAAATGATCGAAACAAATATGAACCCCTGAATTTATGATACACATTAAGAATCCTTCAGTATTTGTAACACCCAGCCCCCGCCTCCTCCTGAAGGAAATGACCCTATAGAGAAGAAGGTCTAACCAATTCTTAAGTTTTATTATGTTGGTAAATTGTCTGTAACCCAAATCCACTTTCAATTGGGTATGGACCATACTGTAGCATTTTCAAAGGAAAATGGAATGGTGACAAATGTTAAATTGTCAACATGTGACTCGATGTTTGTGATCTTGTCACTATTGCAATAGATCTGAGAGGTTCCTAAATATATACCGTATATCTCTGCACCAAATGTAATCCAATTTCTCAAATTTTAATATTGACATTGCGGTATTTCATTTGAAATCCATACACCCCTATGAAGACATTACCATAACCTTCCACAGTGTAAATTTCAAATGGAGTCACCCATGCAGGTGACTCCATTTATAGGGGTGTATGGATTTCAAATGGATTAGCCCATACCTAGATCACAACAAGTTATCTGAGTGTTACCTTTAAATATGTCCACATTTCTCTGCACCAAGTTTAATCTACTCTCCCCTTCCTTCTGGCGAGCTCCTGCGCTGATGATACAGATCTTAGAGCCAGCGGTCACTTTGTAATCTGCATTTAAACACATTAAAAATCTCATTAAGGCCACAGAAAATACACATGTTCTACGGGCAAACGGACCTCTTAGGTAGGGTCGGTCGGTTGGGCGGGTGTTTCTGTGTGTGTGGGGTTTTTTAAAACATTTGGAAATTTTGATACATTTTCAGCAATGTTCAAAATGTTCAATAGATGGATTTGATTTCAAATTGCCTAAATACCACTTTACGCATATGAAAGAAAACATTATTTATAAACCCGAACCCAAACTATTTTTGTACATCAATCCAATATATTAATGCATAATGCAACTAACCTGTATCTCCCGTTATCTTGGCTCCTTTAACAAAACATAATCCATGTCTAAGATCCATTACTTCTCCTTTTAGTTTATCAGCCATCACATCTACCAGAGCAATATCACTTGCAACACCCTTTATACAAGAAATTAGAACAAAGACAAGTCTCAATCACTGGGTGTTGTCTAATAAAGATAGCATTAAGTTAGGGACACGAAGTCATGTTGATTTGTTTGAATTTTAATTAATTTACTTCAGAATTCAAGATGAACATTAAAATTGCCATTATTGTTATTTCTGCTGCTGCTGTTTAGCCATAGTCCTTCAAAGAACCGTCGGCATTCTCTTGCGTGCTTTCACTCTTGCTGCTACCAGCCGCCGTCTGTCCAGTCTCTGACGTTATTTCTACTCACAAAAACACAGCAACAATTGATTTTAAATATGTTGGAATACCACCCATAGCCATATGTAAACTGCTGGTAACGACTCTACCAGCATTTTTGAATCGACGTTATGTTGTACATAGAGGGCTGATTTCTCTTCATCCTTATAGGTGTAAGTATGTAATACAATTGTAAAAATATACAAATCCCAGTTGTTATCATAATTGAGAGCGCAGCCTCCAACACATCTCTTTGTGTCCCTTTAATTGTCTGTTAATATTTGTGACATTGGGTTTGCATAGTATTGGTAGCATTGTTTCAATCTACTGGCACTAACTTCAAAATTGTTCAATATTAAGTGCTATCTACTGAAGATAGTATTATCATTATGTGACATTGGGTGGTATCGACTGACAATAGCATTAAAATTGTGTGCTGTCTACTGAAGATAGCATTATCATTACCGTATGTGACAATGGGTTCTATCTTCTGAAGAAAGCATTATCATTGCGTAACAGTGAGTGGTATCTACTGAAGATAGCATTATCATTATGTGACATTGGGTGCTATCTACTGAAGATAGCATTATAATTGTGTGACATTAGGTGGTATCATTATCATTATGTGACATTGGTGTCTATCTACTGCATTAGCAGTATCATTGTGTGACCAACTGACAATAGAATTAAAATCATGTAACAATGGATGCTAAGGCAACAAAAAAAAATGTTCCGCGGGCCTGACTGACTCATTTTTTTAAATTACAAATTGTACAAAATAGTTTTGAACATTTTTCGAAAATGAGCGAAAATATTTGAAAATTGTTTTAAAATTTAAAAAAATTGAAATTCACTAACATTTTAACAATAGTTTTTGGGGAAAAAAACCCAAAAAACCAATAATATCCGACCGACCATACTTTGTTTAAAACATTTTTTGCAATTATTTTAATATTTACAAAATTGTTAAAATGAAATTCACCAAAATGTTCACAAAACCAAAAAAAATGCCCGACCGACCGACCCTACCTGAGAGGAACGTGAGCCCACAGAACAGGGGTTTTTTCCGTCGCCTAACTACTAAAGAGAGCATTATCAATGTGACAATGTGTGCTATCTACTAAAGATAGCATTATCATTATGTAACAATGGGTGCTATCTACTGAATATAGCATTATCATTATGTAACAATGGGTGCTATCTACTGAATATAGCATTAACATTATGTGACAATGGGTGCTATCTACTAAAGATAGCATTATCATTATGTAACAATGGGTGCTATCTACTGAATATAGCATTAACATTATGTGACAATTGGTGCTATCTACTGAAGATAGCATTATCATTATGTAACAATGGGTGCTATCTACTGAATATAGCATTATCATTATGTAACAATGGGTGCTATCTACTGAATATAGCATTAACATTATGTGACAATGGGTGCTATCTACTAAAGATAGCATTATCATTATGTAACAATGGGTGCTATCTACTGAATATAGCATTATCATTATGTAACAATGGGTGCTATCTACTGAATATAGCATTAACATTATGTGACAATGGGTGCTATCTACTAAAGATAGCATTATCATTATGTAACAATGGGTGCTATCTACTGAATATAGCATTAACATTATGTGACAATGGGTGCTATCTACTGAAGATAGCATTATCATTAGGTGACAATGGGTGCTAAAGATGCTATCTACTAAAGATAGCATTACTCCTATGTGCCACTGGGCGGTATCTATTGAAGATAGCATTATCATTATCATTATGCGACACTGGGTGGTATCTTTACTAAAGATAGCATCATTTGTGTGTGTGAGGTATTGGTGCTATCTACTGTAGATAGCATAACTTAAGGCGTTATCATATGAAGTTAAAATTAAAAGTGTAAATCAGTCCTTATCTATATCCATCAATAGTGTGTGGTTTGACATTGGTTGCTCTCTACTAAAGATAGCATCAAATGGAGTGGCATTGGGTGCATTAGGGGTGTGATCTACTGAATAGTATACACCTGTTCCAAGCTTGGGATCATCTTTCGTACCCATGGTAGAATACTGAATGTTATAGCCATTCGTACTTGCCAAACACCTATCACAGACACCTTTGAGCTTCATCACCTAACAACCTTCATGCACCATCAGATTTCCCCGCTCCCCTTTCCCTCCAATGGCCCACCCTCTACTCCCCAGATCCTTTCTTACCCGTGTTAGAATACTGAAAGCTATTGCCATTCCGACTTGTCCAACACCTATCACAGACACCCTTGAGCTTCATCATCTAACACTCTTCCTGCACCATCAGTTTGCCAGTAACATATTGCCCTCTCCCCTCCATTGGCCTACCCTATTATACCCTCCTGGCCTCAGATCCTTTCTTACCCATGGTAGAATACTGAAAGCTATTGCCATTCCGACTTGTCCAACACCTATCACAGACACCTTTGAGCTTCATCATCTAACACTCTTTCTACACCATCAGTTTGCCAGTAACATATTGCCCTCTCCCCTCCATTGGTCTACCCTATTATACCCTCCTGGCCTCAGATCTTTTCTTACCTGTGTTAGAATACTGAAAGCTATGGCCATTCCGACTTGTCCAACACCTACAACGGACACTTTGTGTAAATGAGCTCCATCATCCAGCTCCCCTACATGCACCATCAGTTTGCTAGCGGTATCCTCTGCCATGATTGGATTCCTTTAATATTGTTTATGAAATAAAGCTGGGAAAGAACAAATAATATAAATACTAATAAATAAGGAAGAGAGTTTGTTTTAAGAATGCAAACCATACTTTTAATTGTGACAATTTTCGAACATATTTTGAAAATGTACTATTCTTTTAGAAAAAAACAAAATAAACAAACAAACAAATAACCAAATAACCAAAAAACACAGACCAACCAAACCTACCTGAGAGTGTTGTTATACTAAAGGCCTGTAACAGGTTCATGGGGCTGTCACAAAAATAGTAACTGTACATTTAGGTAGTCATAATTGACCAATAAAGCATAAAAATAAGAAATCAATAGCTGAATTACACCTACATCGAACAGAACTAATACTAATATGGCTGGTGTTTTTTTTATAGCAGATGAGCAGTGATTAAGAAATGGAAGCGTGGGAAGTGTTTTGGTATACGAATTAAAAAAGTAGGAGTATGTTATGTTATGTTATGTTATGTTATGTTATGTTATGTTATGTTATGTTATGTTATGTTATGTTATGTTATGTTATGTTATGTTATGTTATGTTATGTTATGTTATGTTATGTTATGTGTTGTTATGTTATGTGTTGTTATGTTATGTGTTGTTATGTTATGTGTTGTTAATGTTATGTTATGTTATGTTATGTTATGTTATGTTATGTTATGTTATGTTATGTTATGTTATGTTATGTTATGTTATGTTATGTGTTGTTATGTTATGTGTTGTTATGTTATGTGTTGTTATGTTATGTGTTGTTATGTGTTGGAGTTTGTATGAAAAAATAAAATGTTTTATTAATTTCAATTAACAGACCTTTAAGTTCATTCGGTGTTTTTAAAATAATAATACTAATTATTTTGAATAATGTTCTAGAAAAATCCTGTTAAATTATCATAAAAGACATTTTGAATATATGTTTGTAAAATCTATACCCAGTAGTATAGCCAGGGGTGCAAGGGGGGGGGGGGGGGGGGGGGGGGGGGGGGGCAGAGTGCCCCTGAACAAATTTGACCGGGAAAATTGGAAAGGCAAAGGAAGGGAAAGAAAGGGAGAAGGGGAGACAACCCCCCCCCCCCCACCCCCACCCCCACCCACCTTACAAATGACCCTGACTACTACGCCACTGTCTATACCCCAAATATAGATCAGGTGTAGTGCCAGTGCCACACAGATACATGTATAGTCCCGGGGGGGGGGGGGGGGTACTCGAATTTAAAGAGGGTAGGGGTGTGCGGCTGGGCAGTCTGAAAACAGGGGCTTACCGAACTGACACAACCTGAATATGGCATCTTTGAAATGGGGTCTTGGTGAATCGCCAAGGTTGAACTTTGTGCGTGCAGCGAGTCAATAATCATGATAATGGTAAAACCATAAAACGGACAATAACTGCAGGATGATATAGAGAACGGGTCTACAGGATTTCCGGGCTAATGAACGGGGGATGACAACGCCCGAACGGGAGAGTTAAGATTGTATAGCTTGTGGAACGACTTCAGAGAAATGAGATGCTTTATGATGAGATTGCTTAGGGGAGACGTCAAAACTCGACCGCCCGTTGACTGCCGGTTACGGGCGGTTCCGCCCGGTTCTTTCAGGTCAAATGTTTTACTGGTATATGAATATTCGCGCATGCAACACTGAACAACCGCCGGTTGACTTAATGCTGTAATCTGACCAATTTACACTATCAATCTGTTACTTTGCGGTCATAATAGCTCTCTCTATAATCGTTCTATAAAAAAAAAACATTCATAGACTTTCGGTATTGATTTTAAAAAGTTAATTGAGCTATAAACAGATTGAAAAAGCCAACCCCAGCGAAAATCAATAGCTGTATTGTACTGGCTGTCAACTGAAACTTTTAAGTCTTAAAAGAGCCCATTACTTCAAGATGTTATTGCTCACGTGTGTGACGAGGCACTTTCAACCGGTCGTGTTCACCAGAGTGTTACTATTTGACCTCATTATGTGTGTATATTATAACAGACGACACGTTTTGTGAGAACCGAACGGAACCGGCCGTAACCGGCGGTTGCCGGGCGGTCGAGTTTTGACGTGATCCCTTATAGCTTAGTGTCCTAACAGCCACTAATATGAAAAGGGGTGTAAATGCGCAACTTTCAGCTTTCCTTTCATCTATTGCTTTCTCCCCTCGCATTCCTTCATGCACACTATCACTTCTTCTGTCTGCTCATTCTTCACTTCTACACTATCCCAGCTGGTATGCACAGTTGGCAATTCAATCAGTCCATCTGTCCATAATCGCCTCCTTACATCCAACCCATCCCCACCCTCTCTGCATAGGCAGTTGGTGCTAAGCGTTACGATCGGGTTTTGCGGCCTGTTCCACAACGGGACTCTGAGTTAAGGAAGGAAAACCTGGACATAAACCACCCAGCTATGGGTAAAATAGCTAAGGAAGGAATACCTGAACAAAAACCACAACCACTTATTATTACACTGAAAAATAATTTGGTGTCATTTTGACACTAAAACAAGTGTCAAAAAATGGGTCCTAAGTTGGCCACCTAAAGGTGTCAAATTGACACCATTATGGGTGTAAAATAAGACACCTTGGGTGTCATATTCATTTTGACACCTAGGGTGGTTACTCTCTTAAGAGTCATATTGAGATAGCACATGTTTAGGAGGAGCCGGTAAGACTGGTAAGTACCGATCTGCTCCATTTCCAGACATTTTTGATAATAATTATGATACAATTAGCGTAATGTAAGACGTCCGTATGAAAAAGACGACCTCATCAAAGAGCTAGCTGACAGCCTTGGTCCTATGTTATCCATCTTGTACCAAGCATCATTGGACAGCGGTAACCTGCCTGAAATCTGGAAATCGGCCACAGTTACACCAATCTTCAAGAAGGGGGACAGGAACAAACCCTCCAACTACAGGCCTATCTCATTGACTGTCATCTGCTCCAATTTCTCGAGCATATCATCCACAGCTCCGTGATGCGTCACTTTGATTTCTGTAAGATCTTGACTGACTTCCAACATGGTTTCCGTAAGGCTCGTTCCTGTGAATCCCAACTGATCATCACTGTCGACGACATAGCTCATAACCTGGATGATGGCTTACAGACGGACCTTATACTGCTCGACTTCTCCAAATGAGCATTCGACAAGGTCCCTCACCTTCGTCTCCTTCACAAACTCGAACACTACGGCATTCATGGTAGCCTCCTAACCTGGATTGGGAACTTCCTTCAAGGTCGAGTCCAGAAAGTTGTTCTAGATGGCGAATCTTCAGAGAAATCTCCCGTTTCATCTGGAGTGCCCCAGGGTACAGTACTAGGCCCACTTCTATTCCTGGCCTACATTAATGACCTGCCAGACTGCATTTCTGCCGACACCCATGTCAGACTATTTGCGGACGACAGCGTGGTATATCGTGTGATCAAGAACACAGACGACGCTATCAAACTCCAACAGGATCTAGACGCACTTCAGAAATGGGAAAGTCAGTGGCTCATAAAATTCCATCCTGAGAAATGCCAAGTACTCAACATCACCAAGCGTCGGAATCCAGTGAAATTCGCCTATTCTATCCATGGCCACCCACTTGAAGTGGTTTCGTCAGCCAAATACCTGGGAGTTGAACTAACAAACAACCTATGCTGGGACAAACACATAGATAACATCACCAAGAAAGGTAAGAGAGCCATTGGTTTCCTCCGTCGCAACCTTGGCACCTGCCCACGTGAAGTCAAAACCCGATGTTACAACACATTTGTGCGTCCAATCACAGAGTATGCCAGTTGTGTATGGTCTCCATCTACCAAGAAAGGCATCGCCAAAGTTGAAACCACCCAGCGTAGTGCAGCACGGTTTGTCATGAACAATTACTCACGTGAAAATACTAGTGTCACCAACATGCTCAATGACCTAGGATGGAACTCTCTCCAACATCGAAGAGCAGTCGCCAAAGTTACCATGATGTACCGTATTACCAACAAGCTCATAGACATCCCTGATGATCAACTCGCCCCAGTCAACAGAATGACAAGAGGCCACAACAAGAAATTCACCATTCCTACCACCCGCACCAACTTGATGAAAGGCTCGTATTTTCCTGACACCATCCGTCTGTGGAATCTACTACCCCAGCAAGTTGTGGACTCTCCATCACTAGACGTCTTCAAGACCCGGGTCTGCGACGTCCAGTCTTTCACCTAGTCATCGCCCACAACAATTTTTTAACTTGTATATATACTATTTTTATACCTGTGGAGTTTTATGTCTACTCCAAACCTGAATGCACCTCAACACATGTGCGAGTATACTCTTTTACAGAGGTTTCTGCACAGTATAGGAAGATGATGATGATGATGATGAACCGGGCTATACCGGGTGTCCCTAAAAAAAGGGTGCACGTGTTTACCCAACTTGTTGACCATGAAGTTCTAACATTTAGTGTAAGATGTTTACACATATTGAAAGACTAAACACCTGGCTTTCAGATGCTGCTTATTTCATCTGATTCGGATTTGTCAATCCTGAGATATGGACAATTAACTAGAGCTACCCAGAATCGATGTTGTGCCACTTTACAGTTTGAAATGTTTACTCCTAAAATACAACTTCCACTTGTACTATTGCCCTTCGCCAATCGCCAGTGTTATGCAATATAACATTTTTGTATTGAGATTGAATAGGTTTAAATAATAGAATGAGTGCCTGTGTATCCAAGCAGAACTGAATATAAAGATGTTTGTTACATGATTCGAACCAGTCCTTTTGACGAGGTTTCACAACATGTTTATTGGGCCTACATTTTCAAAACAAGACAGACGTCCATATGGCTGGGTGCGGCCTCAATTTACATTAGAAGAGGGTGTTCATGGTCTTAAAATATCATGAAACGAGAAGTCCAGCAGAAGTCACCAGAGAGTTTGCCATTCATTTCCCAAGCACTCACGTACCATCTAGAAATACACCTAAGGAGTATTGGAAATACTTGGTAGATGGTACAAGCACCAATATGAATAAAGAACATTCTGGAAGACTAAGATATGAACAGTGGCAGGACACACAGTAACACAATGATAACGTGCGGCGTGCACTTCAGAGGGATCCCAGAATAACTGCTCGTAAAAATCCCTTACCACATATTCCAAGTACATCATTTTTGTTCCTCAGCCTCTTTTAAACAATTCTGGTCAAATGCCCACCCCAATGTTTCAAGACGATTGATGCCCATGGATAGACCAATGTTAGTATCGTTTTGACGCTCATAAGCATTCTTTCTGTAAAAGTGGCACAACGTCGATTCTTGGTCGCTTTGATAAACTGGGTATATCTCAGGATTGACAAATCCAAATCAGATAAAATAAACGGCATCTGAAAGCTGAGTGTTTTCCCTTTCCGTGTGTATAAACATATTACACCAAACTTTAGGACTTCATGGTCAACAAGTTGCGCGAACATGTGCACCCTTTTTTAGGGACACCCTGTATGTAATATTGCCCATATCATCGTATGCATGCATGACGAACACACACATAGTACTAGTAGGTCCATGCACTGACACACAGTCCAACAAAATGCTAGTCTCTGACTATGAAATTGTAATTTATTTCATAAGTTAGTTGGCGCAATATTAAACAACATGAACAAGGCTTACATTACGCTAATTGTATCATAATTATTATCAAAAATGTCTGGAAATGGAGCAGATCGGTACTTACCAGTCTTACCGGCTCGTAACATGCAGACAAAATGGCGACGAGAAAACGCAAGCGTTGAAATGTTGATAGACGCCCAATTTGGTGTCAGAATTACACCAATTGGTGTCATGCTGCTTCGACACCTCTAAAAACCGTGAGCTTTCCCGCCAACTATTGACGCCCTTGGAGTTATTTCAATTAATCTGACACCAGTTTTGGTGTAAATCACTAAATGATCACTGAAAGGTGTCCGTCGGACACTTAACGGTGTCACCGTAAACTATGTGCAAACCCATATCATTGACGATTACACCAATTTTTGAGTCAAAATAACACCTTTGTAATTGTCATTTACAGTTGACTCCAAGAAGGTGTCGCTGTGACACCAATTTATTTTTCAGTGTAGGTTAGTCACTTACCTAAGGCGGATGAGAGATTCAATCTCTAACAACGGCAAAAGGGCGCGATGATCATATTTCTTCTCAACGGCCAGTGAACAATAACAGGGAGTCCTGAGACCCGAATACCTCTTATTATTCTCGGGTTGGAGACTGAGATGACCAGAGTAAAGGGCGGATTGGAAACGTTTAACTACATGCATTTTTCAACGGCCACTTAACACCTGCTGGTAGCATGGGTAGGAGTTGCGACCACCAGCAAACAATAGCAACTGAAAGACTTTATGATGGCATCACTAAATAAAAACACCAGGGTTAGAGTCCCTGATAATCTCCCAAATGCTGGAACCTCCTCACTTCAAAGTGAAAATGATGACGTCAGTGCCTTAATTCCTCAGGGGACTACATCAGGAAGGGCAGTGACTGATAACGGTGAAAGTAAAGGGAAACCTTATTTCTGAAATGCAAGAAATTGATGAACATTGCAACCCTAAACGTTTAGGAACACAAACAAACAACTTGAGCTGTGTGCTTTAGCTCAACAATATAAAATTGACATTATTGGAATCCAAGAGCATCGGATAGTTCATACAGATGAACAGATAAGATATGATAATATCATAGAGGGCTCCCAACTTGTCACATCATCTGCGTCTAGAAATAGACAAGGAGCTGCAGTGGGTGGAGTTTGCATCTTGTTAAGTCCACGAGCACAACGAGCCATATCCTCAATCTAAGCACCAGAACCATTCAAGCAACCTTTAATGGCAATCCAAAAACTATGGTTATATCTATCTACATATACTCTCCCACCAATGTGGCATGGTAAGAGACTACTATTACAAGCTGAAAGAAACTACCAAATCAGTACCGGCCCATATTTTCTTGACAGAAATTGGGGACTTTAATGCTCGAATTGGTAACGACATTGCTCCTTTTGCCTACCATGAAACCACAAGCAGGAACGGGGAAATATTGGAAGAGTTTGTAATGGAAAATAACCTAGTTATTACAAACACCAGATTCTAAAAGAAAGTAACAAATCTATGGACCTGTATTCTACCAAGTGAATTCAGAGCACAACTTGACTACATCCTGATCAGAAAGAAATGGCAAAATAGTATTCTGAACACAGAAGCCTACAATTCGTTTGCAAGTATTGGATCCGATCATAGAATAGTGACCTCAAATATTAGATTATGCCTACGAGCAAACAGCAAAACCAAGCCAAAGAAAGTGAAATACAACTGGAATAAGCTTGTCCAAGATTCAGAACTGCAAGATCAATATTCTGTCGAAGTCAGAAACAAATACACACTACTAACGACACCTGTGATGACAATCCAACAGTGACATATGAAAACTTTATCACAGCAAATCAAGAAACCGCCGAGAAACTATTACCAACAAAATGTAAGAAGAGGCAAAAGGCATTGTGTTATAGTAGAAAAGTAGAAACTGCCAGAAAGAAGCTAAGACAGACGAATGAAAAACATGTCACAGAAGACAGTAAACATGGTAAAGAGTCTGCACAAGAGTTTGAAGCAGGTAAACAAGAACTCAACCAAGCCTATGATGAGGTCAATTCTGAATACCTGTACAAGAAATTAAAAGAAGTGGAAAAGGCAACCCTAAACATATGCATGCAACACAGATTATCTTGGGAGCTCATTAACGTAAGTGGAAGAAAACCTCTAGGAATGGAATCCTCAAAGGAAAGACAAAGAAAAACGTGTCAATAATTGAACTGCCACTTCCAACAACTCCTAGAAATCCACCGGTAGTGACTGATAAAGATGAAGACAATCCAAAGATTTTCGAAGAACTATCAATTAAGTGTACTGCCTTCAATAACACTGAGTACCAGAAAGCAAAGAAATCTATCAAGGAGGGAAAAGTTTTGGAGAGATATCATTCCAACTAGACTCCTGAAAGATGCAATCTTGATATTTAATACTGGACATCTGTAATAGCCCCCTAGAAAAGCAAAACCTGACCAGTGGCAATATTGAACCTTCCAGTCCAAAATCTGGTACCTAAGTCAAGCAGGAAACTACAGAGGCATATATGTCTGAACTCCATTGTGGCCAAGACATATAACAGAATGATTCTCAACAGAATAAGACCTCACCTAATGAATTACTTCGAACTAACTTAGAATGCTTCCGCGAGAGTAGAGGCACTACTCACACATTCTGGGCTCAGGAGAATCATCAAAAGTATTATATACATTCCAATAATCTCTCTGCAGTCATAATTCATTGACTTCAAAAAGGCATTCGACACCATACATCGTGCGAAAATGATCAAGATACTCAAAGCATACGTATCGCACAAGTTATAACAGATGCAATTGATGACACTGACTGACAGAAAACACAAGAGCAAAAGTTATATCACCTGATGGCGACACGGAACTGTTCGACATCCTAGCAGTACTTCAAGGAGATCCCTTGGCCCCCCCCCCTACCTATTCATAATCATCCTTGATTATTGATAATCATCCTTGATTATTGCTTAAGAATAACTATCATGTGGGAGAGAAGAGGAACTAGGATTCACCATCAAGCTTATACAAAGTCGAAGAATAGGGCCACAGAAGGTTACGGATCTTGACTTTGCAGATGAAATATCGTTACTTTCTGACACATAAGGAGCAGGCACAGAAGTTGCTGATATATGTTGAGGAAGCAACACCCAAAACTGGGCTCCACATGAATGCAAAGAAAACCAAATGCATGGTATTTCACCAAACACAAGCGGTACAACTAAAATCGCTGATGGAAGTAACCTTGACAACGTAGAGAACTTCAAATACCTGGGAGCTTGGGTTAGGGTATAGTAGCCAGCATGACATAAAAGTACTTCCTTGGAAGGCATGCAATGCTCTGAACAAAGTGTGGAAATCCAGCCTCTGTCGAAAAATGAAAATCAGACTTTTCCAAGCTACTGTTCAAAGTGTTCTACTGTATGGAGCTTAGACATCACCAACAGACTGAAGAAATCTCTAGATGCTACAATAGAATCCTGAGAACTGCACTCAATATTAGATGGAAAGACAAGGTACGTACCGAACAAAGACCTGTATGGAAAGTTACAAAAAGGTATCAGAAAACATCACAGATCGAAGGATGAGATTTGCCGGGCATTGCATGAGAAGAGAAAATTAGATAGTATCTGACCTTCTGCTATGGAGACCTGAACACGGACATACATCTGTTGGCCGCCCCGCAGCCTTAACATACTTGGACATCTTGGCGAAAGACACAGGACTGAATGATGAGGAGATGAAAGCATGCATGAGGGACAGAGGAATATGGCGAGCCATCACGAAGACCGATCGAGATCGACATAAGTAAGTATGAGCATGATGAGCGGCGACAGGCCGTGAAAAGGGGGTCTTGGCAGCCGCACGTACCCGTATGGCCGATACGTGAGTACCCCCCCCCCCCCCCCCCCCCCCCTTCCACGGGCATGTAGTATTAAGTAATTTCCTAGAATAGTTATTGCAAAATGAATATAATTCATGAGGAAACAACGCTGGTCAAGGAAAACCCTTATTACGTGATTTTTGGACACGCCTGATACCCTCTTGTAACGACCACTGCTGAGCCCCCCGGGATGTCAAACAATTTGAAACACAACAAAAAAGCGATTGTAATTCTTTGATTTCATAATTTTAACATCAGCATTCCTTTTCACATGTTTGGAATAGAGAGATAGGGGTAAATTTCAACTCTCTAACTGAAAATTTGTCAAGATTTCAAGACCCGAATTTAATCATTTTTGGCATTTAAATGGTCATGAAATAAAAACATAACATGGTATAAGTCTGAAAATGTCAGAACTATCTCTCCTTAGCAAAATAGATGTTGGAGTTTCTATGAAGAAAAAAAAAATCAAAAGAATAAGATAAGTAATACTAATTAAAATTATCATTAAGATGTATAAAGTTTTTGCATAGTTTTGTGTTTCAAACATTTTGAACAATGTTCGAGAAGAATCCCGCTAAATGTTCATAAAATAATTTTGGATATTACATTTCCTAGTTATAATAGTCAGTGCAAAATGAATATAATTCATGAGGAAAAAACGCTGGCTGCACGTATAGGTATGAGCTGGTACATTGGGATGTATGATGATTAGATGAGCCCCGTTACAACGGGAAATCTTGCGATCTACCAAATACTGCACAATGTCATAATATTATATAGACGCCTTATAAGGCCCCCCCCCCCCCCTAAAAAAAGGTTGTCTTAAAGCTCGCGAAGGCTTCAAAATAGGGCGACGCGCGTGGTTTTTTGTCTTCCATATTTTTTTTTTGAACTTTTTTATTTTATTTATGTGTCAATTTTTACTCTTACTATTTGCAACCGTTGACACTTTTATATTGTTTGTTTTTTCTATTTGAAATAAATATTGTGATCTATTTGTGTAAAGAACAATTGTGTAGCGTTTTTTGAAGAACTGAGTCATGTAAAAGTTTGAGAAAAGTAAAATCTGCCTATATTTTTAATAAAAACTCGAAATAAAAATTTGTAGGGGAAAAAATGATTTTACAATTTTCTGCATTTCAGACGCGGTATTTTCGGCATTTCAAAACCAAATGCGCGCGCGCAAGATTTGAGACAAACATTTCTTTTTTTGCAGTGAATATAAATCTCCTTCCTTTGACATGTTTGCAATTAATGCATCATGTTATGTAAGGTGTCTATAACTTTGTATTATCGATACGTTTCAGGATCAGTCCCTGTTGCAGAATATGCCACGTGTTCATTATCATTATTTACTGGTATTTTAATTAAACAAAACGCCTAAAGTTATCAAATACATTTTACTTTAGGCATGAAAAACGTGTTAATAATGTTTTTCTGCCGTAGAATATGCCACGTGTTCATTATGATTATTTACTGGCATTTTAATTAAACAAAACGCCTAAAGTTATTAAATACATGTTACTCTAGACATTGATTAAAGGTAGATGTTCCGATTTTCAAGGCCTTCTTATTTGTAAAACCATTTCACTATCCAAAACAAATAACATTAATATTGCAACAGTATTTCACACTTTACACCAGGCAATGATGTTACCCCCATCCAGTATCCACCTGTTATTACCCATCACTGATAGGCCAGAAAGTTTGGTTGCAGGAAGTTTTGGTTTCAGTGGCGGCCAGGTAAGGCGGTTGGTGTTATGGGAGCTCAGTGTTTGACAGGAAAGAGCCTAGGGTGTAGTTATGTTTTGTCAAAATATCCATATATATTGAAACAGTTACTAAATATACATGTACATGTCATTGTCATGAATGATAACTGTGTGGTGTATGGTGGTCATGACCCTATATGAGGACACAGCATCTCTCACACATTGTCTCAAATACATAAATTATATGTGATAGGTATTAGGGTCAATGAGATAATATGCACTGAGCTCTACAAAATATTGTAGTTTCGAATCAATGGAAAATATTACTTGTACCAGGAATTGGGAGAGAGAGGGTAGTGAGTCTGAGAATTGAAATGAAAGGTCATCCTTAAAAGAGTTGTATTCCAAAGTTTGAGTTGCATAACTCTAATGGTTCTTATTTTAGACGCACAAGATGCCGTGAAATGTGCCCATTGAGCTGTACACAAACTATATTGGTGCACACAGAAAACACTATGGTAAAAAAAATACACAAATTATGTAAAAAATACACAATCTGTGTAAAAATAGAACTCCATAATATAATACTATGTAAACAGTTGTGTAAAGCTTT